>JAXQJP010000331.1:0-466108 GCA_037042015.1 Furcasterigmium sp. R96-07A1 | reverse complement strand
TATTAAAAATAAACCTAAAAGAATAAAAGTAATTTAAATTATAACTATTAATTTTATTTCTTAGTACTTATATTACTTAGGGCCTACTTACTAACTATTAACTCTTATTAAATAGATTCTAGATAGACCTCTTTCTCTCTATATCTAAAGAATTATAGATATTTATTATTAGTATCTAATAAGCTAAAGTACTTAAGACCCTATTAATTTAAGATATAAAGTATTAAGATTAAGTTATTATTTAATTATACTAAGTTTAACCCTAGTTATTAACTACTTAGCTATAGTAAACCTACTTATTAATAAAATACTTTAAGAGATAATTATCTTAGCTTTATAACTAGTTTAAAGTTACTATAGATAAGAACCCTAAATATTAATATATTAATACTACTAAGTTACTAGATCTAAGAATAATACTTCTATATCTAAGCTTTTATATTTAATAGAACTTAAATTAGTACCTAACTAAAATATCCTCTTTATTACCTTAGATATAAAGGCTTCCCTAGTATTATAAGGGGTATAATCTCTTGTGTTTTTATCCTCTATAGACTCGCTATTCTTTCTATGGCCTAGGATCTACTATTATGCGCGAGCGATTATCTAGTAACGCACCTTAAGGATTCGCCCTGTGACGCCGCTAACTTTAAGTGTATTTACTCTAATTAGACACTCATGGGCGACGTTGAATCCTACTCGATAGATTTATGCCTAGTGGTAGAGGGCCTAGGTGAGTTTAAACCCCAGCCTACAGATTGTTCGGAGATGAGAACGATAAGTTTGACAGCTTGTACAGCGGCTTGTAACGGGACGGCAACATTATGCAACGAGCCGATTCGCGACAGGAGTCTTATTGCCCCCATAGCAACTGCGGTGTCAGGTTCAATTGCACTCGTTTTCGTCTCTCTGCGGGCTTCGGAGTGTACTATCCAACGCGAATGGACATGGGCAGATCTGTGTGCATTTCTAGCATGGGTAAGATATTAGCGGAACCGGTGGAACCGGGTTCAAGTCGCCATTCTCATCGAACAGAAAAAAGGTGCCCAGCACGGTGTCAGCCATGCCACGGTCTAGCGATTTAGTTGTGGAGCTGATGGAAGTGGACGAGAATAGCAAGCATCGGTCACGGTGGTTAAGAGAGCATCCCGCACGGCGTGGCGGACAAGGTAGTACAAACTTCGAGGGCGCTTGTTAATGGAAGCCCCTGGATAGCGGGCTGTTTGTGTTGCTGGCTTGATATCACCTTCTCGTGGCTCCCCGAATGCTGTAGATTTACAGAAGATGCGATTTGCTTGTGTGAATGTCGTTCATAAGGACAGGTTGGGAACTGAAGGCCCAGTGCTTCATCTATGGGAGAGAGTCTAATGCTAACGATGAAATGACATAGAGAGAAGATAGGGTGGCTATCTGAGTACGAGATCGGCCTCACAGTTCCATAGAACCGAAAAGCTTCTAGAGTAAATAAGATGTTAATAGAATATATATAGAGCTGGAAGGTACTAATGCACTAGTGAGACGTAAGGGAGACGTGCACACGGATGGGGGAAAAAGGGAGATGTAAGCAGGTGAAGCCTCATGATGAATTAAGCAGAATAATCGTCTTCTCATGTCCATCCAGGCATGGAGACAAGTAGACTTCTAGTGCCATTCATAGTCCAATCAGGCACGATAGGTGTTCCAGAAGCTATACATGCGAGTTTCTTGGTTGGGGGTGAATTCTTCGTAACAAGCACTGGTCACGTCAATCAGCAGCTGTGGTCATTCATATTTAGCTTTCGGTCAACGTACTCGTCGGAGTAATCCATGTAATTGTGGATGGGGTCCAAGCCAGGCTGACTCGGGCAAGAATCACGGCCAACGGGGCAGCCAGAGGAAAAGCTGGCCTGGGCCGGAGTATCCGCGATGAAGTCACCGTTCCCAGTGCAACCACCCTGGAATGTGTGATAGAGGCCGAGCCAGTGACCAATTTCATGGGTAGCTGTCTTTCCGAGGTTGAAGCGGGTAGCAGATCCGCCTGGCACAGTCTGTGCATTGAGGGAGACGCCGTCGCGGTTGAATGCCGCGCTCCCAGAAGACACCGAGGTCGGGAAGTATGCATAGCCAAGGGCGTTGTCTCGAAGGCGAACCTGGAAGTAGATGTTCAAGTCCTTGTATGTTCCCTTGCGCAAAGCAGTCTTCATAGCGACTTCGCTGTTGTCGACAGCCCAGCCAGAGTTGACAGTGCGATCAGTGCCGAGAAGATTGAACGCGATGTCGTGAGGGGCAAAATCGGCATTCATGACTGCCAGCTGATTAGACAGCATGGCATCCTGTGAAGGCTGGCTTAGCATCTTGACTTGTATGAAGTAGTCGGCTGAAGAGGGCCTCTACTCTACTTACCGTAAGCCAACCACCGGCAACGGTCTGTGACTGGGCGACCACGTGGAAATAAACGCCAATGTTGATCACGGCACGCTCAGTGAGGTTTCCAGACTCCCCGCGTCGATATTCCTGAGCCTCAAGCACCTTGGACATGCCAATATGCTCACTGCTCGGATCAGCAGTTCCGCATCCGAAGCGCTGGGCAGAAGCGCCCAGAGCCAGTAGGGCCGCTGTGAGGATCTTCTGGGCGATCATGATGTTGCAGCAAAGGTTGGAAAAGACCGTCGGGTTGCAAAGGTGCTGAATGGCAGTCTCGATTTCGGGGGCCTCTGCGGTCTGCTTTCCGCTATCTTTATAGAGCGAAGCTTCAGCAAGGGCTGCCCAGCACACGATGCGAGATAATGCGTTCAATTCCAATCTTGGCAGGTGGGCATTTCGGGCAGCCTGATCACACCATCTCATGCATGTTAAATGTCTTATCTGTGCTCGTGATGCTTTTCAGGGCGACCAACTTCGACACCTGATGTCACATTCCTTAATTGTTTAAGCTTGTTCCGAGCAGTCATGCAGTTCACGCCCAATACCGGGGCAGTCCGGGCCCTCCTGACCTAGAGCACCACTGCCGGCGGGTCGGCAATTGTGAAGCACGTAATCCCTGCGAGTACCTGACCCCGGCCTGGCACCCATGACTTTCATCTCCCCCCCCGCACAGAAAGGCAAATGCCGTTATAGCCGGAGGCTAGTAATCCTATGTCGGCTTTCTGTGTTGACTTGGTCGCGGCAATTGCCTCGATTGGTAGTGCACCCTCCGAAGCCCCGTGGGACTGCGGCTTCTACCACATGCCTATTTGGGATGCCGACGCCGCAGCGAGCAATCAAGCAACGAGTCGTCAAATGCCTCATGGCTGTGTGCGGGGAATTGTACAAATCCAGTCAGCGCAAGCTGTTCATCGCTCCTTGGATCAGGCATCAGTGCAGAAGGCAAGCCGAAGAATAGCTAATTGAATAGCCTAAGTATGCAAAGCAGCGAGCAGTTCCCATGGCGAATTTACAGATAAAAGATTCGCGAACTGGCCACCGGCACGTCGCTCACTACACTATGGATTTGTAGAACAACAGGTGAAGGTTACTTAGTTGGTTTGTATTTCATGACAGCCACAAGCACATCCGATTTAGCTCCTACGTTGTCTAGAGGCATTTAAGTGACTCTTTGACTGCGACCCGGCGTGGGCTCGCACACGATCTGTGGCATGAACGTTAGAAAACGATTGAAAAGATGTCTAGCCATATCGTATTAGAATCTAATCTAAAACTCTGCGTTCACTTAAGAAGCCGCACGCCATTAGGTATTCGAGGCTTTTCCGAACAGCGACCTTGGCCTCCACATTATCACCATCAGACAGACAGCACTCCTCTGGGGCTTCTGTGCCCATGTATCCCCCAGACGTGGCTAGCCAGTCTTTCAAAGGGTAGAGGGGGTGTGCCCTGCCATTTACCTCCATAGTGGTGTCGACAGCCTTCAACCAGTCTTGATGTCCCAAGGGGTGAAGTTTCACACCCAGGTTTGCCAGGATATCCCAAATTTCTTGGAGATATACCCCAGCGAAAACCTTGTGGAACCAACTGCCGAGCTGAGAGCTGGTGTGAATAGGCATCTGGGTTATTAGACTTGATGCAACCGAATCAACTCCAGTAACTGGGATCCATTTTCTTGCGTCGTCTTTGCTGTACGAGCCGATCTGAGCGCATGCCTTGACGAAGCGCCAGAGCGCGTCCCTTGTCTGCGTCCGGCCATCTTTGGAAGAGCCAATGATAAAGCCAGGCTTGAAAATCTTGACGCGGCTTTCCATATTGCGAGCCAAGTTGTCATTGAAATGCTCGACGATTCTTTCCGCCACAAATTTGGTTTGATCATATCCTGGAAGATGGGATATTTTGGCGGCCAGTTCGACATTCGTCTCCATCAGCCCCGAAAGATAACCTCCAGAAACAAAGAGGAGATCTGGAGAATCATGCGATTGAAGTAGTCCTCTGAGCAGCTCGAAAATGCTTCCGACATTGGAGTCTGAGAGCGACTCGTAAGACTCGAGCCAATTCACCACCGCCCCGTTGTGAATAATGGTGTGGACATGCCGGAATCGCCCGTAAAGACCGAAGATGTCTCGCCATTGATGATGGCGCAAGCCAAGGCGAGGTTTCGTCAGATTTCCGGACCAGACCTCGATCCGCTGCTCATTTTGGACATCCCACCACGCTTCTTCACGGACAGCCGTGAGAAGCCTGCGTCGAGCGTCCTGACAATCTTCCCCCCGGACGATGCAGATCACTGTCCATTGATCAGGATGCTCCAATAGCTTTCGGAGAATTTCTTTCCCCAGGAACCCGCTCGCTCCTGTAAGTAGCACGGATCGACCATCAACAGCACTGGTTCTATCCAGCTTGGTACACCACGCCTCCAGCTCCCTCTGTAGGCGGATGACGGGCGCTTCCTGTGGCCCCCTCGGGATTCGTGATGCCGCAGCAATGTCACTGATTTTCACACCAGGTTTCAATATGAACGACGCCGGGACTTCGATCTTCGCAGCTGTGCGAAGCATGGATGATATCTCCACAGCATCCAAAGAGTCCAAGCCGTTGTCAGATGGACTGAAATCCGTCGCATGCCTGCGCCTTCTATCAAATTGATCGGCTCTCAAAACGTTGAGTACCATCTGCGAGATCGCTCGGGGGTCGCACAGACGTCCAGAAACTTGTTCAGGGTTGTCCGCTGAATTCGACATGTCTAACGGTCGTTCGCGCTCCAAATATGCGAGGCCGAGTTTCTGAAGTTCCAAGCGATTGATCTTCTTGGACACCGTCAGGGGTAGTGATGTCAACGGAACAATGACACTTGGGATCATACTTCTGGGCAACAAGCCCTGAACCCCGTCGAAGGCCTTTCGGATTTCAACATTGTACTTCGTGTGCCCACTGATTGAAGGTGTAGCGTTCTCCTCGCAGGAGATAAAGGCCGCCAATCGTGGTTTATTGCCGGCAGGCTTGAGGGTTTCCACATAAACACGGAGATGTCTTGGGAGGAAACGCATCAAACTCTCCTCAATTTCTGCTGGCTCCATCCGTTGGCCGTTGAGCTTGATCTGTCGGTCGATGCGGCCCCAGAGCTCGAGGCTTCCATCACTCAATACTCTCCCAAGGTCTCCGGTGCGGTAGATGCGATCGCTGTTCGGGTCTGACCCGCTGCCGTCAGGGAGCCAGGTTGGTATAGACTTGAAGGCGCGGGCCGTCAACTCGGGTGCCCCCAAGTAACAGTCAGCGATCTCTGGGCCTTGAACGCAGAGCTCGCCCAGAACACCAATGGGCGACAGAGCAGTCCAGTCGTTCGGGTGGACTACCCAAACTCGGCCACCAATCGGGTAACCAATGAGGCGGGAATTTTCGCAATCACGTTGCGAGACGTGGACAATGGTATCCCAGACCGCAGTCTCTGTCGTACCATACAGGATGGTGAGGTCCAAGCGCGACGACCAAGCTTTGCGCAACTCCGATGACGTTCGCTCGCCGCCGAGTGATAGGCTCTTGAGATCCGGCACGTCATCTGGCATGAAGGTTCTTGCCACCGTCGGCGTCAGCAAGGCATGTGACACTCGCATCGCATTGATGTTTTGCGCTATACCACCAACCTTGTCCTTGGGACAGGGAACAACAACGCAGCCGCCAATACAGAGAGGCGTGAAGATTTCGCAGATACTGACATCGAAGGAATGTGAAGCGAATTGAAGGAACCTGGACGTCTCATCCAGTCGAAGCACCCGAGCAACTCGAATGAGACTGGAAGCAACGGCGCCGTGGGACTGCACCGCCCCCTTTGGCTCCCCAGTGGACCCGGACGTGTACATGATCATCGACGCCAAGGAGGTATTTTGCTTCCCTACCCTGGAACCAACCATCAATGGCTCCGCGCCGTTGAGGTCCTCCGGTACCAGGATATCTTGAACAAGGCGGGCCACTGGCGGTGCTCTTTCAGGGTCCGAAATTGCCCCTTTGCATCCGGTGCCTTGAATGATGGACTTCAACCGCTCTTCAGGGATTGACACATCAACTGGGACACAGACGCTGCCAGCCTTGAGAATCGCTAGCCAGGCTACGATCGCCCATCGCGAATGGTCGAAAATGTGAAGAACCCGCTGCCCTGCGAAGGAATGGTGTGAGGCGAGAATGTTTGCCCAGCGCCAAGAGACATCATCGAGTTCCGCATATGTGAAAGATCCATCCCAGGCGTCCACAGCCTTTCTGTATGGCCATCGAGAGCATGTTTCTTGGAACAAGCCATGGATAGTCTGGCCTTTTCCAGTGATGAAATTCGATTGCGTTCTGACATGAGATGATGGGTTGGCCAGTCGAACCTGACCAGTCGCAGGGTTACGCATCATGCTGATGCAAGATTCGAACTGGGAGACCACGAACTTCGCGGCTCGTTTAGTGATTCCCAAGAGCTCATCAAGATCCTGCGAGTTATCCCGCCAGTGTGCGACTAATATAGCGTTGTTCTGCTCAAGATGTAGGTGCACGCTGGAAAGATGATTCTGGTCATGGGCAGTCAGCACCTGCAGCCAGTCCATTCCAGCGTTTGACGAACCTTGTTGTCCTCTAATGTCTCAGCGAGCAATTCAGATGGCATCTTATTGAGCAAGATGAGTTGATGTCCACCGCCTTCAGCGTCCAGAAGCTTTTCCGGGCAGCTCTGTGGGACGGGATCTTGGGCGAGGCTTCCAAGCAGTCCTTGGAGTAAATCTGCAGGCGTAGTAGACTTACTGAGGTCTGACTGAATCATGCGACTGGTGTGGACAAGCATGACGTCCCAGCGAGATTCATTGATCAGATCAAGCGAGATCTCATTCTTGCCGGTCATGTGATAAAGTGACAATATCCAGACAATTATGCCAACAGCCTCAACAGTTACGTTGAGGGTATGAGGTAAATCTTGAATTCGATCGACGTTGATTTCTGTCTCGAAGCGGCGAGATACTGGGCCATTGTCATCGCGTTGAGGGGCAGGGACGGCGACCGGCGTTGTCAGCGGGTACTGTGGGACATCGTGTTGTGACAAGCCGCCGACGCTTTCATTGATGGGCTGTTTGACCATCTTGAAGCAGAATTGTAGAGACGCGAGATGCGTTTAGGGCAAGGTGACGGGGAAAGGTGACTTAGACTGCTGTGCAGTGCAGTAGGTTCTGGCTATGAGTCTGGTTAGCACGTTATATATGACGTCCCCGAGCCTCGGTGACTAGCTTCCGGTGTCTTAAACATCTTCCTTCCTCTCCCTACGTTCCAAATCCAACTTTGCATTTTTCTCGCTTGATCATATTCACCTTGGCTGAAACTTGGGCTCAAGAGAAGCGCGCGGACACTCAGGAGCTCGGTCAGTCAGGAGAACCTCCATGACCTATGGTATGCTCAAGAATATGCGGTCGACAGAGCCAGTGTGCCATGATGATACAGAACATTCCCCAACTTTCACCAGCCGTGAAGTCGCTGGAATGTCCCCAGCCTATCACGGTCGTGGCCTGCGCCTCAAATAATTCCCACCCTTCCTTCTCAATGTGATCTAGATACTAGAGGAAACATTCAAACGGGTAGCTATATCCGGAGCATCGAATTTAGCCGAGGTCGCACCTTTTAAGCTTAGAGAGTCACACTTTAGAAGGCGAACGTGGTAGTGGGGAGACATGTGATGATGTCGCGGCTGAGACTGGATCGACATCGCACATTGCAACACCTGTGTTTTTGGACACACCTTTGCGCATTTTTCATTACTAGCCGGGAATAACATAGATAGTTTCCTCTAATTCGATGGTTTCATGCGACTCCCGCACCGGGTGGCGTAGGTCGTGGGCATAGCAGTTTTAGGCTGGGACTCGTCTAAATTTAATATATAATAGACTCGCAGCAGCACAAATACATATTCTACCTCCAGCTGAAAAGTCTTAATGACCCGAGGCACCTGTCCACTCATCATGGGTTCTAGCTCGTACCCGGCCTCATCATCACAACTGCAGCGGCTTCCACGCGTTCGCATCGGTGAAGAGTTATCGTCCACCGATGTCGCCTCAGAAATGAAGCAGCTTCTTGAAAATGACACGATTCCTGAACACAACCTCGGAAGGTAAATAAATCTCCCTCAGGGTTCACGTTAGCCACAATATTGGGACTAGTCCCCTGATCTGACTTATCCTCCAAAGTTTTGTCACTACTTCCCTCGACGCCGCCGGCGAGCAACTACTGCTCGAGAACTATTCTAAGAACTTGGCCTGTCGGCATGAGTATCCGGCAATTAATGAGTAGGTAGAATTGTCCGCGGCCTCGGCGTAGCCAACTCAAAGTCTCCTAGGTTACAAGCCCGTTGCGTCTCCATTCTTGGCAACCTTTGGGGGGGATCAGCAAATGACAAACCCGTGGGGTCTGCTGTGTCTGGTAGTTCTGAGGCAATCTTCCTTGGCATTCTTGCCCTCAAAAGAAGATGGCTGGCCGGCCTGCGGGAGAATAGGTACATTCCATTCGAACCGAACATCATCGTCGGTAGTCACGCACATGTGGCCGTCACTAATGGGGCTTCGGCATGCGACGTCCATGTCAAGACGGTGCAAGTTTCAGCGCAGACTAATTTTGTTGTTGACCCTACAGAGGTGGAGGCACTAATCGATGACGGCACGAGTAAGTCACAAAGGTATATATATGCATTCCTAGTCTACTGACGTCCCTCAAGTTGGCATCGTCTTGCTCCTGGGAAGCACCTATACGGGTCATTTTGATCCCATCCAGAAAGTCAGCTCCATGCTGGACAAACACGAGACACTGACAGGTCGTAACATACTGATTCATGTTGACGCCGCCAGCGGCGGGTTCGTGGCGCCGTTTCTTGGCACACACGGGACGCAGTGGTACGAGACGTTCATTGCCGTTCGGGTGGAATCCATGCTAAACCCTGAGTTCAGGGACTTTTCCAATCCCCGAGTTGCCTCCATCAACGCCTCGGGGCATAAGTTCGGCCTGGTCACTGCGACCGTGGGCTGGATTCTTTGGCGAAACGAATCATCTCTGCCAGTCAGCATGATTCATAGCTCGGACTACCTCATGGGACGCACCGAATCCCCAACGTTGAGCTACTCGCAGTCAGCCCACGGCGTGGTAATTCAGTATTATAATCTGGCTTGCCTTGGCCGTCAAGGGTTTGAAAGAATCACTTATGATGCCTTCCGACGAGCCGCCGACTTTGGCCTACTGTTAGAAAAGACTGAGTTATTCGACTGTGTCGACGGCGTGCACAGGACTCATGAACACCTGAAAGGCACAGATGACGGACGAGAGCGAACTGTTCCCGGCTACAATACATGTCTACCCCTTGTTGTCTTTCGCATACGAGCCACCGCCCGCCGTCGCTTTCCTGGGTTTACTGAGGCGTGGCTTAGCGCCCGGTTGATGAAGAAAGGCTTCAGCGTTCCCTGTAAGTTTCCCGCACTCTATTACATCCTCTCCTGTAGAGAACTAAGTGAACTTCTATTGCTTAGGCTGTAGGCTGCCAATCCAGGGTGAAGAAGACCACGTACTGCGGATTGTGATGCGCCCTGGCGTCACAAACGGGATTTTGGATTCTCTTATTGCTTGTTTAATGGGATTACTGCTGGAGGCAAGTTTTGGTTGATTATTGAAGGCAATGAACGCTTGAAGATCTAGTGAACAGCTCTTCACTGTTTGAGTAGACACTCATTTATGTCTTCCACGTATCTCGACATTAATTGTCATTTCCGCTGTCGCCCCCGTAGGTGAACTGCAATAATTGGTCTTTGAACATTTAAATCAAGGATTCGATGAGAGAATGGGCAATTGTGGACAGAATGCTAGGAACCATAGCGAAGGAGTTCCTGGATAACGCTTATTTAGTGACACGACATCATTTGACGGTGATCCTACCGCGTTGCTGTGAACGACACTTCCCGCTAACTGCAGGGAATATTGATATAAGTTCTCGGGCTCTGAACTAACATGAAGAGCGTACAGGAGTGTTGAAGTGATCAACAATGATGCCATGAAACTAACCCTACGTGGAATTCACACTCCGATATTCGACTTAAAGCCCAGGGATCGACCTCCGGACGCCCTTGAATGGTGTTTCAATTGCCTCTTCGGATCGAATGATATGCCTGTCCGCCTATGTTTCACAATTTTCATCATCATCCAAAGAGAGACGAGGCTTCTCAATCAGAGATTACTTAGTGTTGCCCGGTCTGGGTAATGTCTCAAGCTCTATATGCCGCTTGACCAAACGAAATATGCCCACGAGGGTCATCGGGAATGCAGTCGGTGAAACCTTGAGCCACGGCATGATTTCAGCGGTCAAGGTCGGGATGGTGGTTGGTTTCTTCTGGACGAGAGTTCGCCTGCGCCAAAATGGCGGCTCGGCCCTTCTTGTCTCACGCCGTGCCGTGCCGTGCCGTGTCAGAAACCCTCTGAATTCCGATGAGAGATGCCCCACAAAGAAGGAATGTAGGATACGCCCAGCCACCTGAGGCTGGTGTACCCTTTTATGGGTAGCAATGACGATTCGTAGAGGGAGTAGGTGGTTCGTTGATGAGAAGGTTTGAACACTCAGCTACGTGCCGCTAGAGCAGAACGCGAACCATCTCATATCGGCGGACTTTTGTAAATTTCTCAAGGCTGGGTGTCATTGTGAGAGGCGTCTCAAAACGCCTCTAATTTTGTGGCCGAAGCTGCTAAAGCCGAGAGGCAAATGAGACATGCGCAGACTGCCTGATATCATTCGTGGTCCACATGCTATCATGTGCGCCTCCGCGGGCACTTCCTGGCCCTTCTCTTGATCAGATCCGCCGCCTTTTCGGCAATAGCATAGGTAGGTTGTTGGGTATAAGCACCGGGTAAGTCGGGCATAATACTGGCGTCAACAACGCTCAGACGCTGGACCCCATACACCTCCAAAGTCTCCGATACCACACCGCCAAGATCCCTCGGCATCATAGCCGCTGTTCCCACCGGATGAAAACATGTAGGACTCATCTGAGACACGATGGCCTCTCCTAGGGCCTCATCGCTGGTGACGTTCGCGCCAGGGCTGATTTCGATTGGCCCGTAATCGCTGAGGCTTGTTTCGGTGTACAAGCGCCTAGTGAACTTGATGAATTCGACCTGAATGTCGATGTCAAGTGGGTTGGATAGCGCGCGATAGTCGACAGTGGGCTGCGTAAAGAACGGATCTGCTGGATCAATGGTGACCGTCCCGCGGGAAAGCGGATGCAAATATACCACAATGCCACCGAAATTGGCACCACGGAGGAACAAATTGTAGAATGCGGAGTTGTTAGACCGCAGTGCAGCGGCAAGTCGGTCTCGTTGAGCAGCGTACCCCGCCAAGAGAGTCTCATCGGCACCTGGGGGCAAATGGGTGGCTGGGTCCTGCGCTTGCAGGGTTGACGCGATTGCTTCAAATCTGGTGGGGGAAACAACAGAGAACGGCAGGAAAGCCATCAGGTTTCCTGATGCGATGCTCAGTGGTCCTGCGTCGCAATCCGGTCAGTGATAGTCCGACAGACGTGTTGTTCATGTATACCTGTCCTATTGGCCGCGAACTCTGCCTCTGCCAATTCCCTGAAAGTTTGGTTCGATTGAAGATCACTGGGATCCGGATGTATATCGAAATTGGTCACTGAGGAGGTAGTCAGTCATATGAAGCACGAGCCAAGGCGAACGGGCCGCACCACTTACAGACAAAGGTAGCTCCGCTGCCAAGAGGGTGATCCTGCAAGTTGGATCCCACGCCTGTACAAGGTCCGTCATTTTTCAGGTCGATCATGCAAGAAAGGGCGGGAAAATACCTGGGAGATCAACGAGGACGTCTATTCCAGCAGTTTCGAGGAGAGATCTAGGCCCAATTCCACTTGCTTGAAGGATTTGGGGCGTGTGGATGGTGCCAGCAGCCATGATGACTTCTTTGCGGGCTAGGATGGTTCTGGCCCCGGACACATCAGTTGCACCTCGCTCAACAAACTCGACGCCTGTCGCTGAATTCTGTTCGTCAAACAGAACTCGAAGGACTCGGGATTCCAAAATCGTATCATAGTTGCTGCGTTGATCAGCCTTGCCGGTCCAGTAGCCACTCAAGGCAAAAGACCGGACGACAGCGGGCTGTTGAGCGGAATGAGGGTACCAGAAGACTCCCGCGTCCCCGGCCCCAGAGTCCACTGGGAAGTTGACCCCTTCAATCTCTGAAAGCGCGTTCCACTCGTTCCCTATATTCTCTTAGTGGATGATCCTGCATGGATAGTTGAGAATCTTACGAAGAAAAGGCCAATGAAAGGTGGGAAAGGAGGCGTGAATGGGGGAATCCTGGCCCCAATAGCTTTCGTCGTATCGAATCCCAAACTGCTCTACCATCTCGGGGGTAGGCGGATTGAGTCTCCAGGCCTAGAAAACGACGTTAACAATTCTTCTGTCCTTTCGACAGTCTGTCCCACCTTTTTGAAGTATGGGAGCAGCCCCTCCCAGCTCCATTCTGAGCTCTCTCCGAAATACGCGCCCCATGCATCGATGTCCTCCTTCTGAGGCCGGTGGGCTTGAAAACCGTTCACTCCGGATGAGCCCCCCAACATGGCACCTCCAACTACTCCGGTGGTTCGGTTGTTCAGATTGCGCTGAGGAACCGAAGGGAAATTGAAGGAGAGGGAGGAATTCGCGAATGCCTGTGAACCACCGGCCACGTTGTTCACGGTACTGTCGTTGGCTGCGGTCTGTCAGTTGAAGATCCGAAGAGCATGAGAACCACTCACCAAATATTCCAATCTCAATCACCAGGACAGAGTCTGCGTATGATCAATTCAGGGAGCTGTACAATCTGTGGGACGGGCGCAACCCACACTCCCCGCTCTCCGTGAGGCGATCGGCCACGGTTAGTCCCGCCGTTCCACCTCCGACAACAATGTAATCGTACTCATCCTGAATGTCTGTTGATTGTCTGGGCAGGTTTCCGAGGTTTCGTGGGGGATCGTTCGCGGTCCCTGCAAATTGACTGGCAAGGACGAAACTGGCAAATGCCGCAATAGCAAAGGTCGTAGTAACCATTCTGTTCACCCAAGTGATGTTGGCAGTTGTACTTCCAAGGTTCCCCGAAGGTTTGCTGGGAGAATCATCTCGAAATATTTATAGATTGCTTGACAAGGCAGAGTGAATCCCGAAATGGTTCGGTTGACGCTGCTCCGGTTGTCAGTCTGCACAAATCCTAGACATGTGCATGGCGGGAGGAGAAGTCTCGGCGCCGAGAGGAGAAAACAACTACACTGATGCAACAAGCCGTCCTCATTTACTCCAAGGTGTTCTTATTTGACGGTGTCGATCCAGGCGTCACATCAAGTGGATAATTCATGGAAGCCCGGGCTGTCATACGACCCGTCGAGATTAAAGGCCGGATGAAAGGCTCAGGAGGTCCGTACCATCGAACCACGTCAAGAGCCACCCCGCACGACGGAATGAAACTTGCAAACTTAAGGCTAGGCTACATATTCATCCAGTCGTCAGTATGAGGTTGCTGGACCGCTCAAGGCTCGCAGCCTGGTACGACGCCTTTGCATGCCGTGCGGGGGTCGGGTGTAACCCCGTGGGACAGAGTGACAGCCGGCCAGGTGGATGAAACGGGTAAATTCAGCGGCTGAAATGCCAGCAAGCAGTGGTCTTTTCCCGTGATATAATCAAATGCGACATATAAGTTAGCTTTTATAGGTGACGGCATCGCGGCGAAGCTCACCCTGTCCAATCTACCTCCCTGTGATGACCCGTGCGTCCGTGGGCCGAATTGTTGGCAACCGGGTCTAAAGTGTTCAGAAAACATTTGAATTTCGTATGTACATTGATTATGTCCAGGAGGCCCTCCAGCTGTCAACACATTTTCCGAGTAAACCACTCTTGACCACGTCGTATCCTTCACCAATCGCTGCGCTTCTCTTCTCGGTTTCATGTGTCTCAAAAATCAAGCCGCTGCGCCCTGGCTTGTCGTTATCGTACTTATTCGTGAAGAAATCGAGGAGCTTGACTGTCGGGTTCTTCGTTGGGTCCTGTTCGCCGTCCCTGAGCCTTTGGACCCATTCACGTTGGCCGACGATGTCGAACTTCAAGCCCGCTGCAGCCAGCGCTGGGAGGACGTCTTCGGTCCAGCGTACCATGGTGGGGTTTTGTAGATGGTAGACCACTTCCGGAATTTCTCTGGGCTGGAAATATCCAGACGTCCTGGTTCCAGTGGTGGCAAGTCCACTCAGCTCCAGAACACCTTGCGCGGACTTGTCTACCGGCAACCATGAGGGTGTTTCGTCCAGTGCGGGGAGAGCGTTGAGAGTCGTAGCAGCGCGGAACATCAAAGGGATTGCTTCTGTCTCGTTCCATCGTCCCATTACGGAGTCTCCGATGATTTGTCCTGACCGAAGAACCCGCGCCTCCATGCCAGTGACGACAGAAGCCGCGTGGACGATATGTTCTGCCACCCATTTGCTCCTGGCATATCCCATGTCTTGAGCATGGGCTGGGTTTTCAACAAGCGTCTCCAGGACACGGCCGGGCGATGGTGTGCCAGCGGCAGCTGAGATTGATGATATGAACGAGAGACGTGCGGGTCGGCTGAAAGGTACGGATAGACAGAGGTCCAGCAAATGACGGAGACCAGCGATGTGATGCGTCTCGAAACTCCGAACCTTTAGAGTAAAGTTGACAGCCCAGGCGGAGTGTATGACCGAGGTGACGCAAGATTGAAGCGCAGCGTAGGCGACACCTCCGAGTCCGAGATCAGGGAGGCTCAGATCTGCTGGGAGAGCGGTGAACTTGGCCGCATGATGATAGGCGCTCAAACCCTTCTCTACCAGGGAACAGACGATTTGCTGGTGGGCCAAGTTGTGATGTGGTGTCAGCCCGCGTGTCGACAGTGACTCCAGAACACGTTCTTGTGCTGCCGTTGGAGAAGAAGCGCGAACGAGACAGTAAACATGGCGAATGTGTGGGAGGGATATGAGCTGAGACAAGACATGAGCACCAAGGGATCCCGTGGCACCAGTCAGAACCTGAACTAAGTGTTAACGAGTGTGAAGGGATCAAGGACCGATACAAAACTCACCACTACTTCGCCATCTGGAATTTGACATCCCGGCTGGAACGGCTCGAACGAAGAGTACTTCTGGACCAGCTCTCGCATGACCTCCTCTTCTGTCGGTTCTTGGATGGCGGTTCCAGATCGGAGAGAGTGAAGGTATGCCGCAAGCTGCGTTATGCTTGGGTGGTCGAAGACAACGTTTTGTCCCAGGCTTACACCTCCCAAGTCCAGTTCACGTACGACGTGTGCGCGTGCAGTGATGGCTTGCAAGCTGTCCATGCCAGCCGCGAAGAAGTCTGTGTCGCGTGCCAAGTCGACGAGGCCGACTCGCTCCGACATCAGCTTGAGCAAGTAATCCTGGAGCTCAGGCTCATCGAGGGTTAAGCGATCGGCGTTTCCTGGCGCCTCAAACTCGACGTAGGTTTGATCGATGACCTTGTCGAAGTGGGCATAGCAAGCTGCCCGGATTACTGTGCCCTTGTCGGTGCGCGGGTACTCGGTGCCCACAGGCATGATCTTGACCATCTCTCGAGACACACGCCCGAACTGCTCAGCCCGCTGGTTGGCGTCGCTGATGATGGGCCAGAGAGCTTCCAGTAGTTCTGAAGCACCGTGACCAGAAGCCTGGGCGCTGGGAATGATGAGGAGCCCGGGGAACGCACGCCCGACGCCAAAGATGAGACAATCCTGGACCAGCTCGCTTTGGCGAACCCTGTGTTCAAAGGGAATGGGAAGAACTTTCTCGCCGTTGAACAGAGTGACGCGGTCATCGAGACGTCCAAGGTACTTCCAGGCATCAGGAATGGTCGGGTGCTTCACAAAGGTGTCGCGCGTGCGGTAGGAGTTGACGGGATCGTCCGAGTTCGACATGGTCTTGGTTGACAATCCATCCAAGACCACGACCTCGAAAATGCCCGTGGTGATTTCATCGAAGAACAAGTACGGTTTGGTCTTCGAAAGGGGACGAACGTAGTTCCAAGCCTTGTCGGTGGCCGCGTCCCTCTGAGACGTCATCAGCTGACCCATCTCGGTCCTAGAATCGTCAGCAACAGACTCGCGGGACAATGCAAAAATACTCGTTGTTCACTCACGCGCCGTAATGGGAAACAATATTCACTCCACGGTCGACGAGCATATCTCCAAGATCGTCAGGGCAGCTGCTGCCGCCAAAGAGAACCAGCTTCGCCTTCACCAACTCGTTGACTCCATCTTCTGACTCAGCGAGGACCTTGAGAGCATAGGGGACGCAGTGGAAGCTTTCAAAGTCGGCGGCCTTCATTGCTGACACGAGGTGCCCGTTTGTCAGGGGTAGATTGGCGTTGTAGACTGCCGTTCTTTTTCCGGTCACCATGCCACGGAACATGGTGGCCAAGCCATGATTGTGGAAAAGTGGTAGCGTGACGAACGCTCTCATGCCGCTGCCGGTCGCGTAGTTGCTGAGACATTGTCTGTGTGTCTGGTAAATGGGCTTTGGCAGACCTGTGCTACCTGAAGAGTGAACGATGAAGGCCACGGTGTCTTCCTCGTCCACAAGCTCGATCTGACGTTCGAACCGGTCGGGAGAAGGCTGGCGAGCCCACACCGACTGGTCTGGAAGATCAAAGTGCTGTAGGGCAAAGCTCTCTTGAATCCCGGCGACGGCGCTGGCGGACTTGGGGGAGGCTACCATCCTCGTACACTCCGTATCTTGGAGGAGCTTGATGTACGCATTGGATGGCAGGCGAGTGGATAAGAAAAGAACGGCAAAGCCCATGCGTGAGAGAGCGATAATTGAGACGATGTAGTCCAAGTTGGAAGGACCCAAGAGGGCAACCACCTCGGCCTTGTTACTCTTGGACGTCTGAAAGTAACCAGTAAGTATCAGATATCATCCTCATTCAAGAAGTGTGGCTTACAAATGGCTGCAGACCTTGACTTTGCAGGTGTTTAGCAGCTTCATCGGCGAACGAATCAAGCTGCTTAGACGTGTAATCTGCGAAATCTGCGGCTCCAAGTTCCGAGCGTGGATATGCGAGAAGTGGTGTGTCTGGGATACTTCGGGCTTGGTGGAGAATAAAGTCGTTGATGCTGTTGATTTTGTCGGGCTGCGTCACCGAGACGGCCGCGTAATGCTTGGGGGTACTCAGGCTGGGGACCTGGTCCAGCAGTGTGGTGCTGGCAATGGTCGCCGCCATCTTGGGCTGGACTTGAATGATAACAATGTGGTGACCTCGAGATAGATAAAATGTTCTGCTGACACGGAGATGAAATATTTCTATAAGAACAATTCAATGTAGCCTCGACTGTCTTTGATGGGCCTCAAATGAGAACTGGGGGTTTGTAGTGATTGCCCATTTAAGACATGAAGACTGGTAGTTCGCTCACGTGAACGCGGCATCAAGCCCGATGGCTCCGACAGGTGGAAAAGCGTGTGGCTCCGGCTTCGGAAATCCACCGGAAAAGCTGGAGTGCGGGGGCGGCTGAGAACCGCGTCGGAACCCTCCCAAAACAGCGTCCCCAGCGTCCTGGCCTAAAGACCACCCGGGCCTGGGAGTGCTCGAGACTGGAGATCCGAATTTGGACAAGCTTCAGCGAGCAAGCTCATGCCAGGCCTCTGTCGAGTCTCGATCGCTATTTTTCCGTCCGCCACTGGCAGTGAAGATCCCCCGCAGCAGACACGGCAACAGGGCGGTTTCCGATGCCCGATCGCGATCTATGGAGTAGGGTCACGAACAGCACTACTTCGCCGCCAACGTGGGGATGCACATTGCCAATGTCCCGGGGAGAGGATAAAGCCATGCAGAGACATCAAAAGAGAGCTAGTAGACGAGTGTAGATCTCGGGATGTCGCCCTCGATTGAGCATGCGAGGTTTTACATTCTCTCCAAACACCCCTGAACGGCGACAGCAAAGACCAATGATGTCTCACATCTCGAACGATGAATCCTACATGTGCATGAGTGGAAGGGCTGTCAATCTGGCAGGTCCAAATGGTTCTCTACATGTCACGGGTCGCTTTAAAGACTGGACCTTCGCGGCGTTCACAGTCGTCATTGGCCTTGCATTCCCTCCCCCAAGGCCAGGTTCCAACCGTCCATATTCCCTTCTCCGAGAAAAGAGTCCATACGACCCATGCCCCCGGTGACCTATAACAATTTTCAGCTTAGGGTTCGCTTGCAAATAAGTATCATGTACTCACGAGAGAGTCAAACTGTCCCCAGCCAGTGAGTTGCGCGATGGAGCTTCCCGGGCTGGCGTCTTGGAAGCCAATGCCATCATCGCCCATGCCCATGTGACCATGTGCGTCGCCCGGAAATCCCATTCCGTCCGCCGCTTCCAGGGCCATTAAATCAGCGTTGAACTGATTTACAATGGCCTCACTCTCTCCAAGAACATGACTTTGCCCTTGCCCACCCTCATCACGCTGTCCCGTTGTCAAGGCGAGCAGGTGGCTGTTGTGGCGTAGGAGCTCGAGGCGCAGCTCCTGTAGAACAACGCCATACCGCTGAGCCAACGATCCTGGTGTTGCAATTGACGTTATCTGAGCTTGACACTTCGTGGCCGCCTGAAATGCGGGCAAATAGACTTCCGGTTGCGAATGCCGTCGTTGGATTGCGTAAAGATAAAGCATTACCACTGCGCAGAACGCAAAGTAGTGGGAAAACTACTACGCGTTAGTACAATATCGCGACGTCAAAGCATAGCCCAACAAACCCAGAACGTATTGTAGAGTTGCCCCCCCGAGTTTAGGCTGTCTACTAAGCCGACAATGTTCATGGCAGCTTCCAAGCATTGCTGGACGTGTTCATCGATTAAATCGGCACTCCTGTTCGACTTGTTTCGCCTTGTTGTGCCGAGGTTGGCAAGACTTGCAAAGTTATTCAGAAGAAAGGGTCTGTGAACCAGCAGTTGAGCGTGCCAGCATGCCATGTTCAACACGTTACGCTGACGAAGGAAAATCGGCTGGAAAAGTGAAGGATCCACGCCGTCTGTGTCGACCAAGTAGGAGAGACTGTTTCTCCAGGCGGCAATGTCTTTGGCATACTTCGTAGCCAGCTTGAATTGATTATCAGTTGATGGCGGCCGAATGCCGTAAAGATCGCGGAGTATGTTTGCAACAATCCGAGATAGCCTGAAATCATCAGCGGGACGACTCACGCGGATTAAACAAGAAACTCATACTTGATATGCGCCACTGGCCCGGACATGACGGATTGAAGGCTTGCTGGCGGCAGTGAGTTCACCTGGCCGAGGTCGAGCCTGAAGTCATCAACGCAAAGCGGCATTTCTTGGTCAATATCCTCATCGTGGAAGGTTCTGGGCCGGCCAAGAGCCGCACTGAGGTAGGTGTCGAGGTTGTACGCGCACCAAAATGTTCTTTTGCGGCACTCCAAATCGACGTAGTCGGGGCTGCCACTGGTGTCCACGCGAGACTTCCGATGGATTCCAAGGGCGAGCATCAGATGAGCTGTGGTACCAAATAAGCTCCAACAATGATTCAGTCTTGAATGAGACAAGAGATAGAAACATTGTGCCAGTCTTGCCTGGACACTCGTCAGGCGAATAGCTCCTCGTTCTGCGGTGAGCTGCTCCTCAGCGGCGGAGAAAAACCTGGCACTATGAATAATAAGCAACATGCAATAGACTGAGGGGCGGCCACGTACGTACCTGGGAGCAGCATCAATGTTTCCTGCCTTGCTTTTGGGGTAATTTTCAGCGTGTGCAAAAACCATGAACAGTAAAGCAGTCCTACTGCGAGCCGAACTCTGGTCTCGCATAGATCCATGTGTTTCGTAGAGTTCCTGAAGCCATCTTTCCACTGTCGTGCGATGCAAAAATCTATGCGTCGCAGAAGCAAACTCAAAGTATCGACGGACTAGACTTTCTGCCTCTGCTCGGGGAGGAAGGATCAGGAAACGAGGGTCGAAGTCGGGGAGCGGCAAGTCGCCAAAGGTGAAAATCGACGTATCGGAGGACAAAGCAGTTGGCTGTTGTTGGAGCTTTCGTTGGATGCGTAAAAGAAACGAAGCTCCCGAGGCAGGTCCGACATAATGCCCTTGTTGGTCCGTTTGAACTGGCTCTGGTGAGTTGCGAGAAGAGTGTGAAGTCGAAGGGCCCAGCGCGTTCTCCGGCGGCGCAAGTGAGCGGTTCCCAATCGAAATGGGACTCGGTATGTGCTCGTCGGGGCGGTTTTCGCTATGCTCGGAGTTTCCCCTGAGTTGTTGCTCCGTCGCACGAGTCGGGCGTCCGTCAACCCTCCCGCCGCAACTGGTGTCCATTTCGATTGATGGAAGGCGACCACGACGATATGAGGCGGTGTATCGGCAATCGAGATGCAAGCGCGAGCACAAGGCACACGGATATTTGCCCGAGCACCGCGTCTTGCGCCTATGGTATCTCGTATCAGCTTCTTCGGAGCAGAAGTGAGCGGCTGCTGCCACCCCCAGAGAGTACCATCGCGATGAGACTTACGCTTTGCACCGGTCACATGCCCTGCTTGCCCGGCTCCTCACATGAGGCGGTTTGCGCTGCTTCGTGGCGGGCTCGTCGTGGTCGTTGTCGTCGCCCTCATGAAAGTCCTGTTGCTCGTCTCCCGAATCATGGGTCGCGACCCTGAAATGACGGTTCATCTCCATGGCAAGTGTTGGGAAGCGTCACTGTTTCGGGTATGCCCCTTGAAGAGGCGGAAAAGGACGCGACGGACGGGAAAGCGAGATTGTTATACCAGCCCCCGCCAACCAAGTCAGGGACAGGGAGCGGGGAAGCGCGCCATCCCCGCCTCGGACTAGACCTGGGAGAAATTGCACTAATTGCGCCAAGGACAATGCGGGGGCGGATTCGCGGGGTAAGTATTGGTATGGAGGCCGTCGAGTCGCGAGTCGTGACTCGCGATGGGCAGCGTCGGTCGAGGTCGGGACAGCGCGCGAGGCTGAGTCTGCCTCCTGCGCGAGTCGTTTTCAGATACGCGATGCGACAAATATGGGATCCGATTTTCGGTCGCAGTGATGCAAAGCAGATTGGATTTTTGTGAATCGGGTGGCTAGGCGCATGTCTAATCTTTACCACTCCCGCCATTCTCCTCCCGGTCCAACGAAACCCGGACTGACCCATGGTTCTGCGTCCTTGCTCAGAAGGCGCACCTTCTCTTCATCGATCTCGATGCCCAAGCCTGGTCCTTTCATCAACTCAATGTACCCGTCCTTGACATCCCAGATCTCTGGGTTCTTGATGTAAGACAGCAAATCATGGCCGCCGGTGTTGTAATGGATTCCGAGACTCATCTCTTGGATGGAGAAGTTGGCAAGAGTCGCGTCGACTTGAATGTTAGCCGCCAGAGCGATGGGCCCAAGCGGGCAGTGGGGGGCAATAGCGACATCATAGGTTTCTGCCATGGCAGCTATGCGCCTCAGCTCGGAGATGCCGCCAACATGGGAGATATCCGGTTGCAGGATGTCAACACATGCCGCTTCCAAAAACGGCTTGACGTCCCAGCGGCTGTGCAGTCTTTCGCCCAGGGCAATAGGGGTCGTCACTGTCTGAGAGAAGGCTTTGATACCTTCTATGTGCTCGGAAAGGAGGGGTTCCTCAATGAACATCGGGCGCTGTTCCGCGAGCAAAGCGGCCAGTTGCCTCGCCATGGGACGATGGACACGCCCATGAAAGTCAACTCCAACGTCCATCCCCAGCGCTCTGACAGTCTTGACGCGATTGACACACGCATCAAGTGCCGAAGGAGAGTCGAGCCACCCCAGATCTTCAGTGCCGTTCATTTTCACGGCATCAAACCCCTGTGACTTTCGAGAGAGCCTGACTGCGGTCTTAGTAGATTGTGTGTGAATGATGCACCGGTTTGCACTTACGCCTGAGCTTCAACATCAGCAGGACGGTCTCCTCCGATCCATGCGTACACCCTCAACTTGCTCCTAACCTTGCCTCCAAGGAGTTCGTAGATTGGAACGCCCAATTTTCTCGCTGTCAACGGTTAGCCCAAGCACTGGACCATCCAAGATAGTCCCAGTCCGTTTGGCGCCTACCTTTCAGGTCCCACAAGGCAATATCAATGCCTGCCAAAGCGCTCATCATCACTGGGCCTCCACGATAGAAGCCCATGCGCCATGACTTTTGCCAGATATGCTCAATGTCGCTGCAGCAATACAATCAGCACTGTTCCACGATTGAGACACGCCAGAACATACTCAGCTTCCATGCCCGTGTATTGTGTAATCCATGCGTCCAAGCAACCTTCGACGGCTTGGGTGTGCCCCTCGAGCGATGCCTCGCCCCAGCCGACGTTCCCCGCATCGTCGGTGATCTTTACAAACAACCAACGCGGCGGCACGCGAAAGTACTCAATGCTCGAAATTTTGCCCATGGTGTAGTATGCTGTGGGATCCGTGATGTCCTCGTGTAGTAGTGAATGATCGCGAACGGATTTAAGTGCAGCTATTTGCTTTGCTTTCACATTTCTACAAGCGTCGGGTTTCGGTCCGGCAATCGGACAGCCCGGATAAATATCCGTGCCGAAATATCGGCAGCCACCATGACCGGGATCATCTCCGGACCGCCCCGAAATCGGGGTCGTACGCATGCCTGCGTCATGGTGCGGGGAAACTTGGAGAACGAGATCTTGGGACGTGTTCAATTGAGCTGTCGCGTCACCTCGGTCTCATTGTCGTCACTTGCGCTGGTGCGGGATCCCGTTTAGATGCAAATCTAGTATGTTGGAAAAGAGTGACATTCTCTATTTGCGTGGTCTACTCTAGTGACATGCATCTTCACTTTGCCGCCGCGATCTCCTTTTGCTTGTCGATCCAGTCTTGTCTGGCCTTCTTCAAGAATTCGGGGCTATGTTCGCCGAAGACGTCCACCCCCAAACGCGCCGGCATGTTATAACGGTGGTTCTTGTCCAACGCATTGATTCGATCCATGGCGGCTTGAGGAACCTCGAAGTCCACAAAGTTCTCTTCAATCCTTGAGGGTGTGACAGACTTGGGAAGCACCACGGTGCCGCGCTGCACAGCCCATTGAATGAGAACTTGCGCAGGCTGTTTACCGAGCTCCTTGGCAATTGCGATGACCTCTGGGTCATCAATAGCCTTTGGGAGCCCGTAGATGTTGTTACCGGAAGGGCTGTATGCAGTGATGAGGATTCCTTGTTGCTTGGACCATTCCAAAAGACCCGGCTGTTGCAGGTACGGGTGGGCCTCAATTTGGTTGACCGCCGGCTTGATCTTCGCGCTGCGTGAAGCGGGACACGTTAGTGTTCAAGCCCATCCAAAGACGTCAACGTGAGGTCATGAGACTCACAATTTCAGGATCTCTTCCGTCTTCTCCTTGTTGAAGTTGCTGACACCGATGCTGCGTGCCTTGCCCTTCTCAACGAGAGCTTCGAGGGCTTTCCAAGTCTCCTCGATGGGAACATCGATCACGTGGACACCGTCGTCCTTGGGATCAATCGGAAAGCGCAGCTTGGGGTCGGAAGGCTTGACAAAAGATACAGGCCAGTGGATCAGATACAGATCAACGTAGTCTGTCCCCAGTTCCTTGAGAGTCAGATCGAGGGCCTCTTCAACGTCAGATCCTTTGTGGTGCGTGTTCCAAAGCTTTGACGTCAAGAAAATCTCTCCTCGGGGTACGCCAGAAGCTTTAATACCAGCACCGACTTCTTCTTCGTTATCGTAGACCGCTGCCGCATCGATGTGACGGTAGCCGTTCTTGAGGGCGTGTTCGACTGCGCGAGCTACTTCATTGGGCGCAGATTGCTAGGCACAATCTGTCAGCAATGTGCTACTTGTCTGGGTATCCAGGACGTGGAACGACAGGATGAGGAGTCGCAAGGTACGCACCCAGGTACCGAGCCCAACTGCAGGCATGGAGAAGCCCGAATTGAGCTTGAAGGATCGGCCGGAAGACATGTTGACGTTGAACGTGGCGGAAGAGGGAGGACGGATGAATGAAGCGGCACAGGCTGGCAACTTTGCTTAAGCACGAGGTTCGAGCACCGAGCACCGTCGAGGGAGCACTGCCATTTTGAAGCTGCTCTCCCTTTCCATATTTCCAATTATCCGACGACCTTATCCGGGTGACGAAAGAACCCCTCGTTCGTTCGGCTTCGGTCGTAATTATCCCGGCATTTCTTGGTGAGCTTACTCCGAAAAGTTGCTTGCGCTGCCGCCGATCCTTCCGAAACCCCACCTGGGGATGCCCGAGCCGACACCCACGACACTCATGGAGGGGTAACGATGGACCCTTAAATAGCTGCGGGGTGGCCAGTGGACGCAGATTCACAGCAGCGTTGTGTCCGTCCAAAGAACTTTTACAAAGAATTCTATTACTGCCTCAACATGTCGCAACGAGTCCCTCCTGATGGGGTTTTCGTGCCCGTTCCTACCTTCTTCAAGGCCGAAGCGACAGCCCCGGCGTTGCAGCCCGCCATCGATGTTGCGACTCAGGTTGGCCATAGCGTGCATCTCGCCAAATCGGGCATCACGGGCCTGGTCCTGATGGGCTCGACAGGCGAGGCGGTCCACATGTCAAGCGCTGAGCGATACGAAATGATCTCAGGCGTCCGCAAAGGTTTGGACGACGCCGGCTTCAAAGACTACCCCATCATGGCCGGCGTCTTGGTCAACAGCCTCGATGAGACGTTGGAGTGGCTGCAGGACGCCCACAAGGCCGGTGCGCAGTGGGGACTGGTGCTCGCCCCTGGGTATTTTGGGGGCGCTGCGACTCAGGACAATCTGGTGGAATGGTTCACGGTGGTGGCCGACAAGAGCCCGATACCGATCTTGATGTGAGTTGAGCTCGGGACAACCCCGTTAACTTCATTACGATGCTGATTTCTTGCTCCAGATACAACTATCCCGGCGTCACGAACAACCTCATTGTTGGCATGGATACATATGTCAAGCTCGCTGCGCATCCCAACATCGTCGGATGTAAGATGTAGGTTGACTGGCCCCTAAAATACATGATCGCATGAGTAACCGGCTGCTAGGTCTCACGGAAACGTGTCACATCACATCCAAGTCTCACTCAACCCCAAGATCGACCACTCGCAATTCCGTGTGTTTTCTGGCTTCGGGCAGCAACTCGGTCCAATTGTCGTCTTCAATGCAGGCGGAGTCATTGATGGCCTTGCTGCTATTTTCCCCAAGACCGTGTCGCGACTTTTCGCTCTCGCCGCGAAACGACCACTTGACGAGCCCACGCTTGAGGAAGTTCGCAGGTTGCAGTGGAAGGTGTCCGCAACGGAGGAGTTCATTGTTAAGCACGGGATTCTTGGCATCCGCGAGGGTATCTACAAAGTGCTTGGGTTCGGCCATTTGTCGGGGGGACGTTTGCCTCTTCGGGGCGCGCTCGCGACCGGTGATTTCGAGCAATGGTCGGAGATTTTCGCACAGATGACGGAGGAGGAGAACAAGCTGTAGCTACCAGAATACTCTGAAATAGAATTGAAACCATTTCAACCTTGATTGAATTACATTTGACATGGTCAGAGTGACAGAAGCGCGTGTCACGTTGGTCATGATCAAGTCAGTCTTGGGTGCTCGCGTGCGCGTGGAGGAGAAATGGGCTTGGGAGCTATTTTTGATGAGACGGGCGCAGTCACAATAGAAACATAGGTAGTGATCCATCAGTGTTTCTCAACAACAAGCGCCGTTGGTCTAGTGGTAGGATTCTCGCTTCGGGTTACACCTCGAGCTTAGCTCGATCCCTGTGAGAGGTCCCGGGTTCAAACCCCGGATGGCGCCACTCTTTTTTTTTTTCTTTTCCTTGGTCCATGCTTAATCATAAGGCTGACATTGATGAGATGCTCAGATGCGTGGTCACATCATTTTGCACAACATTCTGTTGGTCAGGCGCGCGACCGAAAGCGTCCAAAGATGTCGGAGTTGACACGTCTCATCGGAAAAGGTGCGTGTGACTGTGCTCCTTACCAGGGGTCGGCAATGTCGGAAAATGAGCGCCCGCAGATCTCGACCGGTCTTCGCTTTTCCGCAGCATGGATTTTGCGGACATTGGTGGATTCGCCCGAGTGCCGACAGGCTTCGACCTTGGTCCGTTTACGTTAGTCTGGTTACGGCCCCTCCCCCGTCTTAGTGCCCCCGCTTCCCCGCAAAGGGGGACCGGAAAAGGATCCCTGCCTCGACGCTTGATCCGCCTGCTAGCAGAGTTTCACTTCTTCTGTCTGGGGTTCCCATGGGGTCTCGTTTGTGACCTTGAAGATATAAACACCACAGCAGCGGCATGCTGCTGAGTAGATCATCGACAGCCTTCTACGCAACTTTGTCTGCTCAACGCCTCTCCATTCCTGTGCCCATCCCTCAGCCACATCCAGCATGGCTACCCAGCAGCCCCCGACAGCTCCGGCCGTCGACGACAAGAACTACATCTCTCACGTCGAAGCGAATGGCAACGATGACGGCTTTGAGAAGATGCCCAAGTCCGAGAAGGTGGACGAGTTTGGTGCTCACGCCAAGACCGATCCAAAGGAGATTGCTCTTGTGAAGAAGCTCGACTGGTACATAATGGTAAAGCTTCCCTTCCTCTAGCTGTTCCCGGACCAAATTGACGTAGTTTCGCAGCCTATTCTGTGGACGATGTACTTCTTCAACTTCTTGGATCGCAATGCCATGATCAATGGACGCCTGAGTAGCCTCGAGGAGGACCTGGGTCTCGAGGGAACTCAGTATAACACCTTGGTTTCCATCCTCTTCGTCGGGTACGCAGCACCATACGCCTCTCGTTTCTCCGAGACTCTGACTCGTCTAGATACCTTTGTGGCCAGATCCCCTCCAACATGATCCTTAACCGAGTCCGACCCTCCTGGTACATGGCTGGCTTTTGCATGGCTTGGTCCGTCGTGTCCCTACTTACCTACAAAGCAACATCGTTCGAAAGCATGCTTGCGTGTCGCTTCCTTCTTGGAATTACGGAGGCTCCTTTCTACCCGGGCGCTTTGTACATGATCTCCATGTTCTACACCCGCAAGGAGATCGCGACACGGATGGCTATCTTCTACACTGGCAACATGATGGCCAGCTCCTTCTCGGGACTCATTGCCGCTGGAATCTTTGAAGGGCTCGATGGAGTTCAGAACCTCGCAGGATGGCAATGGTATGGTTAGCTCTGTCTGATCCCTGCAAAGTTACTAACCTTGCCCCAGGCTCTTCATTCTGCAAGGCACAATCTCCATCATGGTGGCTTTTGTTGCTTGGTTCACTCTTCCTGATAGCCCCTTGAAGACTCGATGGCTCAAGCCGGAGGAGCGGCAGCTCGCTCACGACCGCATTGCCGCTGACACCACTGGACGTCGCGAGAGCACCAGTGTGTGGATTGGTCTTAAGGAGGCCTGCTGTGACTGGCGCGTCTGGGTGTTTTGTCTCATGGACAACATGGTCAGTAACACCTCTCCCTATTTGTATCTGTGGCATTTACTGACAGGCACATAGCATCTTTCTGCCAATGGCTTCAAGAACTTCCTCCCCAGCGTCATCAAGTTCGTGCTACCAAGGTGTGGTCTTTATGGCTGATTGGCTCTTACTGACAACCTATCTAGGACTTTTGGATTTAACAGCACTGTTAGTCTGGTGCTCACATGCCCTCCCTACCTTGTCGCTGGTGGCGTTTCCGTTGCTGTTTCATGGTCATCCGGTCGCTTCAACGAGCGCACCTGGCACACCACTATCAGCAAGGGTATCGCCATTGCCGGCTTCGCCATCTCGGCTGCGACGCTCAACGTCCCGGCGCGCTTCGTTGGTATTATGCTCTTCGTCGGAGCAACATACGGTCAGTACAGACGCCTACTCTGGCTACTTCGCGCCCCTGCTAACTCTTCTAGGCGTCAACAACATCATCCTTGGTTGGGCTGCTAGTGTTGTTGGCCAGACTCCCGAGAAGAGAGCCGTTTCCATTGCCATGGCCAACACCTTTGGCAACCTGGCCAGTGTTTACACTCCTTACCTCTGGCCCAAGTCCGACGAGCCTCGTTACCTGATGTCCATGATGGCCAGCATTGGGTTCTCTGCCGGTGTCATCGTCTGCGCCTGGGTTCTCCGCATTCATCTCCAGAGGAGGAACAAGAAGATGAGGGAGGAGAATCCTGAGACCACTAACTTCTATGTGTACTAAACACACGGGGTAATCCATCAGTCAAGGAGTGAGTGGTGGGCAGTCTGATGTTTGTCAAGGCTGAGCCGTTCTACGGCAGGCATCGGTTTCAAGTCGCTTGAATTGGTTCTCCCGGTACTATCGCAGACTCCATCAATGTCTCTCAATATATTACATTGTTCGAACTTGGCTACAGACATAGTGTTCTGACACACACACAGTCACATTCGCAATTGGCTGCCACCCACCATGGTCGGCGACTGGACGTTTTGGCAGGCGATATTGTCTTCTTCTACCACATGACACATCAACACTGTAATCTAGACCTAGACAGTGGTTATGACGGCCATTGCGACGTGCTCGGATGATGAAACCCAAACTCTTCTGTATCGTGATGTACGGCTTGGTGCGGCTGTTCCCAGCTTGTTGAGCCAGCGTCGTCGCCAAGAGACGCGATGAATGCGTCTAGAGACGGGGCTGCAAAGTCTGTGTCGCTCGCGGTGTCGAATGTTTCTTCCTGAATACCTCCATCTGTTCCGCCCTGAGCTGAAATCGGCGCCGCATGCACGCACCCATTGGACGGCAGCTTGTTACGCCGCTTGTGTGTGCGGCCGAAATCATCTTCGAGCACTTGACTGACAGCGTCCAGCACGCCCAAGGCGTACTTCATGAACTCTGCTCCTGTCGAACTGACGCGCAAAACCCACCTATATTCGGCTAACCTGGCAATGTACTCCTCTTTCGTCCTCATATCGTCTGTTCGACTTGTAGCGCACAGCAAGCCGGCGAACGTTCCGATGATCGCGACGCTCATGCTTGACGAAAAGTACCAGAAGCTCTGGAAATGCTCAGCCTTCAGCTTCTTCACAAACTCCAACGAGGATGTGAAACGAGCCTCAGCCGCATGACGAATGACAGTGTACAGCTGCCCGTTCTCATTCTCGGACTCTGGAGACAGTGGTCCGCTTTGGCATCGAATGATGGCGCGATGCAGCGTGACCTCGACCGTGTAGTAGGCAAGATGTAAGTAGCCAACAGAAGAAAGCTTCATTGGCACAGTCCCATCGAGTGAGAGTGATCTTGGTAGATTCTCATGCCACGATCTCAGCTTCAGCTGTAATGGTTTGGCGGTGTCGAGGGTATTCTGCATGATTTGAGGACGGCGCAGTGCCCTGAGTGTATAGAATGACCGCAGGATCTGGGCCAGAATTTCGGCAAGAGACACCATTTGCAGAAATGTTTGCTTTCCCTTTTCGATTTCGGCGCTGCCCTCTTCGTTGTCGTCGTCTTTAGCGGTCTCCGGGAAGTCGGTTGAGATCAGTGGCCTGACATCCCAGTCGTCTTCGACAATATGCGAACCTCTGCCGTACACGAGGGAACCCCATTTGTCTTGCATGAACAGAGCCCATGCAACACGTTTGCGCACACCTCTTTCCCAATCGGGGATCTTCCAGTGTGTGCAGTCGGTGTTGATGCCGAGGTTCTGGCCCATCGCGACGAGGTGCCCGGTCATGGCCCATGACGCGACGTTGGGTGACTGCATGAGAACCAAGCCACCCTGAAGGTCTGATATCTTGGGTCGCCTGTGGACTTCAAACAGCATGCCGAGCACTCTGGCTTCCAGTTCTTTCGCGTCAGGCTTCCGCAGCCCAGAGAGGGCTTGGCTGTAGGACCACCAATTGAGTGCCAGGACGTAGACTGCGCCTAAACCCGTCGGCGTAAGTTCACGGTAGCTCCGGCCGTACTTTTCCAAGAAGACCTTTTTGTGTAGTATAGGGAAGCTCGGGTGAACAATTCGAAAATAGATCTTGACAAGCTCAGGGCCATGGGGTGAAACGAACTCCTCGATGGCATCCAGGTGGGCGAGTTCGGCATCCATCTCGGCTTGAGTGTCCGGTCGCATGGCAAAGTACGTCGAAGGGTCCGCCTCCCGAAGCGTTTGGTGCGGTCTGAAATGCTCAATTTCCCCTTTGGCATTCCGTGCGATGAGGGAGGGATCGAAGTCAGTCGTGGCGCCGATGACAGAGGACGACTGCCGGTTCTGATGCCCAAGTGTTTCCCTTAGGAGGGACGGCCCAGCCAGTCGAGTGTAATCCAATAGTACCGGTTTCGACAGCGGCGCTCTATCATGCCTCGTCTTGACCCGGGTTCCTAACACGGCCTGTTTCTGGGGCTGTTGGGCGGCCACCCGGTCATCGGGCGAGTGAGAGAGCGCACGTTTCTTCCTGGGAGGATCTTCAAGGTACGTGCAGTATGTTGAGCGAGACTCGCAAAGCACGCAGTCGACAGCATCCTTGTTGGCGAAGAGGCAACGAATCTTCCTGCGGCGGCAATTGTCGCATGGCCGCAGGTCTTTCGTTCGCGGGGAAGCCATGGATGCAGCGTTCGGGCCTAGGACAGGGGCATGAAGAGGTTTGAGGTGAGGCCCGACATATGTTGACCCCTTATCCGAATCTCAAGCGAAGCCGATGGTACACTGGTGAGAATATGCGCGAAGTCTTGCTCCATTGTCGTGGGATCATGATGTTTCCGCCTCCGTGGCACCGAATGAGCGCCAAACCAAGCCGCCGGGCTAGGCGGGGACAGATAAGAAAGCGGGCTAACTCAATTAAGTGACGAGCCAGCGGCCGCACGAACTCGCTATGCCTTTTCAAGTTTAGGTCGACCCTTGGTCCCTGCGCGTGGAGTCGACGACTTGAACGGGAACCGCCCGTGATGAGTCGTTCCATGGTGTCCTTATCTATCGCAGACTTGTCTGGTCATTTCAATGCTTGGTGGAAGTCGACAGATAGCAATGGCCTGCCCTCTAGTAGCGCGTCAAGAATCACCATGCCCGCCGCCAGCTGGTCAATGACTTTGACGCTGCAAGCCCTGTCCCGTCCCAACTCCTCTTGGCAGGCCTCATGAACCCAGCCCTCCATTCCAGCCAGGATGACGCCACCCATACAGACGACATCAACGTCGCCATCACCGTTGACGCGCAAAAGTCTTGTCGTGGCCGTCTTGATCTTCTTCCTTGCCTGAGACCGTTGGCTCAGGGGCTGTCTGATGTCCGCCATGCCGATCCCCGAGGCAGAGACGCCAGCGAAGCGATCGAGCTCTGGCTTGCCCTTCCCAAGAATGTCTCCTACGCTGTGGCTGAGCAGGGCCTCATACGCGGAACCTGTTGTTACAATGCCGAACCGTGACCGTGGCCCCAACAGCTGTAATGCTGCATAGATGCTAGCGTCGAAAACTCCTACAACTGGCTTGTCTTTGATATGGATCTGGAGTTGTCGGACGAGAGGATGGTCTGCGTAGCAGGCCGCAAGGAAACCGTCGTATGCCGGGGCCAGCTTTAGAAGCAACGGGAGGCAATGGGATGCGCTGACAGCCATGTCAGCTGGCGTCTGAATCATTGAAGGGCCTGTAGGGCACGTCCAGTATGATATTGAAAGTGCGCCGGATAGAGAAAGGCTTGAAAGGATTGGCGCGAACGAGTCGGTCGTCGAAGTGCTCGAGTTGGGGTTGATGACCAAAACCCTACGGGCGCCAGGGACCCCGCGGCCCAGCGACCCCAAATGATGGCCGACAGGCGGGCATGCTTCTGGGAGAAGCATTGGAATGGAAAGTTGGAGTGAGGATGTCGAGAAGATAGGTAGATTGAGACTCGCTGGCGGGATCAAGGAGCACTTGTAACGGCAGAGCCAAGGCGGCTCCAGGAGCCAAGGGAAGGGGTCACGAGGGTGGCATTCGTGGATGTCGAGTCGTCTCTATATGAAGGTGCGTCTTATCCCAGTCCTGCCTATTGATAACGCCGCCAAAGATTGAAAGGCCCCGCGACGAGGCCGTCGCCCGCGGGCGAGTGCCCGTGTCGCCCCGTGCCTGACCCGCGGGCTGGCACAACCCCGCATGCCCCGCCGCGGGCCCAGGCCGCGAATCGACCGTCGAGAGTTCGGCGACATGGGCGAAAAGACGCTGATAAGGCCGCTCTGTCGGCGCTGCTCTCAGTGGTCATGTAGATTCTAGCTCCAGGAATCCAAGATAACAGCCCGGGCAAAATCATCACGAGAACATGACAAGTAAATGTATAAGTACGACCTGGCAAAGACTCACGACATTCCGTGCTTCATCAACTCACCGACCACTCCAGCACGGATAGGCGAATAGCTAGCGTCGACGTCTTCACCCCTGAGCCGATCGCCAATTCTCTACTCATCTTCTCTTTTTGGGGACCGCCACAAGGACCAACATGACGAACTCAACCCAGAATGACAACTCTTTGAGTGGGTGCGTTGACGAGAAGCGCAGCAACATCGACACGCAGTCGCTGTCGGGCTCTGACGGACCTCATCCTGGTCCCAACCACATCGCCGAGACGGCCATTCACATCGACCCAAGCAAAGAAAAAGCCGTCTTGAGAAAGTTCGACATCTATCTTCTCCCTCCGGCCTTCCTCCTTATCCTTCTCAACTACATTGATCGTTCCAACCTCGGCAACGCCCGCGTCTTCGGCTTCGAGGAGTCCCTTGGCATGACCGGCAATCAATTCGGCAACCTCGTCACACTCTTCTTCGTCCCATACATCTCGACTGAAGTTCTTTGGGTCTTCGCTGTCAAGCGACTTGGACCCAACTATGTCATCGCCACAGCCGCCATCGGCTGGTGCTCTGTCACTCTCGGCACCGGTTTCGTCCAGAATTACGGCCAGGCCCTCGCTTGTCGGATGTTGCTCGGTTTCTTCGAGGCTGGCGTTGCCCCTGCCTTCACCTTTGTCTTCTCCATGATCTACTCTCGCGAGTCCACGGCCAAGCGAGTGGCACTCATCAACTTCGCCAACGCCGTTTCCGGGGCATTTGGTGGGCTCCTTGCCTATTCCATTCAGACAATGGGAGAACGCAGGGGACTCGAGGCCTGGAGATGGCTGTTCATCATTGAAGGCACAGTCTCCCTGTTCATCTGTTTCTGCTGCATATGGTTCTTCCCGAGTTCCCCGGAGACCGCCTGGTTCCTCAACGAGGAAGACAAAGCGTTGATGAGGCTTCGCAAGGAACGCGACATTGTCTACAAGGGAGACGACCGGTTCGAATGGAAGTACGTCCGCCAGGCCTTGACTGATCCATTCATATACGTGGCATCTCTGGCCTTCTTCACTTCAAGCGTCGCCATCTTCGGCTACGGTATGTTCCTGCCAACTCTCATCCGAGGTTTCGGATACACTTCGTTCCAAGCCAACTACCTCACGATTCCTGTCTACGCCCTCGGCGCTTGCTCTCTGCTCTTGCAGGCATACTGGTCCGACCGCCTCCGGAAACGGGCGCTGTTTCTGCTCATCTCCGCCGTACCGGTCACTACAGCTTATCTGATCTGCGTCGGCACGTCCAGTCAGGCCGCAGGCTACGCAGCCATGTTCATACTGGTCCTTGGAATCTATTCCTTCTCCTGCCTCATGATGACCTGGGTTGCTACCAGCATTGTCCCAGACTACAAGCGCTCCATCGGTCTTCCCATCTTTGCCAGCATTGGAAACTGCAGTGGCATTGTCTCAGGTCAGCTGTACCCTCCGTCACAGGCACCGCGCTACATCATGGGCAATTCCATCTCGGCTGGGCTGGAAGTCATCGCCGCGCTGTTCGTTCTGGCGACATGGTTCCTGTTGAGGAAGAGGAACCAGAAGAAGGAAAAGATGATTGCTGAAGGGGCTACTACAAATGGCTTCGCTGACGACAGAGCTCTGGACTTCAAGTACATTCTGTAGGTGTTAGTAGACATAGGCTATGGGAACGGCAGAGATCGTGCAATTTGGAAGATGCCCGGTAGGGGCGAGACTGTATCTAACTATCTTACGTATATTTGATACTATCAGTGTTACTATTACACCCTCCTTATTACGTTGGCATTAAAATCGCCGCTCTCAACAGCCTCACCAGAGCTGCGCTCAGAGAGTCAAGCTTCTCCTCGTCGAGGTTCTTGACTTGAGAGCCTCCCTCAGAATTAAAGTATTCTTCATTCCCAGTCTTGTTCAAAGGGCCGTTCACTGACGAAGATTTCTCATGGTCAAGCTTCTTGTTGACAGAGCTCCTCCCTGAACGTGGATCCTTTTCAGGGGCGGCCTCTCCGGTTCGCTCCTAGATTAACTTTGGTATGGTCAGGTCATCCTGAGTATAGTTCTCCCTGCTTAGGGCTTGATATCAGGCGTGTGGTGCTTTTCCCTGGGCGCTCAACCACAGGAGGATAATATACTCCATTCGTCGCCCCTCACTCGAGTGATTTAGAATGTTTGTGTTTATGCCTTGGCATTTGATGCTATGGGAGGAGGTAAACTGATTAGAACCACCGCTAATGGCTACTGTGCTTCCTGTCTCTCTCACTGAAGCTACACCCACTCAAGTTAGAGCCTGTCTCAGCGAGCCTGTTCTCATATGAGCTAGCTTCCGAAAAAGGATCTCCTTCGCCGAGGTTCTTTCTAAGAGATTGCATTGATCATCGCCGTGCTGTAGTCTTCGAGCGACTTCGGATTCGCAGAGTCGTGTCGTTGGGTGCTGTTTGCCACAAGGTTGATTGTGCTGATGTGCTTGATGAAGTCCCACCTGAATGCGACAAGGATCTCGCTCAGCTCCGTTTTGTGGATTGTGTCCATCTTCTGCATTGTTGAGGCGTCATCTGTGGTTTCACCGGGTCGGCTGTCTGAATCATCCACGAATCCTTCGGTTTCCCCCGCTGACGTCCCACTTTGGGAATCAAGGGTGGTGCCCGATTTGACGGCCTGCCTAGCAAGCTCGGTTTCCGAGTCCGGGTCCGAAACGTTGTCCTCTGGGTTGAGGTCTGTGTCCTCCAGGGACGATGAGTCCTCAATGAAGTCGTCCGATGAGGCATCTGCCGGAACATGCTCGCACTCCGACTCATGACTAACGTCAACTTTGACAAGATATGATTTCGGCCGTTTGACAGCTCGACGGGGACGATGATTGTTGTCGCCCGAAAGCCCACAGGTCTTTTGGCACCAATGAATTTTTCCTGAGTCGGAGTCGGCCAAATTGAATGTGGAACCAACCTAGACACCTCGTTTGAGGGCGGCTCAGCTTGGCGATGGCGGTAGTTCAACCTATGTCGTGCCATGTAGCCCACACGATTTGTTATACTCAAAGCTGGGACGTCTGGAAATTCATCTTCATACTCTGATTCAGCTGAAGCCATGGTGGGATCAATGAAAGGCGAGGGTGAGACAACTCTGGACGATTCAATGCGACCGGACGCCAAGACTGGCGCCTGGGTCGGGGGCCGATCCAGTTGGCAGGGAAGTCGGTGCCAGTGCACTAGTAGCGGCCATTCCACGCTGTTTGTCTCTGCACCCTCGACGGAGAGAGAGACTGGCACGCTCTCGATTTTCTGGGGTTGCTTCAATGCCCATAGCTTTGCACTGGGCGATGACCTCTTGGCGTGAGTTCTGGTGCCGGCTTGTAGCAGGCAGTGGAACGCCGCCGTGTGGTAGGTTGAGCTAAATCTGTGACCTGGTCGACAGTACAGCAGGCTTTCTGACGCGCTTGGTCCATGTGTCAATGACCTTGTTTCCGATGTATTTCTCGGTAATTTGTTGGCCGATAGTCCCCATGTGCCTGAGTGCCTTCCGCGCGGCGTCTGGTCCTAAAGCCGCATGTTCAAGCGCGGCCCCTCTCCGGAGATCGTGAGGCCTCAGATGGGCACTGATGCCAGCTGTCTTTCCGGCGCCTCGAACAAGGTCTACGGCCGTGTCAATGGTGAGTGGCATGTCAAGATACGAACGCCCAAGCTGAAATGCGCACAAGACTCGTTTTGTTGGATGTACCCAGGTGATAGAACTTGTAGGGCTGCTGCGGATGTCCGCGACGAGTTGCTCGAGGCTTGTTGCTTCGACGGCCCCTGATCTCAAGGTCCAAATGATCAGAAGCTTCAGGGGGCAGAGAATGTTGTCCTCGGCATGCGCGAGTTCACGAACCTCGACCTCGAGGTTTTGAGATGGGTCATCTTTGAAGCCCTTGGTGAATTGAAGGACAATTGTCCCTTGCATTCTCTGATGTCCGAACACCTCTGATTTGACGGGCTTCTCCTTATCGTCTGTAGGTGTCTCGAGTTGGATGAAAATGTGCTGCCATTGTAGGTACTCGTCTCCCGTGTGATCTGCTGCCCTCCAAAGGTCTCCGACGCGTGCCAACGTGCAAGATTGGAGCACAATGGCGAGTGACTTGACAATTGTCAAATCCCAGTTCAGAGTCCCGTCCTCAAGTGCCAGGACGAATGTACTGCGGATGAGCTTGCGTACGACACTCGACACAACCCAGTGCTTCTCCCGCTTATCGGACTTCGCCAAGACACTGGCTTGGAGGTGGCTGTTGAAGGCAGATTCAAGGTGAGCCCGGTGGAACTTGCTGAACTTGAAGTCCTCCCACCAGAAGGAACACAATTTCAGGAATACCGCACGGCCTGTCGATATGGTCCTGGTTATGAGGGAAACCCCAGATCCGGGGACCATCTGCGTCGGGTCCCAGGTCTCGGTCTGTCCATCGATGAGAGTATGTATCAGGGTCCGCTGGCAGAGGGATGCCTTGGGTGAGCAAGTGACTGGGCGAGCGCGTGACTAGGCGAGCGCGTGACTAGGCGAGCGCGTGACTGGGCGAGCGAGCGACTGGGCGAGCGAGCGACTGGGCGAGCGAGTCACTAGGCGATTAATAGAGATGTGGAATGCACAGCTGTCGAGATATCCTACCTTTAGAGGTACATTATCTGACTTTCTAACACTGTGTGTGAGCTTTCCAGATGGGCCCTTTGAGGATGTATTTGGCGAACTGTGGGTTGGACGGATTGATGACCATGCTCTTCCAATGCTCCGGCAACTAGCCGCAAGCTTTGATAGCAGCATCAGTGTCCTCGTGCTCGGGGGGGTCCATGTCAGATAACATGGACCGCTTGACGAAGCTCACGAGCTTCTCGTCCAGTTCTTGGCGTTTGGCGGGATCCACGATTGTGCCATTGCCCTCCTTCTGGAGCTTCAGCAGCTCGGCAGATGGGCCCGTACCAAGGTAATCCATTGCTTTCTGTTTACACACAGACATGAAGACCTCCAGGGTTTCGGAGACGGGTACCTCGTTCTCTGGGGAAATGCCCAGGGTGGCATTGAGTTCATCAAGGACCGCGCCGAGGGTCCCTGAGTCGAGTTTAGGTGGGAGCGGAATGCCGGCCTTGCTGTGTAGCTCGGCAATGTGGTCACTGAGGTTGATGTTTGTCTGCATGGCGGCCATGTAGCTGATCCGCATGCTCACCCGATGAAGCTTCTGTTGCGCCCGTCGGGCAAGCTCCTCCCGGGTTTGGGTGTGGCCGGAGCCCACTGCCTGACGGACGGTGTGAGAAAAACGGCCCTTGTGCCGACTCCAATCCTTCAAGGTCGAGGCGCTATGCCTCGCGATGGCATTTTCGGGTATCTGCGCACCCAGATCCGCAGTTGTGGTGTTGTTGGACATGCCCTTCTTGTAGTAATACAAGGCGGGCGGAGGAGTGAGCGTCGGAGACTTGTTCGTCATCAAGTTTGATTTGCCGCGTCTTCTTTCCAAGATGTGGAAGAAGAGAACAATGCAGCGGTTGACGTCCTCACGATCGAACCCCCAGATGTCTGTCTCGTTCTCGCTGAAGGTTGGGACGAAGCGATGTGGATATGCTTCGAGGTCCGGAGACAAAGTCACATTGCGTCGCAGCTGATACCTTGGTGAGAATACCAAGAGGGCGTGAACAGCCGCGCCAATGACTGCCGTTGGGTTCACCTGCTTGTCGCTGACATTGGCAGTGGGCATGACGCCCGTGTCGCGATAAGTCTTGATGAAAATATCATCTGCCTGGCTGATCTTGCCCACATCCTGATGCCATTGCTTGCCGGTTTCGCCGCAAAGGCTGTTGATGAGCTTCGACACCGTGGGAACGCCCTTGAACTCGACGTGCTTGCCTGATCAACTTGTCTGAAGTTGACATTTGAATGAGCTATAGGTAGTCAGGGAGCCCACTGAACAAGGACGTTGTCTTGCTAGGGATACTTGAATAATACTCATATGCATCGAGAGCTCATAAGATGAGAAGCTCATTCAACGTCCTAGTGTTAAGCTCGTTTGCCTCCGTAATGAGGTCCATATCGTCCATAACTTCCTATGATCGCTGGTCACGAGAGGTGGGCCTGGATGGACCATTTCTACGAAGAGGCCGCCGAGATCGAGAGGCAGTACGTCGTCCGGGTCGCGCTACATGAGATTGCCCTTCGAAGGACGGCGGAGGCCTGTGATATCAACGACAAAGGAAGAGGGGCGCGTCTGGTATGAAGGCCCAGGATCGTCAGAAGAAGAGCGTCAAAGAAATGACCGGCATGACGAAAGCGCCGACGCTCAAGCCGCTCAGCGAGATCAACTTCTACTGGTCGCTCAAGGCCGACGCGAAGAAGGCGCTCCAGACTTTTGACCAGACGAGACGTGTTGAAGAAAGCATGGTGAAGCCGATGCGGGGGCCAGCTGGTCGCCTGCCGGCTGGTTGCCATGGGTAGGAACGTAAACTTGAATGGTTGTATCACCGGCTAGGTCGCCAGCGCGCAAATCGCCGACCGCCTGAATTTCAAAAAGGCGCCCGCCAGCACGTGCAGCACCATCACCCACCGCCTCTTAGAAACTTCTAGCAAGAAATTCCGCTTTGCGACTGAAAAAATCCGACTGGCGTACGAAAAATCCGACTGGCGACAAGAAACGGCCTAACAACAAGATGGTATTCTTTGAGCAGAACCATGCCCGCGAAGACATTGAATTTGTGGCCCCAGACGTCCATGAGTATGACGGCGTCCAGAACTCGTGGCACCTGGCTAAGCTGGGGAAGAACGGTCGAAGATGGGCCCGTGTCATCCTGGACGAGGCCCATTCGGCGAAGAAGGTGGATGGAAAGGCCTACCAGTTTCTCTACCGGGAGGAGTACAACGCCATTCATTATGTGACAGCGACGCCAATGATCAACACGCTTGCCGACCTATCAACCCCCTACTTCTATCATACCGGTTGACAGGAATCAAGGGGCATTTGGTGTCGCCGAGTAGTCTCGGCGACATTGCGGCTTTGTACCAGCCAGACTCCAACCGAGACGCGCCACAGAATTCCGTGGCTTCTGGGATCTTTTCTGCCAAGGGACTCTTCACCGACGAAGCTCGACCGGATCACGACGAAGGCCCACAGGCGGATGTCATCCGCCACATGCAAGAGATCTGGGAGGAGCATTCTTTTCCCATTTGGATGCTGAGCCCGCGGTTGTTTTTCTCCCTCAGCGACCCTAAGAGAGGCTTCGCTGGAGATTTTTCTCAGGACATTGTTCGGCCCATCCTGAAGTTATTTCAGCGTCGGCGCAGGATGCTGATGCCCCTTCTACATCCGGACGGCAAAACTGTCTTCCCGGGATCTGACCTGAAGCCCTGCCACATCACATTCGAAGAGATCGACTACCAGCCTTCAGAGCGAGTCCGAGCCAATGAGCTCATCGACCCGCTCCTCGGCAACCAAGGCGTGGAAGTCAAAGGGCGACCGACTCCCAACCTGGCGATAAATGAGAACTTTGACGTCCGCAAGTCAAATAACCAGGCTCGCATTGTCGACTACGTGGCCCGAAAAGCAACAATAATCTCATTTGACCTTGAAAATGAGAAGATCTGCAACTCCCGATATGATGATGAGGACAGTGCGTCCTTCTACGACTAGAAAATAGTTTAGATTGGGCTATGGAAGACTGCAAACCCTGGCAAAAAGCTTCCACGAGAGCTTCGGCAGATATTGAAACGCTTTGTGAAGATGGACAAGGCAAAGAAGGAGGCTGAGGGCGCGGGCGAAGAATAGATAGAGGTAATAGGGAGTTTAATCCTAATACCCCGACCAGGTTGTTAAATGAGCTTCTCGTCTTGCGAGCTCTTGATATACATAAGTATCATTTAAGTATCCCTGGCAAAATAACATCCTTGTTCAGTGGGCTCTATGACTACCTATCGCTCATTCAGCTAGGCTCTGAACATTAGAGCCCTCGCTCAATAAGCTTCGTGGCCCACGCGCGGCAAAACTCATCCCGGTCGGTCTCCTAGAATACGGCCTCTCTGATGAGCGCGCCACGCGCCTCCAGCAGGGTCCTCCAGCCCCTAGTCTTCACCTTGTCCCCGCCGATCTTGAGGCCCTCGGTTCGGGGCCAGCTGATAACCAGCATGTCACCCGGGGCGCAATGAAGCTTGGGATGGTAGTAACGCCCGGAGATGGCCGTGTTGTCGGTGAGGGTGCTAGCATGGTCGTCCAGCATCGTATCGACCCACAGCTGCTCCCGCATGCGCGCGACCGAAGCAGGATTCCCGAGGTAGGTCGGCACGTCGGCGTCATTTGACTTCTTCCAACCGCCCCCAGCTATCTCCACGTCGAAGCCTTCCCGCTGCCACATCGCATACGGGTTGCCATTGCTGGCTTCCATCTCATGGCCGTGGCGCACAGTCTTGTCGAATTTGCCCTGGCTGTCGCCAGGCTTCGCCCTAAAGAGGGTGATAATCTTGTCAAACATGAGCATAACGTCAAGCTTCTGCCAGCCACCGCCTGCGACCGCTCCCGTAATGATGACTCGGCGGAGGAACGGCATGATAGGACTGTCACTCCGGATGTAGTTGCCCTTGAAGTACCACTTTTCACCACTCTTATCGACGTGGAACTGGTGGTAGAGGAACCCAATCCATCCGCGAAGTTTGCAGACCTCCTTCAGCATCATTATGTGCGCATGAAGACCTGATTTGTCCCACTTCATGAAAGCCTGCAGGGACGCCATGAGTTTGACGAGCTCGTGATCGCTGACATGCCCTGGGGCGCTGGCCTTGTACCAGTTCTCTCCAGATCGGAGCTTCACACTGAAGTAGTTTGGGTCGTCTGTGCGCCTCTCGTGTTCCGCGGGTATCCAATCGGCCAGAGTCTCGCGATTGAACTCCCTTGCCTTCTCCAGCCAAATACCATAGTGATTGGTGTCGAGCGATTGGCCCTTCATGACCTTCTCAATGAAGGCAGAGCATACGGAGCAGGAGCGGCACCGAGACCAGAATATATTTAACGATCCAGACTCAGAATGCAACATCCTTCTAGTCAGCATGTCGCTGGCTGCGGCGGGCTTGGACCTTCCCGATGAGGACCTCCCAGAAAAGAAGCCTGGGCCAGGAGCGGCTCTCCCAGCAAGGGCCTGTGCAAATGAGCTCTCTTTCGGGGGAAGCCTAGTGCTTTGATAGCCTCGCTGAGGAAGGCTCAGACTTGGACTAGGGTAGCTCTGGTGAAGAGATTAGCGAGAGTGGCGCGAAGAGTGGTGCAGACTATGGACAAGAGAGGTCTGATATCTTGCGAGGGTTTTGGTGGTTTGGCAGTCTCCCTCTGTTGTTTAATCAAAGAGTGGACAAGCAATCTTTGCGGTCTTGAGGTTTGACCTGGCTGCATGTAATATTTGCGTGCTCGCATGGGATCCTACCACCTTTGTTTTGCTGTATGAATAATCACGTGATCAAATATACCACCAATGCAGGCAGACAAAAGAGACACTCTATTATGCTACAGAGCTGACCAGTCTAAAGCTGGGACTTGTTGATGTACAAGGTCATCCTGGAACCGGCGCCGCAGTACATCTTGTTGTCTCCGGGGCAAAGCAGCTTGCACTCCGAGTCGGTGACGTTTCTGCCAGGGACAGCGCCTGTATTGCCGAGCAGGTTAAGCTCATTTCCGCACCAACACTCCTGTTTGTACTCCAAACCCGCGTAGTTGAAGCTGGAGCAACGCTCTGCGCACGCCTTGGCGGTCATGTTGGTCCCGTCGTTCCATACCTGCTTGGGGAGCAAGCGCCCCTTGGAGGGCTCAGCCACACAGCCGTAATAAGTGAAGTTGCTGTTGCCAGGCCAGATAATGGGTCCAGTGGGAGTTGCAGAGGCTGTTGAGGTCGTGCTGGTTCTGGTGGATGTTGTCAGGGGAGAGACAGTCGAGGTAGAAGCAGACGATGTTGTAGATGACGTTGTGGCGGAAGATGTTGTGGCGGAAGATGTTGTGGCGGAAGATGTTGTGGCGGAAGACGTTGTGGCGGATGAGGTGGCTGACGACGAGGTGACGGACGATGTTGACTGCGCAGTCGAGGATGAGGAACTAGATGTGGTGTCCGTTGGCTTCGAGCTTGTGGAAGACGTTGAGACCGTGTGGACTGAAGAGGTAGTAGATGCTGTAGAAGATGATGATATGGCACTGCTGGTTGAAGTTGCAGAAGCAGATGTTGAGCCAGTCAATGCGCTGACGCTAGATGTGCTGCTGTCCGTGTTTGAGAGACTGCTAGGGGTAGTGCCCGTCGATGAAAACGAAGAGGTTGAAACAGGCGGGCTTGACGTGGACGTAGTGCTGGTTCCAGCCAGGCTTGTTGTTGTCGGTGCTGAAGTGCTGGTGCCACTCAAAGCCGAGGTGCTCAAAAGCGAGGATGTTGAAGACGCGGCAGTGCTTGTGGGGACCCCGCGTTTGTAGAGCTGAAGTCGCACACCGCCACCACAGTAGGTCGTCTTGTCACCCGCGCAAAGCGACGAACAATCGTTTTGGTTCGCCGCCAGCTTGCTATCGTTCTCGAGTTGATCTCCGCACCAGCATTCGGTAAAATATTGCAGACCCATGACAGCGCTGCCCTCGCAGAAAGAAGCGCACATCTCAGGCGTCATGGCGTTGTCAGACATCATCTTCTTCGTGAGGGCTCTGCCCTTGCTCGAGTCATCGGTGTAGCAACCCTGATAAGCCCACTGATCGTTTACGATCTGACGGATAGAGGGACCAGTGGGCGTGGGCACCGTAGACGTTGTTGTGCCCGTGGCGGTAGTGCTGGTGAGGCTAGTGAGGCTGGACGATGTGGTCGTGGCGGAGGATGAGCTGGTGACTGAGGACGCGCTCGAGGTCGAGGACGTGCTCGCGCTAGATGACGAAGCAGTTGACACGCTCGAAACACTTTGCACTCCCAGCTTGTAAAGCTGCAGCCTGTCTCCTGCTCCGCAGTATGTTGTCTTGTCGCCCGGGCATAGGAACGAGCAATCGCTCTGCTTCTCGGCCAAGATGCTGCCTTCACGCAAGCTATTGCTGCAATAACACTCCCTTCCGTACTCGATTCCGGCGAGGGTGGCGCCGGTGTCTTTGCAGAAGGCGGCGCATCGTTCCAAGGTCATTGCATCGTCGGCGAAGGTCTTCCCGCTGAGGGCCCTGCCGTTCTTGGTCTCGGTGTAGCAGCCTTGGAAAGACCACTCCCCGTTGACAACTTGCCTGACGCTTGGAGCTGTTGATGTAGGTTTGGCCGAGCTTGTGGTCGAGGTCGTGGTCGACGAGGTCGTTGACATGGTTGAGGCCGTCGAGGTTGTGGCGCTGGCAGACACGGTTGTGGCTGACACCGACTGGGTGGGGGACGTGGCGGTGCTGGATAGCCCCACTTTATAAAGCTGCAGCCGGTCACCGGCGCCACAGAAAGTGAAGGCATCGCCAGGGCAAAGGAACGAGCAATCGCTTTGATCCTGGGCAGGGACACTGCCATCGCGCAGACTGTCGCCGCAATAGCACTCGACTCCATACTCAGTAGCCATCCAAGTTGAGCCCTCGCAGAAGGCTGCGCACATCTCGAGCGTCATGGCGTTGTCAACGAAGCTCTTCTTGCTCAGGGCGCGACCGTTCTTGGTCTCGGTGTAGCACCCCTGGAACTGGTAGTTGCCTACAGTCTGCCGAACACGCGGAGGCCCAGTGTACGTGGGAGCTGCGCTTGATATGGTCGATGCGGTCACGGTAGAGACCGAGACGGTTGCTGACGGGGTCGAGGCTGGTGTGCCGGAGGACGAGAGAGTCGAGACACTTGAGCCAGAAGAGGTTGAGGAGGAGGGCAGGGTGCTGTCGAGCTGGTATACGTTGAGCCGGGAACCTCCACCACAAGTCTCCGTGGTGTTGTCGGTGCAGGGTGTGTTGCAGTCCTTCAGAGGGGCCGGGACAGAAGAAGCGGCCAACGCCTTTCCGCACCAACACTCGGACGCGTACTCCACGCCACCGACGGGAAGCCCCAGAGCTTTACAGGCGCTGATACAGCTCGCGACAGTTCGTTTCTCGGCCTTGGCGAGTGTAGGGAGGGCTCGGCCTTGCGTGGCCTCGGTGTAGCAGCCGATATGGGTGTAGCCGTTGACGCCGGGATTGGCGACCGGGCCTCCGGCTGGAGGTTGAACAGCACCACCGCCGGCACCGCCGTCAGGACGAGTCAGGTTTCCGTCCCACTGAGTGATGTCGGCGAAGAGTGATATATAGGTACCGCCGGCGCCTTCGTTGACGCCATTGCCGCCGCAGATTTGGTTGATATCTCCAGAGCAATCAAAGTTGCAGTTGCTCTCGGCAACCTTGACACTTGGGATCAGGTTACCGGCCCAAGCCTCGCTGTGATATTGCGTTCCGCAGAACTTGGCGCCCCTTTGTGCACAGGCATCAATAGCCATCGCATTTGTGTTCTTGGCGTTGCTGTAGAGCTGGTTGGAGAGCTGTCTGTTGGGGGTGTTGTCCTTGAAACACCCGACGTAGCGGTACTTGCCCAGACCATTTGGAAGGAGCGGCGCGGCCTGCTCGGACACAGCATTGCAATAGAAGCCAATGACTTGCTTCTGGAAGGCGGGATCGTTCGTGTTCATCGTCCAAGTCGTGGTGGCATTGTAAGGCTCCACGTTCCACTGCGACTTGGGCACGGTGCAGGTCATGACAGCAGTTGCCTTTTCTCCGGGGGCGAGCAGCGTGCCCTCGGCAAGGTCGACTTGATTCGCGGCGCGGACAATGCTGTTCGTCCCGACTGGGGGCTTCGATACGGTCAGGGACAGCTTGACGCCACCAGAAGCGGCATTGTTGGTGACGCGGAAGAGAAGGGACCGGTAGGTGTTCTCGGTGACGTTGCCAAAGTCGAAGGGGACATCGGGGTTGTACTTGACCCAGTCTGAGCCGTCGGGGGTCTGGAATTCGAGGAGGGCGACAGCGGCAGGGCCCGCGGTACCAGAGACGGCGAAGGTCCGCGCGCCGCCGTTCGAAGTAACCTTGACCCAGATCGAGGAGGATCCACTCTCGGAGGAATCGAACTTGACGGTGAGGACCGCATTGCCGTTGGCAGCAATGGTCGAGGGGACGCCTCCGATGGTGAACTTGGAGAAAGTGAGGGTGCCGGTCCCGCTCCCTGCGGTGAAGGGGCCGCTCGGCCCAGCAGTGGAGAACTGGACCGATTGGATGCTGAGCTCGGAATTTCCCTCGTTGGAGAGAATGACGCTTTCAGTCAGCCCGTTGGGTTCGGGGCCCGAGACGACGCCGGTGAAAGAGACGTTAGTGGGTGTCACTGCCAGGAGAGCGTCGGCGCTAGATCCCGAGCCCGTGAGGCGCACCGATGAGCTGGTGCGGTAGCCGGCCACGCTGTTGGTCGTGTTGACCAAGATATTGTCAGAGAGTGTGCCGACACTTCCAGGACTGAATGTGGCCTTGACCGTGAACTGGGCGCCAACGGCCAGCTGAAGCGGTGTGTTGGGCGTGTTTGTGAGCGTGTAGTCCTCCGCCTTGTCGAGCTCGATGCCCGTGACACTGGTCGCGATGAGAGCCTTGCACGTCACGGTCTTTTCCTCGCTCGTGCTCTTGATGTCGACGGCTCCAAAGCTCACGGGCGCGTTGGTGGTGCCGCAATCGAGGGGCGACTTGGTAGGCGCTCCAAAAGCGTAGAGATAGCCCTGGTTAGAGCCGACGTACATAATACCATCGCCGAAGACCGCTCTTGTGAATTTTATGATCCCGGGAACCAGGAATGACCTGCGCAGTACCATCTGGCCGTCCTTGGGAATGGCATCATAGATGCGGACCGTGGACTGGGGTGTGTCGCCAGCGGTGACCTGGACATCGGTGACCCAGACGAGTCCGGTTCCTGGCTGGCCGTCCAAGGACGTCACAGTGCCGTGGCTGACGCCCAGCACGTAGGCGTTCTTCTGCGGGGAGTCTGCCACCTTGGCGAAGTTCGGGACACCATTGTTGCAAGAGAACTTGAAAACATGAGAAGGGAATTGAATGACTAGATCCTGTCAGTCTCAGAAATTAGCGGTGCTGGGGGAATCTGCTCACCGTTGATATAGACGTAGCCACCCTCGAGAGGATAGACGCCGGCGCCAGCGTAGACGGAGTTCTCGTTCTGATAGACCTGGAGGACTCTGTCGAGACGGTTCTCGCCGTTCCGGTAGCCGCCGAGGTCGTCCAGGTTGAGCCAGTACGTCTTGCCGCTCTTACCCGTGACGACGCCGATGCGCTTGACGCTGCCGCAGGAGAACTCGTTGGGCAGGATCTGCAGGGGGCTCGTTCCCAGGTCCTTGTCGGCACCGTCGAGTTCCTGCTTCTCGTAGGGCATGAAGAAGTCGACAACCTCCACGCTGCCGTCCTCCTTCATTGCCATGTGGACGGCTGCCTCTTCCAGGGCCGTCGGTGGCTCGAAACCCTTGACGGGGATGGTGGCGAGCTGGGAGGCATAGCCATTTCCGGTGGCGAAGAAGATGGAGCCAGCGTTGTCGGACGCCAGGCCGCCGCCCGACATCCAGATGCTGGACCCCTTCTTTGTGACGGGCACATCGGCGCCTTGGGTCGCGAACTTCTCCACGATCTGACCCGTGGTCTTGTCGATGCCGACGAGCCAGCCAGTGAAATCATACTGGACGCAGTGTGAGCCGAAGCCGATGTAGATGAACTTGCCGACGTGGAGCAGGGCGGGGCGCTGGTTGAGGATGCCACCATTGAAGACGCGCTGGGGTGCATTGCGGGCGACGATGCCCTCGAGGTCGATGGGGAAATTGGGGCGCTCGCTGAGATCGTTTGCGTCGAGGGCGTGGATAAAGATGCGACCGGCGGGACGACCCTGTGGAACCTCTTTGAGCGCTTGGTTCGCGTAGGTCTTGGCTGTCAGGTACAGGGTGTTGGTGTCCGGGTCAATGACACCTGTGGAGATGATGCCAACGTGGGGGTTGATGTCTAGGCAGTTGTTCAGGTCGGCAGTCAGGAATGGAATGTGGAGATTTCGCGAGGCGACGATCTCTCCCGTCTTGGCGTCCAGCTTGTAGACGTTGTTCTGAGTTGTCGAGTAGTAGACGTATTGCCTGCTGTCTCCGGAGGGGGTGTACACCAGGGGTTGAGAGAACGCCTGTTCCTTGGAACCCATGTAGCTGCCGGGCAAGGAGATCCTCCACAGCTGGTCGAACTGGGAGCTGCCCACGATGGCCGGGTCCATGTTGTGATTACTGCTCCGAGTCAGTTCCGTACCCCATGGAACTTCCCATGACCATCTATCTGCGGCCCGGAAGCAGCGGGCGTTGAGAGAGTAGGCACTCACGTTTGGTAGCCTGTTCGGGAGTTGTCTCCTCCCCAGGTGATGGTATCGGTGCTGGCGAGGCCATGGGCCAGGCCAAGCATGGCCGACAGCAAGAGGGCCTTGACACCCATGCTGATGAACGGTGAAACGAGTGACTGGAAACACTGAAAAGAGTGGCAGTGTGAAGCGAGTGACAGGTCCGTCGAGACGACAGGCAACGGGTGACGAGAGAAGGACAGCCCCGGGACGCCGGGGCGGCGGCGGCGACGACATTATCATCTTCTGTGAAGTGATTCTCGGCCCGCGATGGTCAGGCTTGGCGGGACTGGCGGAGCTCCTGTGGCGCTATGAACCAGCATTGGGAAGCAAATGTCCACCTCAGGTCGGGCTAGCCGCCCTCTCCAAAAAGATACGATGCCTCTACTGCATACCCCTGAAGCTAGGATGGGTTGGGTCGATGCTAGGCTCACGGCTTGGTGGACTGTGGGTGCCGGGGCCGAGTCGGGCGACGACTGCGTCCCAGTCCCAATAGTCTGGTGTGAGCTACGCCCCTCTGATCCTAGCCTCCACCGAGTGCTCCCGTGCTAAGAGTAGGCGAGTGACGCCGTTATTGGTGGATGCGCGGCGTACAAGCCTTTCTGATTGCTGGGCATCGAGTCTGGTCCAGGGTCTGCAAGGCAAACCCATGCAACTGACCAGGTCTCGCCGCCGCGCCTTCCTTTCCCACGTGTATCGCATGATCAGGTTTGGCAAGATGGAGCGCCTAGCCTTCAGCTGAGCGAGACGCGAAAAAGAAACCAGTTTCTCTAGCACGTCCGGAAGCCACTCGGGGCGCCCATGATCAAGAGGCCCAAGCTGTTCCTGGCCCATGGACTGACGCCACGTGCGCCTCGTTTTGCTGTAGAATAATGAGCGTGAATTTGCTCAGGCGCAAGACGCGATACCGGGTTGATTGATTCGGTCCAGTCCGAGGGGCGAACTGGGCTGAGGCTCTCCGTAGATAGCGAATTCATAGCCGGCATGGTGCAGGTTGCATGCTGCTACTGAAGCGCTTCGGGCTGAGCGAACGCCATTGCAAAGAGTGTCTGGGGTGCTCATGTCGGTTTCCGCTTGTGGTGTGCTCCCGGCTGTGGCAATCAGCCCATGTGCTCTGCTTGTTTCCAGTGAAGCATCGTTGTCCCAGGCGGCTTGTTGCTGCTGCTTGTCTCACTCAGGGCCAGCACATCCATCCGGGCGCACGCAGCCAGCCGGCTGCACCGGTGAGTCGCAGAGCACAGTCCTACGCCACGGCAGTGACGGCAATCCAAAGTCCGAGGGTCAAGAAGCGAAAAGGGCGATGCATTTGGGCTTTTCAACGCACAAAGTGATGGCAATGGCACGAGCCGTGAAGATCCACGGCCATGCTGATCAATCGGGGTCATCGGGCTCTTGCGGTGAAGGTCTGACGATTGAACAATATTTTGCGTAGCAAGTAGGCAGGAGGGGACTCGGACGCGTGGATTGGGTTGTGTTGTTCTCGACTGGCTGACTCATCCCCCATTCCCCTCTCCCCACAGCCGTGGTACCCGACAGAGAACCGTCGCGTCGAGGTCAAGACCGTGATGTCTGCGGCACGGCTTTCCTTTTCCAGCACATCCTCACTATCTCACGCGAGTGAGAGACACCTGGTGCAGTACACGGCGATGTCGTCGAACACCTCGAGCTATCTGAAACATACCGCGCAAGGACAGTCTTCGATATGGAACGACCTTCCCGAAGCCACGTTCCGCCGTGCCGTTGTTCAACTCGAGCAGCTCACGAATGCCGTCCCAATGGGGCCGCAAATCTTTTCTGCTCCGGAACAGACCAATGACCACATCACAGGGGCTCAAAAAACCATTAGGCTCTCGCTGGAGGAGGAACAGCGGCTTGCCGACGACATCTCTTTCATTTCGGCGGTTGGCGAAGGGGCACAGAGCGTGGCAGCTGCTACGGTTCAAGAGAATCTGCATCCTGAGCCCACCGATGACGGCCCAGCTCTCAGAGTCACCGTTGCCTCCGTGGACGCGGTGGAAAGCGTCTCTCGTGATTTTCTCCGCCAAGTCTTCCGCAGCCTCGCCCTAGTTGATTCGCGAAGCGAAGCCTCGGTCGCCGACCAGATCTTCGGGCTCATTGCGCGCCACCATCGCCAGCGTCTGCTCAACCGCCTGAGATCAGCACGCTGGGTAAAACCACCGTACTTGGCCAGAACACACAAGAAGCCACTCTACGCGGATTTCCCGGCTTTGGTGCAACGCGTCCCGCTCATGTTCACGCGCAGGGAGCGTGCTCAGCGATCAGTGGTCGAAGCTCGACTTGCAAGTCTTGCCAAAGTATTGCAAGACTTTGAGAACCCACCAAAGGATGACGGCGACGAGGCCGAAGAAGATCTTCGGAGGCAATCTCTTATCATGGCTTGCTATGATCTTTGTATTGATCCCGAAATCTCCGAATATTTTCGTCGCCTTCAGTCAATGCGACCCACCGCGCAGATTCAAGCATGCATGAAGGCACTGCAGCAGACGGAAAAGATTGCCGCGTATCGACGCATTCCTCTGACTCTCGCTCGACTGTCACTTCAACACCCTGGATTGTTCAGAAGCGCTGCAATATGCTTCTTAGCGCCGTATGACAAGGGACCGTTGGAAGTTGCCTATCAACCCTGGGCGTCGGCTACCCATGTCCACGCCGAAGTCAATTTAGCTGTCCACCATGATCTCGCGCCCAGGACAGATTCTTGGTCAAGGCCAAGATGTGTCGGGGCATCCAAGTATCTTTGCTACTTGTGCTACTTGTTCCTCCGCCATCATGGCTCGTATCATCCTCGGGCCACGCATGGAGCTTGTTACGATCAATGGACCATCCCTGACCTGGCCGAGTACCCAGAACCGCTACGCGATCACTACAGGGAAGTCTTGAAAGGAATGTACTCTGATATCGTTGCGGCGTCAAAAGACGCAGTTCGACGACCAGAGCCCATGACGAGCCGCGAAAACCTCTTGGGAGGGCTAGATGTGGGTATGGAACAGTAGACAGCATGCCTTCGCAAGACACGAGGAAGAGATTTGAAGCATCGTAGCCCCGTTTGCCCAGATGGATTGATGTCTAGCTAATGTTGAGACAGTGACCTCTCGTCAACTGGGGTTGTACTCTAGCATCTATTCCAATGGGCTGACGGTAGGGTCCCAGCACACAGGTGCGTACTCTTGGGTCTCCAAACTCTTCATATCTTCAGCAGTGAGCTCGAAGTCGTATACCTCCGTGTTCTCGCGGATCCTCGTGGGCGTTACACTCTTTGGGAGAGGGATGTAGCCCTTTTGCAGGCTCCATCGCAGCAGGACTTGCGCCTCGGACTTCTTGTACTTGTCGGCCAAAGCTTTGAGCGCTGCTTCGCCCCATCGCTCTCCTCGCACCAGCGGGCTGTACGCTTCGATGGCGATATTTCTGCTGCGGCACCAATCGACGATGTCGTTCCTCGGACACCAGGGGTGAATCTCGTACTGGACGACATTGATGCGGCCGCCCTTTCCCTCGCCACCACGCTCGCTCTCGAGTTCCTTGATGTGCTGTTCCAGCTGATCAAGGTGGTGGACGCCGTAGTTGCTGACTCCGATGGATCTGACCTTTCCCTCTTCTTGGGCTTCGACAAGTGCTTTCCAGGCACCCTTGCGCCCCTCAGACCCGCCATATGGACAGTGCAGGAGCATCAGATCGACGTACTCGAGACCTGTTTCGGCGAGCGTTTTCTCTACCTGTTTCTTGGCCTCATCATAGTTGATGAGACGGACTTTGGAGGTGAAGAACAGGTCGGACCGCGCAACGTCAGTGCCCTTTCTGATCGCAGCTCCGGCGCCCGCCTCGTTCTTGTATGAGGCGGCAGAATCAAGCTGGAAATTCTTCAGTACGAGTAGCTAGGGTGGATGGGAACGCCGCTTACATGGCGATAGCCGACTTTGAGGGCCTCTGCAGCTACCTCCTCGGCCTGCTCAGGAGGCCTGACCCCGTGTATCATGAGCAACCATGCATCGCAAACTCGGATCTCGATAAAGAGTGGGAACTTACGTCTTCCACAACTAAAAATGATCAGAAACGCACATCCGGTTTGATAATGGCTTACTCACACCATAGCCCAAGACTGGGATGTCCAGGCCGTTGTTGAGTGCGATCTTGGATTGAAGGTTGAGAGTCGCCATTGTTGGAACGTTCCTGGCAATGGTATTCCGTCACTTTCGGGTAATTCTACCAGAACGATGGCTTGCTTGAAGGCACGAACGCTCTGCGGCAAATTGCGTCAGGAGAGGAGGGGTTGATGTCTTCCCATGGCACACCCGCGGCTTAGATAAGCGAGACTCGGTATACCTTCGGGGTTGGGACATCACCACGGGCAATAAATCCACCAATCACACGACAAAGCCAGCGATGGATTCATGTGGAAAAGCGAAGCAAGTACAGATGCCGCGCAGGAGCCAGCTCAACAAGTGTCCGGCTTAGTAGCAGCCTGGCCAAGTTGTTTGACTTAGGTAGCCAAGTATCGTGACGCCCATACCTCCACATCAAGGATCAGAATCGCTTCACTTTGATGGTTCGAGAATCTGTGGCAGAGACTCTGTAGCTGGACAGGTCGAATGGGCCGATCCAAACTCTACTTCATATTACTGTGACTTCTGTCCCATCGGCAGACGTCTCTGCCTGCTCCTCATCATCAAGATCTAAAATCGGATACGACAATAGGGCCGCAACGCCACCAAGCATATCCAACCTCTGCCCACTCTCATGGTCGCTGCTGAGGATGCGAACTTCTCCGCCGCTCTCTTTCACCCTGTCCACCAAAGAGACGTATTGCTTCCTCGTTGCGATGTCCGAGCTGCGGAAGAGGGAGTTGTTCATCATCAGGACACCGCCTCCAGGGCCGATTGCTCCCTCCCCGACTGCCTTTGTGATAGCGGATGCTCCATACCAGGCCCTCCCATCGTCGAACCGAAGTCTCTCGAAGAACGTATCCATCAACTTCGTCTCTTTTGTAAACTTGAAGTCCTTCAGCTTGTTTCCTATCTCCGGACTCTTGAGGACCTCGTTTAGGCTGTGGACGAATCCGGTACTTGAATGTACTACCACAGCCTCCTTTGCGATTGCTGTCAGTTTCTTGTCCGCCTTGTCTCTCCCCTCGTCTGCGACGTATTTTCGGAAGTCCGCGGCCACGAATCCAGGACTTGCGAGCAACAGAGGCCGCGGCTGATCGAAGTTGATGGTGCGGAGAAGGTTCGCGAGCGTCTTGGAGTAGAATTGCTGCATTCCCTTTGAGGTGTCTGCTGCTGCGCTGCGCTTTTTCGGTATCACAACTTCGACGCGCTGTTTTAGGACGGTTCGGAATTGGGTAATGAGGCAGATATTCGCGATGCCTTCTTGCATGACTATGGCGGCCATTGCGCCGTCCTTGTCGTCGGATAGGCCCTCGTTCAGGGTTTCCAATGCGACGGAGTCCCATCCATCGGGCTTTCCTAATGTAAACGGTCGGTGTACTTCGAGATCGAGGGTGTGGTGCTGCCCAAGGCTCACGTGGGGGTTCTCAGACTTGACGATGCCGCTGACCTGGAGCTGGCCGGCCTGTGGATCGAAGAAGGTCGACTTGACCTTGATAGCCAGGGTGGTGTGAACGCGGTCGGAGACGGTACTGCCCGTCTTGGTTTCGAGTACGACTTTTCGGACAGCATGGGCAATGACGATGTCTCCGGAAGCGATCAGATTGTAGGCGTGCCACTGCAAAGAAAGACGATCAGCTCAAGCACAAATGGCCGTCAACGGGGCTCACGAAACCAACCATGTCCTCCGAATCCTCGGGCGTCAGGGTCACGGCATCTTCGCCGGCATACTCGTACTCGGCTGTCTTGGTCGCAGATCTCTTCATGGCAAACAACAGCAGGCGTGGTACCCCAAATGATCTTGTGGTTCTTCTGGGATGGTGGCGACGTTCGGGCGATCACTCTTCGTCGGAATTTGGGCGAGTCTGGCAGCAATGAGGGGGCGGGGTCATTCGAGTTGGGTAGGTGGGATGGGGAGATAAGATAAAGCTCTGCTCTGTCTCACATGGGAATTCTTCACGCCAATGGCGGTCCTTCCATTGGTGTTCCATTGGTGCATGACAGTGCTGGGCTCAGGTTCCTCGGATGACGTCGTCGCAACATTGACATTGTGCTTCGCCAGTAGTGACGATGTCCTGCACGCAAGTCGGACCTGCAGACAATGAGCAGTGGCCACGCGGTGTTCTCGGTTCGACGATGCGAAATTATTTCAGGGGCAAAGTACTTCAACGTGTGATGTGGCCCGTGGTGGCCCTGGCGACCCCTGGTTGCCTGGTCCGCTGTCCTCGGATTCCTCGGACCATTTCTCCATTGCCACCCGTCATTTCGGGTTCGCCTCGCTCCCAAAGTGACATCTACACACTAACACCAGACTCGACCTTTCCGTCAGTATGAATTTGCACAACATGCAGCCCTTGTGCTAAGCCGCGCTGTTTGGCCTAGCGGTGGAACGGGTCATGTCGACACTGGCGCGCTCCATCATGCCCCTGGATGGCACGCACCAACACGGTGATCTTCTGCGTTCCGCCTCTCCCGAGCAGTCGACAGTGCTAGGCCGTCCCTCTCACGATGCAGCGCGTCCTATGCCCTACCCGGCCGCCCCAGGCGCCTCGAATGGCAGAGGTGAGCTTGTTCGGGTTGTCCAGCGATGTACATGGCTAACTGTGCCACTGCTTCGTAGGTACCCTGCCGTCCCCCACGTCTCCTCCGAACCCGAAGCGCACCCCGACCAGGTTGACTCGTGTCACTTCTGCCAAAGATGGTCTGGCTACGGCGAAGGACATCAAGACCCCTATTCGGACGTCTCAGTCTTCTCTTCCGTTCCCGTCGTCCCCAAGTGGTGCTGCAATAGACCCGCTCTCCCAGGTACGTGCCAGCCCACAACAGCACGCAGAATCCTCGTGCCGTACTGATCAGACGTTGCAGCATATATTGATGCGGACAAACACCGAAAACGCTGGATCGCCCCGACTGCGTCATCCTGCACGACCCGATAGTCCGGGCACCGACGTTCTGCAGCGCCTGGTATCGGACGCAACCACGAAATATCCCGCGCCCGCCCCGGTAGACATTGTCAAGGACAAGAGGTGTGTTGTGCCGCGATCTCCAGGTGGCCAATGCTGACTATATCGATGTAGAAAGAGTGCATCTTTTCTGAGTCGACTTAGCATGCGAGGCCGCAAAAAGGATGGCTTTCATGACGACGACGACTCCGAGGTGGGCGAACCTAGGCTAAGCGGTTCCGAGGCACGGGTTTTCTCGTCTTCCATTGCAGCTGGAGGGTATATTCCACGCCATAAAGAACCCCCGCGCTACATCAAGGTTCGCGCGCACGGGAAGAAGAGACCAGAGCTCAACCGTATCTTTCTCGCGCAGCAGCTATCAACTTTACCGGCAGGTGACGACGCGCCTGAAAATCATGGGGCCGGGAAGGCTCGCCCTGCCGGCACCGGTGCCGTCTGGGCCATGAACTTCAGCAAAGATGGGAAGTACCTCGCAGCTGCTGGTAAGGACCAAATCGTGCGCATCTGGTCTGTCATCTCCACCCCTGAGGAGCGCAGAGAGCACGAAGAAGAGGAATCGGCCGACAAAGCAACCGAGGAACGACTGAGTGCGCCTGTCTTTCGAAGCAAACCTTGCCGCGAGTTTGTCGGCCACACCGGCGAGGTTTTGGACCTCAGTTGGAGCAAGAACAATTTCCTCCTGTCCTCGTCCATGGACAAGACTGTCCGACTTTGGCACATCAGCCGTGAGGAGTGCCTGTGCACATTCAAGCATAAGGATTTTGTGACCTCCATCGCGTTTCATCCAACCGATGATCGTTTCTTCCTGGCCGGATCACTTGATGCGCAGCTCCGCCTGTGGAGCATCCCCGACAAGTCGATTGCGTTCACTGCACAGCTCCCCGATCTTGTCACAGCTGTCGCCTTCTCTCCAGACGGCAAGGTCGCCATCGGTGGGGTCCTCAGCGGAACGTGTCTTTTCTATGAGACGGAAGGCCTCAAGCTTCTCTCGCAGATGCATGTTCGATCATCTCGAGGGAAGAACTCAAAAGGGAGCAAAATCACCGGGATACAGACGATTACATTTCCTCCCGGGTCCAGTAATGGCGACGTCAAAGTTTTGGTGACTTCGAACGATTCTCGTGTGCGACTGTACAACATGAAGGATAGGTCACTCGAAATGAAATGCAAGGGGCACCAAAATATCTACAGCCAGGTGCGAGCCAGCTTCAGCGATGACGCCCGCTATATTATTTGCGGCAGCGAAGACAAACGGGCGTTCTTGTGGTCTCTTCAATCCGACGATTCGGATGCTCGAGAGAAGACGCCTTACGAATGTTTCGACGCCCATTCTGTTAGGGTCTCCGCGACTGCGATGGCACCCACCAGGACACGACAACTTTTGAGTGCATCCGGCGACCCCCTCTACGACCTGTGCAACCCGCCCCCGGTCAAGCTTCTCAGCTTGGAGGAGAGCTTCGCAGCTACCCAGGCCGACGCGAGCTCGCTGCCGCCCCCAACGCCACAGGAGGCTCCGAAGCAGTCGCCGGCTTATCTCGAAAGATCGAAACATGGCGATGGTAACATCATCGTAACAGCTGATCACGATGGCGTTATCAAAGTCTTCCGCCAGGACTGCGCCTTCGTCAAACGCCGGCATGAGGTATGGGAAACGGGCTCTAACTTTTCGAGGCAGGTGGTGGGCCAAGCCAGCCTCCTCGGTCGGAGTGGTAGTATCATCACCAGGACCAGTGCCAGCAGTCACCCTCGCTCGAGGCGGACGTCTCTCTCTCAGCCAACCCCAAGCTCTGCGGCGCAGGGGCCTCACATGACATCAGAGCGTATCAACAGTTGGCGACACGGTATTGACAGTGGTCGCAACAGTCATCGCAGCAGTCTGATCGGGGCTGGGTCAATACGCAGTGAACGATCCACGTCTCCAAGTCGTCTGGGGAAGGCCCAAGCCGTTTTCGATGTGTCGGGTCTCGATAGTACCAGTGACGAGCAGAAGAAGCCGGCACCCTTGTCCATTCCATCGGCCCCTCGTCAACGTCCACGGAGTCCTACGACAACCAACACGAATACGTTGCGAGGAGCGAAACGGTCAGGTGCACAAGACACAGCATCTCAACCGCCCACGCCCAGTTTCTCATTTCGGCCTGTACCAGAGGATGACGAGCCGCGGTCCGAAGGCGCCAATGCTAACTCTTCCTTCTGGAATCTCAGCCGCTGGCCAGGACTATCTGCCATTCGAGCCTCGGGTCTCTCGCCAAGCACTGGGTTCCTCACCCCTCGTACCGCTTCAATGCCTGCCGCAATACAGACTTTGGCTCACAGAGGAGAAGCCGGGCGCAAAGAAACCCCGGGAGACGCGGTGGGAACTTCCACACGGGCTCTCGAAAAGCAGCCTGGCCGAGCCATACAATCCAATGCGAGAGGCGGCAGAGATGAGGAAGCCGCAAGTCCAGGCGAATGGGATATTGACAGGGGCTCAGAGCAGGAGTGTTCCTTGCCCGCGCCTTGTGAGGCCAACAACGTTGATCACACGGATGCTCACTTGACTTTGGACTCGGCGAGCGTCGAAGGGAATATACGCCCACCGCGATAGTCAGGTACTCGAGACACACCAAGCACCAGAATTGGGTTACACAGGTGCAGATTTGTAGTATAATCATCCTGCAGGATGCTAGGGCTCGACAGCAAACAACAAAAGCAAACCGATGATACCCCTGAGACCAACCCTGCAATTGTAATGGGTCGCCTTGATGCTATCATTCACGGAAATGCTTTTGTTCTGCGTGGAGAAGCAGTCCATGGCGTGGTCTGAATTGGGTGCTGACTGCCAAGTGCGAAGCTTCCTCTGCACGGTGGCGTTCGCAGACAATGGCGGCACAGCCGTCGATCGCGGTTCGGCGAGGCCGCTGCCTCGGTTGCATCATCTGCGACACCCGACAGGTCAGTCTGTGCTGCTGCGACCAACGCAGTCTGAAGCCTGGCGTGGGGAGCCTCGGCTCGTTCAACAGGACAAGACAGGACCCCCAATAGATGACAAATGCGGCAGCCCTTTGGTGCGCCCCCGCTACCTGTCCGCCGCCAGCCCCCGGATCCAACATCGGTGTTCATACCAGGTTGGGACAGTAGCGTGGCCATGACGAACATGCGCGCCCATGGCGGTGCTGTAGCTGATCCCGGCTCCCGACCGCCGTGTTTAAATGCACCAGATGCCCCTAGAACCGCCAATATCGACATCTTTAAGCTCTACACGTCCCGACGCAATACGCATTCTCTCACACATCTCTCGTGATACTCAAGTCAGCTCCACCTCATCATGGCACCGCAAAACCTGGAGATTGTTCTGGCCGCAAGGCCCAAAGCTGATATCATCCCTGGTGAGACGTTCAAGCAAAAGGTCACGCCAGCTCCCACAGAGGCCGATCTTAACGATGGCGACATCTTGGTCGAGAACCTCTTCCTTAGTCTGGACCCCGCCATGCGAGGTTGGCTGAATGGTAATGCCACACAGCTATCTTCTCGTTTCCTTGGTCCCTGACATTTCAATCAGACGCCCGATCCTATATCCCACCCGTGCAGATCGGCGAAAAGATGCGTGGCTTCACCGTGAGCCGTGTGCTTGCATCCAAATCCCCCAAGGTGAAGAAGGGCGACGTCGTTCCTGTTCAAGGCGGCTGGTCAGAGTATGCCATCATCCCCGCAAAGGCTGTGGAGAGCTCCTCGGCATACCCCCAGGTTTCGCGTCCCACAGACTACCTCTCTGCCATCGGTGGTACCGCGCTTACGGCGTACTTTGGTATGCTTCGCATCGGCGAGCCCAAGCCTGGTGAGACCGTCGTAGTCTCGGGTGCTGCTGGCGCTACCGGCAGTGTTGCCGGTCAGATCGCCAAGATCAAGGGCGCGCGTGTCGTCGGTATCGCTGGATCTGACGACAAGTGCCGGTGGCTGACCGAGGAATTGGGCTTCGATGCTGCCATCAACTACAAGAGCCCAGACTTCCGCGCCAAGCTCAAGGAGGCGACCCCGAACTACATCGACGTGTATTTCGACAACGTTGGTGGTGACATCCTCGACGCGGCACTGTCGCGAGCCAAGCAGAATGCCCGTTTCGTAATCTGCGGCCTCATCAGCCAGTACAACTCGGCAAACCCTCAAGGACCAAAGGTGAGGCGCAGTCCTCTTCACAAGAGCCCCTTGCCTTAGCTAACGTGCGTACAGAACTTTGCCAATGTGATCAGCATGCGTATCAAGATGCAGGGCTTCATCGTCTTCGACTACGCCAAGGAGTACCCTCAAGCCCGCAAGGAACTGGCGCAGTGGCTCGACGAGGGCAAGCTCCAGCGCAAGGAGACTATTGTACGAGGTGGCCTCAAAGCCGCTGAACAGGCGCTTGTCGACCTTTACAAGGGGGTCAACACCGGAAAGCTGATTGTAGAGGTCAAGAAGGGACAGGAATCTAGGCTATAGGCAGAGCCTTGGGAAAGTGACCAAGATAAAAGGACCACTACTACCAGGAGATAGTTTTAATCACGCAATGAGGTATCCAAAAGATGCAATGCAGCGCTCCTCCTATGGAGCACCTAAGTGCCGCCCGTCGACGAGTGGTGCTGACTAATGTATGGCCGACCACCGATTCCGGAACCTTCACGATGCTTTTGAGCTGGCAGCCACGACAGTTTTTTTGTCAGCTTTCGATTCCAGGCCTCACTACTAAAGAAGAAGCACTTGCACAACTTCAGACAGATTCTGTCAAAACCATTCACCTTCCAACAACCCTAGAGACCACTCGATCGCAAATCGTCCATCATGTCTGTAGCAAACATTACATCGCCACTGCACTTCACAACCCTGCTCAAGGGCAACACTTGTTTGATAGCCGACTTTTACGCCGATTGGTGTGGACCCTGCCATGCCATCAGACCGATGTTTGAGAAGCTGGCTCAAGCCAATGCTATCCCAGGCCACTTGACCTTTGTCAAAGTCAACGTCGACGAGCAGGCGGACATCGCGCGTCAATACAACGTGTCCGCCATGCCGACATTTCTATTCTTCCAAAACGGTCAACCTTACGCCAGTCAGCCGGTGATCCGAGGCGCCGACCCCCAAGGTCTGAACCGTGTCGCTCAGGAGCTGAGCCGCTTGGCCAAGGAAGCGCAGAGGAAGGCAACGGAGAAGGCCCAGCAAGATGAGGAGGCAAGCCGGGCCTCCGAAGCGACTCAGCAGCCTGGAGACGAAACTACCGTCTCGGGAGGCTATACCATGGGAAGCAGTGGGAAGAGGTCCGATTGGAAGATGTCACTACGAGGCTGAATCGATGTTCCTGCTTTTACTGTATTTCGGCGTCCAAGGGTAGCCCAAGCATATGATATCAAGATTCTCTTTTTTGCATTGAACGTGGTCTCTATAGGCATGGCAATTCGTGGTATCATCAAACACTGATTGTTCGGAAAACGCTGAACTCATCTCCAGTCGCCACCAGGCTGCCCGTGATTTGGGGGTGCCAGTGCAGCTCCTTAACGTTGGAGAGGTAGTGCACGAAGAGAAGCTGAGGAGGCACATCCTTGACGCCACCGGTGTCCTTGCTCTCTTCGTCGTCCAGCTCCACAGCAAGATCCCAGAGCGTGACGGTGTTGTCGCCCGCGGCAACGGCGATGATGCTGTCGTCGGTCGGGTGCCACTCAATGCTGGTCACCTGCTCCTTGTGGTAGTTGAAGCTGGCAATAGGCGACGGGTTGTTGGAAGAGGCCTTCCACTGGCGCAGGTCCCAGACACCGAACTTGCCATCGTCAGCGCCCGAGGCCAGCAGGTGAGTTGTCTGCTTGGACCACGAAAGAACGTTGACGTCCACGTCGCTGACTTGCATCGACAAGGCCGGTTTCCTGCTCTTGCTCCTCACATCCCAGATCCTGATTGTTCCGTCACTGGAAGCCGAAGCAAACACCGATTGCTCCGAAGGGCTCCACTGGATATCCTCCACACTGCTCGTGTGCCCTTGGAACGGCCTTGTGTCCGTTACGAAGCCGCCGCCGTCCGTTCGGGTGGTGGCATAGATCTGTCCGTCGTTGTCGCCTGTGAGGAGCTTGCCGCTAGGGACAAGAGGGGACCAGTCAATCGCGTATCCCTCGGCCTTGTGAGCCCTGATGGTCGAAACAGGCTTGTTTTGCTGTGGTGTGATCTGTGTGCCAGGATTGTCGAAAGACGCGAGGTGTGGTGTAATGTCGTGGATGAAAATGTTGCTCGACTCAGTCATGGTGGCAACAAGTGTGGTGGGTGGTCTGTTGGCGTCTTGCGAGGGTATTTGGTGCGCGCGAATGCGGTTCGTCGTAGAATTCAAGGGGATGGTCTTCGACTCCAGGATAGGATCGGAATCTTCATCGTCATCGTCCTCCTCGTCAGAGGAATCTCCGTCACCACGGTCCATTCTGCTCAAGCCACTGAACTTCATGACCATCAGGTGGTTGTCCTCCGGCTTGGAGCTCTCCGCCTGCGTGCCTGACACCGTGTACATCGTTGCCGGGTACACCTTGCGGTTGTCTCCCAGGTTGTCGCGGAGAATGTCGAACGAGAGACAAGGCCAAGGAGTGCTCAGGTTGTGAAGCATGTGGTAGGTGCTCAGATCTGGCGCAAGCGTCTGCCCGGGTTCCAGCTTGGTTCGGCCGACGATGAAAGTTCCCTGATCCACGTCCATAGCTGCAGGTAGCCAAGTTAGCGGAGATCTGAGCGCCCAGGAAAGCGAAGAACATACCTGATTTCTCTTCCGCTTCCCTCTCTGCGTCTGGGCGACCATCAACGCCAGCCTCGAAGATTTCATCGTCTTCGCTTTCGAACTCGTCTTCAAACTCGTCCTCAAACTCGCCCATGTCGTTCATGTCAACATCCATCTTCTCCGGGCGCTCTCCGGCCTTCAAGGGGCCATCGCCCGCCTCGCTTTCGGCCGTACGTTTAGACATTGTATATCAAGTAACCAGGCAGTAACCAATTGTTAACGAGGGCCGGTAGCGGCAAGGTTCGTGTGTCTGTTGAACTTTTTTTTTTTTGGTCCACTCTGCAAACCACCTGCAACAACCCCGCGGTTCGTGGCGATGCTGTGGCGCACTTACCCCGCGTGGCGCAGCAAGCATCACGTGTCTAGGCGCTACCTACGCGTTTGACCTCGTCGCGATGGCGGCTTCGTCCACGCCAACCACACGGTAGTGGCTCATTTTGCTCTAGAACACGACCATCGCTGAGCGCTTTTCTGATTAGGTACTGCAAATTGGCTCTGGTAGAGCGCGATATACGTTTCAGGGGCATGTCTTCACACTTCCATCCAGAATGCCGGTCGAGGACGGCCAACGGACCTTCTCTGTCGTCCCTGACAGAATTACGCCCAGATTCGACCCTGATGAAAATTCCATTTCACGACCCATGACCTCCAAACAAGCCCGAAAACAATATCTCGCAAGAAGTCGGGCACCTCGTCTTTCACGAGAGGAACAGCGACGACAAGAACGCGAACTGCAGGCCCAGATCCGGAAAGACCTGAAGCAAAAGGAGGACGAGGCCAGGAAGGCATCGGACCGCGAACGTGCACAGGCTCGCGCGAAGGCACAGAGGGAGAGGCAAAAGATCAAAGAGGATGCAGAGAAGGCAGCGAAACGCAAGGCCGGCGTGCCCATGAAACCCCCGCGGCCAAGTCAGGCCACCATCGCCAGCTTCGCCAGGGGCAAATGTGTCACGAGGAAAGAACCAAGCGACAAAAAGGGTTCAGGAACCGGCCCGAATGTATCTGAGGAGACTTTGCCCAGCTTGGACAGACATGTTGAGGTCACTTCAGAGCTAGGCAGTCGGGGTAGCATCGAGGCACGAACTGTACCTGGGAGGCCTGCACCACCCACGATCGACGACAATAAGGCCAATACTGCTGTGAAAGGACAGTCAGAAGTCATGGGGCCCCCTTTGCGGCCCGCTCATGCGTCCACCAAGAAGCGAAAGCTGCCTTTCCTGATCCCAGGCCAGAAGCGTTCTCGGCTGCAACCATCCCCGATGCCGAAGGCAGCGAGCGAGACTACCCCGCATGCCAGCTTGCCATCACCTTCACGCTCTCCGAATCCATCACCATGCCGGAGATTCCATGTGCCAAAGTTCCGGGATGACCGTACTTTTGACATCGGCAACGGCGCCAACCGTTTCCTCCGACCTCGAGCTGAGCATCCATGCCCTCAACAGGACATTCCTCGAATGGATACGGAAGACCTCGAAGACTGCCTTGCCAGTGCCTCTCAACTTGCCCAAGAGATTGGAGGCCATTACATTAGGCCACATAGCCCTGCTTGCCACGCGTCTACCAATCATTCCGAGCGAGCGAGTGTTACCCCCGCCAAAGCCCGGGACTCTATCAAACCTTCTCAAGAGTACGAGCCGCCAGAGTCCGGACTCGCTGAGGCCGAAGATTTCTCACTGGGCTCACATAGCTGCCAGAGCTTGCGGACAGATGACAGACTTGAGCATGACCGGGAGTTGCGTACACGGGGAAAGCGTGACACCAAAAAGTCAAGCTTCGAGAATGGGCCCAAGTGCCGCGCAATCCCAAGCCTGGATGACCTGTTGCCATTCCTGTCAACCCAAGACTGCTCACTTTCGGCCGAAGATATCGCCGATATTGAAACGCCTAAACAAGCACGTAGAAGCTCAACGTGCAACACACGTCGAGACGGCGAAGGCCCCGGGCGACATGCATTACATTCGTCCAAACATGATACCCCCAATATTAGGGAGCTGAAACATACGGCTGACTTGACCGTGAGGAGGTTCAAACCTCCCAACAAAAACCCCCCGAACACCATCGCTGAGCCTATGGTTTCCCGGCCTATTCACGAACTCCGCGTAGAAGCAGACACCCAAATATCTGTTGGATCGAAGGTCAACGGCAACGTTTCGGCGAGTCTTCAACCACCAAAATCCACATCACGCACTCTGAGCGCTCCCGTCACGACCGAAGACCTAGATGCTCTCCTTGCAGCCGACTGGGATGACGACCTGGATACTGACATCGAGAAGCCGGGGCCCTCTGGCGCCACATCACTCGTCGCGGGCCAGGACATCCCGCAAACATCGAATACCAAAGGCAGGGCGGAATCATGCCCAATATTGATATCAAGCCAAGACATGAGGGCTCTCACGTCCTTTCCATGGAGCGATTGCATGGACTAGGTGAAGAGGACGTAGTGTCGCTCTAGTTATTGCTGTTATCTGGATAGAAGTAAGCGACCGGGAAGCAGCCGCGAATTGTGCAGAACACGGATAACAATCACTTTGCGCCCAATGGATAGTGATGTCTTTCCGATGGTCGTGAAATCCACGTCTGGTGGCTATGTCTACCTGTACACCACCCACAATGCAAGACGCTGAAACGCCCTTTCCGGATGATCCATTGCTCATGACACCATTCCGCGTAGTCTTCGCATAAACCATACTTCATACGCTCACATTCCCAAGCTGTGCAGTGGCACACTAGACCATGAGGCCGACGAGGGCATGCTCGTCTTCGATGACGCGCGCTGAACAGTCCCTACTGATAGTACCACCAACGCCAAGCTCGACGGCTACATGTAAATTCCGACCCAGGATGTCTTGTTAGCTATCGAGCTGCGACATTCATCCACTGCGCATAGCAGCGTCTTCCCGTCCTTTGCGTCAATCGAGAAACTCGTCTTGGGCCGTTTTGTGCTGGGTCTTCTGTTTTCGAAGCAGTCTGCGCAATAAACCTGCAAAGTTGTCAGTCCAGGAACACCAAAATCAATACGGGGATGAGGTAACAAACATGTCCACAGCTCTTGACGGCCCAGAAATGATGCTCACTACGAGACCTCTTATTGCTCTTTGACGCTCGCGTCGGCTGTGTCTCGGATGCGTGAACATCGTCTGGGTCGTATGCCAGTTCCTCATTGCAACCAGGGCAGACGAAAGCGGTTTCTGGGTCTGTGTCGCGTGTGAATCCAGGACGCGCAGGTGACGGAACCTCCTGAACAGGCTTCGGCGATGACTGGGGCCGATGAAAGGGATGATGCTCATATTGGAGATCAATAGGGCCAACCGGGTTGAAAGGGCCAGCCGGGTTGAAAGGCCCACCCTGGCCAACTGCCGGGTTATCGAGCATGGGGTTCAGTAGATCGAAGAGGTTGATATCGCCAGCCATCCCGCGCCGCAGAACCTCTAGACCTGGCAGAGCGACAAGCCGGCGATGCTGATGATGATGACGAGAAGGTCGACCCTGAGGCATCGGGGGAATCGGGGGAAGTCTCGGACGCTGATCCACAAACAAGAGCTCCGGCGATTCGGGCAAGCGAGGGGCGGGCCGTGATCGATCTGACGGCGCGTCATCCTCAGTCAGGTCGATGACCACCTGCGACCGATTTGCGCCCCCCAAGATACTGCTGTCGCTCCTGGACAGTGACGGGGGGTTGGCGCGGCCAAACAAGCGCTGGCGACGTGGGTTAAATGATGCACTCCTACTCAGAGAGCGTTGCACCGGGCTATCGGGCTCTTCGGTGAGATCAATGACCTCTGCGGGCGGGCGGCTTGCTCTCTCCCGGCGACGGTAAAGCTCCACATCCACCAACTCGTCTTGGACGTCCTCCTGTGCTTGCGGGCTGCGCACGGGGTCTCCAGGAAGTGGCAAATGGTTGTCAGGTAGGAGGCGAAAACCAGCACTGTGTGGTTGACGGTTCCGCAGCAAGCGGCGACTGCCGCTGTTGTCCTGTCGTCGAGCGAGGTATGGATTTTGTTCCTCCAGCTGAGCCTCCAGACGATCCAACTCCAAGCGATCCATCTCTGCCCGGCGGACCAGATTCTCGAGGTCTTCGATGCCGTCGCTGTCGTCTAGAAAGATATTGTGTCGGAGATGATCGAAGGAGGGCGATGGGGCCAAGTCGTCACGTTGGTCGGGTTGATCTGATGGGGCGGTCGAAGCAGCGCTGGCAGCACTCAAGGTGCTCGCAGAATCAACAACAAAAGAATCGTCGTCGAAGGAATCATAAGGAAGCTGCTCCTCCAGAATATCCAGAGGGTCGAAATCCTCGTAAGGGGCGCGGACCTCAGGCGTCAGGCGTTCCAGGGACGATCGTTCGTAAAGGCTCATGTTGCGTCAGTCTGGATGATATGTATAGCAGGAGGTAGAATCTGTGCAGGATGGAAACGTCAGCAATGATCGAGAGACGGCCGAGGCTGAAGGTTTTGGTGCCTGATGTGCGGCCACCTCGTGCCGCATTGGACACATAGCGCAACATAAAGTAGATGTCTCGTGATACATCACGAAGAAATGGGGAGACCTACGCGATAGCTTGACGAGGCTGATTTACCACCTCTTCGCCACCCACCACGTTCCCAAATGTTCGTGGTGCTTCGGAAGGCTGTCGGCCCCTTGGCGCATACACAGCGGCTTGTCGGGTCCGTTGCTGACTATGTGCCCGGCGACGAGGCAAGGCGCGGATTGAAAGACAAGGATGCCAGTCGGGGTAACATGCCGTAGCACGCTTTCGCAGGGAGACGCAGAACCAGTCACGAGCTTCTGCCGGTGCTATGCTGATGGTTGACAGTGATGACGTGTGCGAGGGAAAATGTGTAAAGGTATGAATAGCCGTGCTTTCCTCAGACTAGCGAGGCGGCAAGCGAAGGCGTGATGTGCCTGTTGCTGTTTTGGCTCCGAGGCAGTTTGGCTAGGTTTGGAGTCGGGTTCCAGAGGTTGATGCAATGGGGGGTAAAGCCGCCAGGTAGCAGGGCCTGTAGCCGCTGGAGCAGCGGCAAGAGCGGGTCGGGGTCCCTGCCAGACCAGCCCAAGTGCCCCACGACACCAGCCCAGGTGGGCACAGCACATTTACCCGACTTCACTTCGAACAACAAAGAAGTAACATCGATATTCATTGGTGGCAAATGGTGCATTACTAATCACGATCACTACGACGGCTGACTGAATCATGAACTTGTGATGGCTCTCCTTGCAGTCACCTGCCGTCTTATCATTTTGCAATACAGGCCAGCGACAGACTGAATGCTGATTCACGGACCTGGTGTCTCGTTATGACGTAATAGCAAGCAAGGCGGAGAGGACACTGAGTTGACGGCAAAATATGATGCCGCGTCAACACGATGGTGGATCAACGATTATTTAATGTACAGACACAGGCAGCATAGCAAATGGAGCAGCCCATCGAAAGACCAACGCCTCGCCACCCAGCCTAGCCCAGGCTGTTCCGTCGCATTTCCGGACCACCCTTCTTTCAAGAAGACTCCTTGATGCCGAAGACAGACACGACTCCCTCCTGGCTGACCGAAACCAACTGCTTAGCCTCAGGGCCCCACTTGACGGCGACAGTTGACAGAGCAGTGCGGAAAGGCTCAGACCACTTCTTGGAACTCTTGGTGAATTGCTGCACCGTGATGCCGCTGGGTCCAGCTGTGGCCAGGAACTGTCCGGTGTAGTCCCAGCTAAGAGACGACACGGCACCGCCAGTTTCCAACACCTTGGCCGTTGCTGCATCGCCCTCCTTTCGGAGATCGAATATCGTTACGCTGCTCTGGCCCTTGGCCGTCGCCGCAACCCAGTAGCCGTTCTCGGAGAAGGCGAGGGCCTCAACAGGTGCGCCCAACGAAAATGTGAGGGCAGGCTCGAGGTTCTCCGTCATGAACAATTTGATGTCGCCCGACGTTGTTCCTGCAGCGAATATGTGCCCATCAGGATGGAAAGCACAGCAGGTCAGAGCTGCCAGAATTGCGGATTAGTACCAGTCACCCCAGATAATCAGACGTTCAGGCAACTCACCGGCATCGCAGAATGTGCGGCTGACGCGCTTGAGTGTGCTCAGTTCGTAGAAGCCGATGCTCTTGTCTAGGCCGACAAAGGCCAGCAGGTCACCGAGAGGGTGCAGACTCAAACCAGTGACGGCACCAGCGTTGTCGGAAACGGAGGCCACCTCGTCACCTCGCTCGAACACCTTGACGGTACCCTGAGCAGTTGCGAAGACGAGCTTGCTTCCCGTCCAGATGGCATCTGTGACGGGGGCGCCCACAGGGACGTGGCGCTCGAGCTTGTGAGATTCGATGGAGTAAATGGCGGCGTTGCCCTCGGGGCCCGCAATCGCAGCGTATCCGCCTTCGAGAGCCACGCAGGTCGGTTGTTGCACAGGCAGCGTTGTCGAGGCAATGGTCTGGAGTGCTGCGACCTCATCAGATGTGGCCCACCCTTCAGGAATCGGTCGCTTCTTTCGTCCCTTGGAGAGTCTAGATAGGGTCAGTAAAACTTCAACTCAAGAACCGGGGGATCGCGCTGGCAATCGCCACATACTCTTGGTGCTTCTCGCTAACTCTGGCAGCGAGCTCTTCCGGCAGAGCTTCCGTCGAGTCAATCGCCATCTCATCGCCATTCGCGGCCGTCCCAGCCGTCACGGTGACCTTGGACAGGGCGTCCCGAGCCTCATCGCGCTCCCGCGACAGGCGGGCAATGACGCGTACGGCAGCATCGTGCTGGTAAAGCGCTGTAGCAAGCTCCTCGCGCGTCCGAGCAAGCTGCTCTTTCAGGTTATATGTTTCCAAAGCAAGTGCGTCCCATTCGTTCTGAAAAGTGGCGAGTAGCGCAGGAATAGAGGTCAAGGTAGGGGGTCGGGGCCGAACGACGTGAGATTGCGCAAGCGGCAGGAGGTCGGCTTCGGTGAGCGCATCGCCAGTTCCGGGCTCCGTCCCATTTTCTTGAACGTATTTCTCGATGAGTCGCTTCTCGAAGACAGCGCCTGAATTGTCAGTCCTGCTATTCGCGAGTGTCAATGGTTACGGAACGTACCAGACTTCTTCGAGACGACAGGCTCTTGGGGTGCCTCACCCGAAACTGTGTGCCCATGTTAGCTCTGAAGAAAACGTCCAGGTAATGAACAATGAACTTACTTCCGCAAAGCATTGCCAAGGTTCCAAAGCGCAGTCCTGAGAGGCGTTGGGGTTGATGGGACGCTTTTCAAGATGGGACAGACGCGGCAACGGACTTTTCCAGCCTCAAAACATCGATACATCGTCAGCCTCGCCAGACCCACCAGGCAGCATTTCCAACGCACGGGCCCATTCACATCTTAACCAGGATCATGATTACATAATGACTCAGCACCCATGGCCCACCCAACCGCTCTCGAGGGGACCACAAACTGCCTGCACCGGCGGCCGAAGAGTGACCAGTGTCGGCCGGGTCCGGATAGCATCCACTCAACTGATCGGAGTCGGGCGGCCTGCTGGACCTCATGAGATAAATACCTGGGCTCCAGTCATTCATGCCTCTGGATTCCATAATACAGTTGGCTAAATTTCTCGTGACTTCCTGATTGAACCAAACTCTGCCAGACTGTCTCGATGGACTCCAATCCCTCTCTCCCCCGTTGCGATCGACTCTCGACACTCTCCGTCGAGTCTCAAACTGGCGCACTCGATCTCCTCTTCGAGCCATCCCAGACTCTACACGACATTGTGAGGCCCAGCCTCATCGCACGTTCATTCGACTCATACAATGACCTCGTGAACGAGATCCATGCCTTACTCATGAGCCTTCCTCCTGGATCTCAGGATCTGCATGCTATTCTGGGCTCCCATCCACGACTCGGTGCACCCAAAGTGGAGAGTGCCCAATCGGCGGCGGAACAAGCAAAAATACGCGGCAGTACTGAAGAAACAGCCAGGTTGGCCGAGCTCAATGCCAAGTATGAAGCCACTTTCCCCGGGCTCCGGTATGTGGTGTTCGTAAACGGCCGGGGACGACCTGAGATCATGGCAAACATGGAGGAGAGAATCGCGAGAAGGGACCCACGAGCCGAGGAGGTAGAGGCAATCAATGTAGGCACATGCAATGTCCCCGCTCATCTTGCCTTGCTAACAGCGACCCAGGCAATGTGTGCCATTGCCAAAGACAGAGCCAGCAAGCTACCTGTTTCACCAGCTTGAGTGTACATGTGGCCGAGATACGCCCATCATTCCGGTGTGGACACGCAGACAGCATCCATGAGGCACATAACTTTATCTAGCTCATTTCGTCGTTGTGCCTTCGGCAGAGTTGGCACCCAGGCGTCAAAGTGCGAGTAGGATCTTCTTGTATTCATCTACCGACCCAAGGTATCCCATCCAGTTCGTCGAGATAGCCCTCATAAGAACTTTCATCATGGGAAACACAGTCGGCGTCTTGTGCCAGGCCGAATATCAGACCAAAGTCTGTGTAGACATCGCCGACCTCGTCCTCATCCCCAGAACCATATCGCCCATCATCATCAGGGAATGCCGTGTCCTCGTCGTCTCCCACTTCGTCCAGCCTGCCCTCGGTAGGCCCAAGGATGGGCGAGCGTGCAGTGCGCAAAATAGGCGACTTGGAGGTTTCCCGTGCTTCCATCGTGCCCGGACATGACCCACCTGTGTCGGAAGGCGACAGAGTGGCAGAAGCCTGGCTGGCTGCATGATAATTGTCTGGCGTGCAAGCTTCTCCAGGCCTCGACCGACCGCTCAGAGACTTGCAGGGCATCGACGGTGTCGTCAGCACCCAGAAGCGACCACTGGTCGAAATTTGGTAGCCTCGCTGCTGGACTTTCGGCTGAGCCGCTACAAGCACCCCCTCGCTCCCGTGAAGCTGTTCCTGGACGCGAGAGCGAGTGGAATTCAGGAGCGCCGCTCGTCGAACCAGGGAGTCCTGCACGCTCGGACATCGCTTGCTCGCGTTGACTGAAGCCGCAAGCTTCATGAAACGTTTGTCGCCCGCTGCGATAGCCTCCCTGTTGATGATGTGTGTGGCCGGAAGCGAGAAGGGCTGAGAGAGACGGCTTGTGATAAGTTCATGTCGAAGCCTCCGCTTTTTGCAACTGAGGCGGGCTGTACTGGCGCCATCCACGTCGTGGACTGCTCGATGCCGTTTCGAACCGCGAGGTACCGAGTCCGCAGTCTCAAAGGTAAAGGGGCCGCTCTGCAAATCCACATGAAATACGAAGGGCTCGTCTAAACGGTCGTCAGGGCTTGCCCGCTCGGTCGACGCGACCTGAGAGTATGGAGGTGACGGTAGCTGTGCGGCCTGCTCCGGCGTATGCGGATCGGAAGGAGCCGACCGCAGTCCGAAGTAGTCATCCATGATAGTTGGAGTGAACATCCCCGATGCTCCCATATTTGCGCCGACTGAAGCCGTCTTGTGTGGTAGCAAATCCGGCGAAGGTAAAAAGGCATGCTGGAGGGGCAGGTCGAGTACGCGGTCCCCTCGCTCCATGGCTTGGCTCGGGGCCCAGTTCACATTTGGGATTTTGTCGAAGTCAGTCCCCATGATGTTGAGGCCAAGCGGACGGTGGATGCTTCTTGAGGGAGATCGAGCCAGCGAAGAAGAGGGCAGAACAGTAGCCGTTATGAGAGTCTCTGGAGGCAAGCCATTGTTCTCATGGTCGAAGCTCGTGGTAAGCGGGCACGACAGAAAGACGAGAGACGGTGGGAAAACGAAGAGAACAAGGCGGCTTGTGCCAGCTGCGAGATGGATGGACGCGGCTGCAGCAAGATGCAAGCGAGCTGCGCAGACTTCCTAACGGGGTTCGCCTACCCTCTGTTCAAGTTGGTGATCGACTATGCCGCAGCGCGCTGACTTGTCGCCGGCTTGTTCCTCACGAGCTGGACGCAGAAAGTAGAGGAATGAGATGGTGCGCGGAGTGAGGACCAGCCACAAGTTCAGAGAGGAATGGCCAAGAAGACGAGCAGTCATGTGCTGTCGACGCAGTGATCCCCTTTCCTCTCCCCTCATGCATACTAGCTGAGCTAGGCTAAGCGGCATCTCGGGGGAGAGAACATTGAGTGGAGGGCGAGGGTGAGCATGACCAGGGTGTTCAGGGAGCAGACGAATGGGAAAAGCAAGGACCCTGTATACTCCGCATGCTCCCCGGACTGGGCTTTGAGGAGAAATGCAGGCGAGCGAGAACAAGGGCTGTCCGGGGAAGTTCTGGAGGCTAGAGCTGAGCAGGTTATGGACAGCCAATGGATCGGTCTGCGGGAACCTGTGCCCTCGTATCCTCTGAAAGGTAAGTGTCCTCGTGTCTGGAGTTGTGAATGGCGAGGTGGCAGATCGATTGTCACTGACATCCAGCGGTCTAACAAGTCAACAGGTTTTAGTCCATAACGCCATTATAGGATCGGGCACTGAGCTTCGAGCAGACTCGAAGATGCTCCGCGATGTGTGCATTTCCGGTGGCGATGAATCGCGTTTGGAGTTTGGAAGAGCCGGGTCGCTTTTCGAGGGCACTTCCGCGATCAGATTATGTAAGCATCTGACGAGGAGGAGACCCTGACGGCCTGGATGCTAGCTTCTCCTACACCAACAAACTTACGGTTTGACCAAGCATACCACGGTGCGCAACTGTACAGCGCCGAGCTGACCGTGAGGCACTCCCATCCGGCAGATTCTGGTCTAAATGCCTAGGCGATCCAATCTAAGCAGGGAGTAAACGTGCAGCGCCATGCTGGACTGAAGCCAGCGCCAATCTTTAGCCCCTCCATTGGTTCAGTTGCTAAGCCAGCCCCTCCCTTATACCAGTCGCGGCACCCGGAGATCCGAAGGACGACAAGATGCCATCACCAAAGATCAACTCAAAATCTCTGTCCTACAGCTCCGACCTACCCCCCTTCCTTCGCGCCCTCCACGCCCAAGCTGGTGGCGGAAGCTCTTCGCATGGCGATGGTCCCGACCCTATCTTAGCCGGCAGGCGGCGCGCAGCCAAGAAGCGCTCTCAGTCCGAGGAGGCCGAAGACCAGCCCCTCGTCGTTGACGAACACGGCAACACCGTGCAACTCGACGAGGCAGACGCCTCACAGCATGGCGAAAGCTCCAAGCTCAGCGACGGCCAAGAGGGCGCGGCAGGTGCGTCGCAGACCGAGCCGGAAGCCAAGGCAAAGGCGACGCCGTCGTATATCGGGGTTGGAGGTGCCGGGAGAAAACGCAGGCTGGGGAAAGTTGTGGGCGCAGAAGAGTCTCAGGATGCTGCCGTCGACACGAAGGAGGGAGCCCCAGCGGAGAAACAATCACAGAGTAAGGCCAGCAAGAACGGAGGAATTCCCAAGAAAAAGGTGGCCAAGAAGATCAAGCTTAGCTTTGACGACGAAGAAGAGTAACAGGGCTGGTCCTGTCGTTTACCCTAGTTACGCGTTTAGTCTCGGTCTTACGACTGCTAAATGCTTCACAGGTCGAGCCAGCTGTAGCAAGGCAGCAGACAAAATAAACTTCTATACAGCCAATTCGTCGAGGTATTCTACACTTCACGGTACGCTCCAGTGTCGTTCGCTCTGCTCGCCACCATACCCGACTCTGAAACTCCACTAATCAACCCTGGCGCTTCGAGGATTTACGCGTAACGGTACTCGGGCTTGACGAAGTCGGCAAAGGTCTTGGGCTCCTCGTAGCCGTGGTGGTCGTGACCGTGGTGGTCGTGCTCAGGTCCGACGAAGTCCATCTTGTAGACGCTGCCGCACTCGGGGCAGCGCTCAACGGCGCGGTCGCGGGAGATCTAGTGAGAGGCACATTTAGTCAGGCGATGAGCAAATTCGCCGGGCCAGCGAATCACGTACCGTCAGCCAGATAGTGACGTGGGAGTCAGCGGGCGAGCCGGTGCAGCCGACGTACTGCTCCTCGCCGGCAGAGCGAACGGAGATGGGGTTCTCCATGGTACCTAAACACGTTGTTAGTCAAGATTGTTGGTCCACACAATAGAATCGGCCAATTGCTCTTACCCTTGCGCGAAGCATCGAGAGGGCGCATGTCGAAGATGTCGACACCCTCCATCTTGCCGAGAATCTCGAGACGCTCGATACCGGTGGACTGCTCGAGGTCGGTGGGGATGGTTCCGGGGGCGGCACCGGGGCCGAAGAGATCGTCCTCGGACCTGATTTCTACGCAATTGACTCTGTGTCAGCTTCCGTTCGACATTCGTGAGGTTTCGCAAGTATCTAGGTAGGCCAAGCATGGCATTGGCAGCGAAGCGCTGAGATGGGCGATCAAGTCTTCGGTGCCTGTTGAATCGCGACGATGCGGGATCGGAAGAAGGCCTTACCGTTGAACGTCTTGTAGGCCTTGACATCCGTCGTCTCAGACTTGGCGGGGGTCTTGGGGGCATCGACTGTGAACACAGAAGCTCAGTTAGCCCAGCTCTATTTCTTCTCGGACAAGCTGCTTCGCAGGTTTCGGGATCGATTGGGGATCGTACGGCGGGCGATAGAGGTGGTGAATGCGCGTCTCGCCATAGGAGAGACGGCGGCCCGACGGGCGACGGCGACGGCAGAGCGCTGCAGGAACATGGCGGGCGGCAATGGGTGGTGGTGATGCTTTGGTGGAGTGACGTTGGAGGGAACGGATGAAGAGGGATTTGCCGATGGTCTGATTTGATGATTGATCTTGCTGCGGCTGTCTCTCGGCCCAGCGCAAGAGCTGCCTTATGTAAGCTGCATCGCGCTAATACCGTTCCGGGGCACTAGATCAAATGTGTCACGTGAGGCTACTGAACGAAGGTGAGGCAAGGTCGCGATGCATCCACATTGTGTCCATCTCGGCGGATCATCCGGACGCGACGTTGGTGCAACGCAATAGCCAAATGTCCATGAATTCTCATATGATGTGGTCGAGCTTGCGTTGCCGGAAGCTTGCGCGATACAACATCTCGGCCCCTTGCAGCAAGGCCCGACGTGACATTCAGACCTGGACAAGCGAGAAAACCCCAAGCAGGCTTGCAACTTCACTGGCACCGGGGTCGCAACTGCTGCTGCGTATTGGTCGTCTATTGTTGCGTTCCCAGCCAGCCGATTCCCTTGGCTCTTGCAGGATGCGACCGCTTCACTGCACGTTGCCACCGCTGCAGGGGCCGGGGTTTCAAAGCCTCGACGAGGTCGAATCATTTCTTGGTCGCGACACAAACCCGTTGAGTCAGTCTCCAGTTGTTTGTCTCGATTCACATCTCCAATTCAACATCGCTTCAGCCAGGCGGTTAGATAGTAAAGTCTTTGTCGATACTCAGCTGTTCACTCTCTTGAATCCTGTTCACTCTCATGAATCATGGTCTGTGTCACCTCCCTTGCCCGGGGGTTGCTCTACATATAAGATCGGCACTCTGATCCTGCCTCTCTCCCTTGATGCTCGACATCTTCTGCTCAACAGCAATCCATACTTATAGACCAACTGCAATCACAATCCAGCCCGGGGAAAAAAACATTCGCCGGCACTTTGAATCTACCGGAGAGAAACGCCATGCTGTTCTCCGTCGCCCTGCTCGCGTTGGCGTCACTCGCCAGCTGCAAGCCATTCTTGATATCCAACCCACCGCAGTCTACGCCGGTTGTCGACGATTGCGAGCCACGCAGCGTGATGCCCTCTTCTACTCCCTCTCCCAAGACCAAGCTTCTTGTTGGAGCCTCTGGACAGATCCTCGTGGCAGAGTATGATGGCGCTGGCTTTACTTTCACGGCCAATCATTCGGTCCCAGGCATGGTCCCAAGCTGGATGGCTTTCAAGGAACCCAACCACATCTATGCGGTCGATGAAAATTACAATGAAACAAGCCACTTTACCGTAAGTACAAAATATCTGACTGCCAACCAGGAGGCGAATGCTTACTTGTCCCAGTATCTTCCCGCCACCAACGCTTTGCAACTTCAGCAGACTATTCCGGCGCCGCTTGGCCTGGTGCATTTCGCGTTCAACTGGGATCAGACACGGCTAATTGGCTCCTCGTACGCAAGTGGCGAGGTTGACGTCTGGGACATCTCCAACGGCACCATGCGGCATCTCACCAAAGCCACTTGGGACAAGCCACCCGGCCCGCACGACAATCAGCTGCATTCCCGCGCTCATCAGGCCGTGCTCGACCAGACGGGCCGTTACTTCGCCGTCAACGATATTGGGAGCGACAACGTCGTGCTCCTTGACTCTTGGGATGACAGGTACACCATCGTCACCTACGTGCCCATGCCGAGTCCTGGCTGCGGCCCACGTCATGGTGTCTTCGTCCCGACTGAGGATGGAAAGTCTGCCAACTTGTATGTCGTGGTCTGCGAATATCAGAATACGCTGGAAGTGTTCGAGGTCACCTACAGCACAGACTCGATGGAATTCAAATCCGTCCAGACCATATCAACCTTCGGCCCGGACCACGACATCGCCAGCACCCCGAAAGCAGCCGCAGGAGCCATTGCAATGAGCGCTGACGGGAAGCACATTTACGTCTCAAACCGCTTGACCGAACAGGACTCCATTTCGCACTTTGAGATCATTGCAGGGGTAGAATCCGAGTGCGAGAATACCTCCATGCGCCTGGCGTTCGTCGACCAGGTGTCTTCGATGGGTTCTGTGCCCAGGATGTTCGCGCTTGGGCATGATGAAACCATCCTTTTCAGTACCAACCAAAATGGTGGATCCGGGCTCTTGGCTTTCGAGAGAGATACGGGGTCAGGGAAGCTCTCGATGGATCCAGCTGGAACTGTCGACGCCAGCGTCTTCCCCGAGGCTGGCTTTGGGCCCCAGTTCGTTCAGCAAATCGCCATGTGATCATAAGGGGCCTTATATTTTCATGGTCTCGTTGTTATCAGGGATACAGTGGGAAAGGATGGCGCGGCTAGGTAGTTATAGGATGACTTGAACATCAAAGCCGAGATAGCAAACGTTCGTATCAGTATGATTCCCTTCGTTAACCGTCTTGTTGCCGGTGCTGCAAGAACCAACCATTGCTGACACAGGTAACCTATCAAATATCCAACCAGCGTCATATTTTTGGACTTGATTGGCAAGTTCAAGATGTTGATGGTAGCATTCCGACCCTCCGAATAGCCTGATCACTGATTTTCGCGGTCCACACGCCCTGCCATTGAAGACTGCCATGCCCCAGTGCCTACACCCCTTCATCTCCCAAGGTCAAATGCCAACTTATCAAATAGTTGCTCTCATGGCTTTCGGCAACCCCTCTCACGAGGGCGGCATCATTCTCAGATAGGCTTCATGCTAGAAAGAGAACACAAGAGCACCTTGGTCTCCGCTTCTGTCTCCGCCTCTGTATTGTTGCCCAAGGTCATCAGGTCACCTGGTGTGTGCCCTGTCCAGAGCGGCGCACCCACATGTGTGCCTTTATTTTTCACCTCACGATCTTTGAATTTAGAAGCACTTCCATCAACAACACACACACACACACACACATTTTGCCTGAGCAAAAGCCTTGCACGACCTTCTCTGACTTTGAAAGGCACATCGTGCCAGAAGCACTTCAATCTCTATCTCTGCTGTCCTTCATACCTGCTAAGGCCCTGTTGGCATTGGCCCATTGACCAGCTTTGCACAAGCAGGGGCCTGAACTGGTCTTGCCTCGACCATCGTCTCTGTCAATATTGCCAGTAAGCATACTTCTTTCCTTGTCTCATCTAAATCCAATGCAAGAGATTCTTGTACCCTGTTTTTCTTTGTGTGTTGCTTCTGCCTTGACTCCTCCCTCTTGATATCATGGTGATCTTGGGTGTCCCAGCTCGTGGAGGGCTGGAAGGCTTGATCAAGATAGAGCCCTTTCCACATGATACCTTATATATACTAATTCAAATCCAGCCACAACCTGCTTTCATCATCTTGGTGATTCCACCTTGAGCTCTCTTCCCAAACTTTTCCTTGCCCCCCTCACAGAGAACCTTTGAACCTAGGGTGAGTGATCATCCCGTATGGCTTCAATGTCTATCTACTGATGAAAGCCCTGACAGTCATCCTTGAGAGATTTCAGATCAGGTCTCCTTTGTTGTTGTCGACAGATTTTGTACCAGGATTGTTTTCCGACACCAAGAAGGCAGTCATGTCTCTCCCTGTTCCACGAGGATCCGACGACGATCCTGGCCGCCGGAGCTACTCTCAACATCTTGCGGAGGCTTCTGTCGATGGAGAAGACGATACCCTCAATGTCGCTATCCAGGCGGCTGAAGTGGACGAGCAAGGCGATGGCGACGATCCTATTGCAGACGACAGAGAGGACGAACTGGACGACAACGAAACACTCCGTTCTATCAAAAGCGTCACGGACAACGTCGTCTTTCTTGAGGCACACGTCGACAAGCTGGAACGTGAGATTGCTGCAATGGAGCTCGCCGCCCTCAATGCCCAATTCAAGCCTCTCCAATACAACGGTGGTTCCCACACAACTGAAGCCTACAATCACAGGTCGACGCAGACCAATGTGACGAAGGACCTGCAGACGAAGCGCGAGGTTCTTCAGAAGTTCAAGGAGAAGCTCTATGATGAACGTATCGTCCTTCGTGGACTCGACATCACTCTCCCAGGCTCAGCCACTCCCATCAACACCTCCAAGGGCATATATGACTCGACCTACACGCTCAGGGAAGCGCTCCTTCGCCCTTCCCCAATGGCGGAAGGCCAGCTCACCTCCACCATCGGGACCTTGATCAGGCCCAGGCCAGTCATGCACGGCACGCCGATTCGCATCATGTCGGAGAGTGACCAGGACTGGGATCCAGAGTGGCTGTCTCTCAAGGGCCCTCACCTTGACCTGGCACTGGTTGTGAGCCAGCTTCAGAACGCCAAGAACAGGCTGGCGATGCTGGGAGACGACGCCCCCAAGGCGACGCGCGATGCAGCTATGGAGGCAGTCAAAAGGAACCGCACAGCTGTCACTCAAATCCGTGTGATCCGCCGGTACTTCGAGGATGGGTACACCGTCCACCCCAACCAGATTGTATCGCCGAAGCAACTTCCCAAGGACGGGCTCTGCAAGCGATACGTTCTTTACACCATGTGTCTGAACCTCCGCCAGCTGCTGGCCATTCGCGACCGTAACAAGGAGATTGGCCTCTGCATGTCCCCGCTGGACTTCCTTCGCTGGCGCATTTCTGTCACCTGCCAGAAGCATCATCATGACAACAACGAGCTCAACATTCGCAGCTGCCTCGAGAGGCTCTACCTGCCCAACAGCAAGGGCCACAGCGGTGATGAAATCTTCCGACAGGCTGTCCTGCGTAGTGCGCAGATTCGCGATGCCCTTTGGAGGTTCAACAACTCCCGCAAGACTCAGGAGAAGAAGAAGGACGATCCTACCAGCTCCACGGCTCACGAACATGCAGCCGGCGCATTCGCCCATGTGCACGAGGATGCTTTTGCTCCTGTGGCCGATCGTTCACAGACGAACCAAGACAACGAAGATGTGACGATGCAGGATGCAGCTGATGCTGATTCCATCGCCGACGATAATATCAACCACGACGCCTCCATCGACGCCGATGGAGATCATGATATGAGTCAGAACGGAGCGCCCTCTATGGCCTAGAAGCAATTGAATGAAGGCCACATGGGCAGGACGACCCCCTGACCTGCTGGTGTATGGACGATGGATACGAAGGAATCACTGCGAGATCCTTGTGGATAGCGGCAGATGGAAAGATGAGGCAGATTTGCTGTCCGTGTTGGAGTAGATCTTCGAGCAGGATGTTTTGGTTTTGGCACCGTAACGCTGGGAGAAAGAGGGTGATCCATGACTGACACTCGACACGACTGGCTGGGAAAGAGCGCAAGACCTGTGAGTACACTTTTGATAGAGAGCCTGTAAGAGTTTAGTTTTCATACGTGTCCGCTTCCATTGCGTGTCTGTCTTCAATCTTTGCTGGATAAACCTTGGTCGAGCAGTGTGCGACGACATCAGCAGAGTAGAATCCAAGGGAATGAGGCCACCATGTCCACAACGCAACAAAGATATTCGCACTCTGGTTGAACCGATGCTTGCCATGTGGCTATCTAATAGGTAACGTAGAGAAAAGCATGCGCTCGTGTAGGACAGAGAACCCCGCAACGCCTTAAACATGCTGCGATCCAGGCTTCACGTGAGCTGATCGACGGTCATTAATCCCCTCTCTTCAGCCAGACACTGTGAACATAAGTAAAGGTGGTCATGTCTGCGTCCTGCCCTTGGGTGTGCCGAACCATGCCGCGGTTGGAGGCTGGTCTTCCCAAGTGCATGTCTATGAGCCCCAAACGCCGAAAGCAATACGACCATCGTAAAAGGAGGAGGCGGCATCCGCAGTGCGCCCCAGCTCCATCTGCTTGAGAGCAGTCAATCGACTGTGCTCTGCTCAGGCAGAAGGTCGCTGTAAGCTGCGTACTACGGGCTTGCCCAGCCGCCAGCGACGTCAACCCATTCGGCGAAGCACGATCCTTCCTTGCCCTCGACTTCAACAATGTCGGTGTCGCATCGGCATCGACAACCGACGCCGTTCTCCTTCTCGGCGTCCCAATCTTCCCAGTACGCATCCTCGGCGATGCGCTTCTTCTCGTCGAGTGTCGTCTTCTCGAGGTACTTCTCTCTGGGCAATTGACGGCCCGGGGCGTTTGCGGGACAATGCTGGATCGTGGTGTGACGGTACCCGAAGTCGCGGAAATAGTGAAGATCACTCGTGTCTAGCAAGACACCAGCAGCGAGCGAATGAATCGGCGCGTCACCCCACTAATGAAGAAATCCAGAGTCAGTATCAATCAACCCTTCAAGTTCAAGACAGCCACTTACTCGCTCCATCCAGAAACCGCCGCTGCGGTCCATCATCTGGAAGAACTCTTCGTATTCCTTGCTGCGGAACCAGCTGAGCTTTGCAATCTCAAAGTTGGACCAGAAGTGACACATGTTGTAGTTTTCGCCTTCCATGGTCTCCGGATCGATCTCTGGGGCTTTTTTGAACGCGCTCTGGGGGGGCTTCTTCGAGTCTCCCTTAACTTCCTCATCCTCCTCTACGGGCTCGACAAACATCTCCCACAAGCCCTTGGACTTGATGCCCTTGAGTCGTTTGTAGGCGGAGGCGTACCGGAAGATGTTGGGCACTGTGTCGCGGAGCTCCTTAACCGCGATCGTGAAACCGTACGTCTTGTTCGATTCGATCATCTTAAGAAAAGGGTCACTGTACAGATGTTAGGACCCATGGTTGGGAAAAGGGGCAGACGAGGAATCGTACTATGTGATGTCGCAGAAATAACTGATCTCGGGTTCGAGGCGCCAGTACCAGTCGTACTTGGCAAGAAGCTCATGCTTGTAGAAGAAGCTGTTCTCGTTGTCAGTCGGACACATCCGGCCCTGTCAGGCACGTCGCCACTTACCCAGAGTAGAAACGGCACATGGCATGGTAGCTCTCCATGCCACCGTACATGACGGCGGCGTCGCCCTGTTTTGCGATGCCCTCCTGGGCGACTTTGGGATCTATCCAGTCGGGGAACCCCCACATCTCGGGCCCTACCTTGCCGAACTCAACAGCACCCGAGGTGTAATTCTGGACGCCCTGCTTGAACGTATCGTCGAAGTCCGCGTCGTTGAGGAAGACATAGGGGTAGTGATACCACCTGTTGAAGTGGCGCTCAATGGATTTGATCGATTGAATGACACCATCCAGCTCCTTATTCCGCGCCAGCACGACAAAGGCAGCGTTCGCTCGTGGCTGGCTGGTGTCGGGTTCGAGGCATCCGGTGGCAAACACCTTGTCATGTTGTTCGCTTATCTTCCTGTAGAGTAACGTGATTAGCGCGAATCAAGCTACATTTCTGTATCAGCCATGTGGCGTACGTACCGAATGGCAGGAGGCGCGCCAGCTGGCATCAAGAACCGACCAGGAGAGCTGGGGTGTTTGAGGAATAGAACGAGGATAAGGAGGAAGACCGTCAAGGGAAAGAGGATAACAACGCCCAAGGGTGCTGAGATGCCCGAGCTCCCCCTCAAGCGCATAGGCCGACTCAGGAAGGCGATGCGGGATGTCGGCTTGGTGCTTGGTCGGAAGTTCTTGGCTGTCTGTCTGTCGGACGTTGGGAGCGGCGAGGGCTGCCGCGCGCCGGATTTACCGGCGCGCTTGAAGAGATCCATGCCACGCACCGGTGTGCCGGTGGGACACGACCAATGTACAGATCGCTTAGGAAGGCTGCTCGTTTATCGATCGAAAATTGCTGCCACAGACATCGGTGGGAAAGAGGTGTCACGATGACCACCTCAGGAGAATCAGTGGTGGAGGACAGGTACAGAAAATCTGATTAGTCAGTCGATTTCGATATCTGTCGCGTAAATTGGCGTGTCACAGAGAGCCAATCATGTGGTCTACGTACCTGTCAAGTTGACGATGCACCCCCGAAACCAGTCCACCGGAGGAAGGATCTTTGGAGGGGCTGCAGGGTTCAAGCTTCCCACTGCCGAGCCAGCGCATTGGAAGTGGGTCTTATCGGGGAGCCTCCCGTTCACTATCGTCTGGGATTGAACTGCCCCTGCCTCAGTACTACCTCGCATGGAAGTACAAGTACCCTCGGACGTCTGCCTGGCCTGTCGTCCACACGTGCTCTGAGCCAAGCACCATGTCCAACATGTCGACAGCAATGGTCAGCATTTGATTACAATTCCGTCTCTCGGCATGTACTAGTGAGGATTTCCATTTACAGACAACTACCAGTGAATCAAATGACGGTGCTTTTGCCTCAATGCGATTATGCGACCTTCACAGCGACTTTTGCACCGAGAACCTAGAGGCGGCAACACGATGAATTGTTCCTCGAACCATGAGTAAGATTCTTGGTTGGATCTCCGAGGATCTCCACTAGAATTTACAGACACATTGTTCGCCCTTTTACCAGCTCGGGTCCGACTGGTCCGTGACGGCGCCGTGGCTCGCGTCTCCAACGAGACGTGCATACTTGCCCAGCACTCCGCGGCGAACATGCGGAGCTGGCTGCACCCACTCCGCCCTTCTGCGCTGCATCTCGTCATCGTCAATATCAATGGCGTCAATCCGGTTCTTCTCCGCGTCGATGGTGACCCTGTCGCCGTTGCGAACGAGCGCGATAGGACCACCTACTGCTGCCTCGGGAACAACGTGACCCACGATAAAGCCATGGCTGGCGCCGCTGTACCGCCCGTCGGTGACGAGAGCGACGTTGGTCAGGCCGGCCCCCATGATGGCGGCGCTAGCCCGCAGCTGTTCGGGCATGCCAGGTCCGCCCTTCGGCCCTTCGTACCGAACAATAACGACGATGTTCCCGTCTTCGCGCTTGATAGACCCCGAAGACAGAGCCTCGTCCAGCTGGTGCTCCTTGTCGAACACGCGGGCCACGCCGGTGAAGGACAGTCCCTCCTTGCCGGTGATCTTTGCAACGGCGCCTCCAGGGGCCAGATTGCCACGTAGGACGCGGATGTGTCCAGTTGCCTTGATAGGATCGGACAGTGGCCGAATGATCTTTTGATTCGGGTCCAACGACGGCCAATCCTTGACGTTCTCAGCCAGCGTACGCCCAGTGACCGTCATGATAGAACCATCGATCAAGTTCGCGGCGATGAGCATTTTGAGCACTGACGGAGTGCCTCCAACCTTGTACAGGTCTTCCATGTAATACTTGCCGGACGGCGCCATATCGGCCAGGAAAGGGGTGCGGTTGCTCGTGCGATCGACATCGTCGAGCGTCAAAGGTACGTCTGCCGTGTTGGCCATGGCAAGGAAGTGAAGTATACCATTGGTCGAGCCACCCAGGATGATAGTAAGTACCAAGGCATTCTCAAAGGCCGCACGGGACATGAGATCGCGTGGTCGAAGGTCCTTCTCCATCACGATCTTGATTGCTTCGGCGGCCCGCTCGCACTCACGCGCCTTCTCTGGAGAGGTTGCCGGGTACGACGAAGAACCGGGCAGCGAAAGGCCCATGGCCTCGATCGCCGTCGCCATGGTGTTCGCCGTATACATGCCGCCGCAGGCGCCGGGACTCGGGCAGGCGTGCCGCTCGATATCGTCCATGACGTCGGTGGGTGTGCGGCCTGGCTCGCCGGGGTTGCACTTGGCATGCAGCCTGTTGTAGGTGAAAGCGCCGGCCGCCTCGTAGCAGGTGCTGATGTTGATCTCCTTCTCGAGAAGCGAGGAGTAACCCTTGTTAATGGTACCTCCATAGATCATCAGGAACGGGCGGTTATGGCGTGCAGCAGCCATGACAACACCGGGCATGTTCTTGTCGCAACCAGGGATCGAGATGTTGGCGTCATGATGCTGGGCGCAAGTCACCGACTCGATACTGTCACAGATGATCTCGCGCGTCTGTAAGGAGAAGCGCATGCCTGGAAGGATAGAAAGTCAGAGTCAAGGCAGGGACTGCGGAGAGGTGCCTCCGACTTGCCTTCACCTCCCATGGTGATGGCATCCGAAACGCCAACCGTGTTGAACTGCCAGCCCATCATGCCCTGCTTCTCAACGGCCCGTTTGACGATCTTTCCGAAGTCCAGCACTGTGTTCCACCTGTCAGTTCTTGGTCGAGCTATATCGAGTCACATCATGCGCAACTACTGCTTACAATGCGTGCTGTGATGCGTCAGTCCTGCCCTCAAGCAAAGCTAGACAACAAGGAGCTACTCAACTTGCAAGGGTTTCCTTCCCACCACACAGTTGCAATGCCAACATGAGGGGCATTCTTCATAGTCTGCTTGTCCGGGATACCGGATGCGTAAAGCATGGCCTACATAACGGAGGATTAGCACCTAAAATGATACCAATCGTCGCAATTGCGCTGCTGGAGGCATCAAGGACAACCAGGAGACAGGCCCATGGACCGTGATGGTAACCCCGCCATTCATCATGAGACCACCCCGCAACCCCGCATTCTCCAATCTCTGGGCGCCGACGAACTCTCGAGGGATGACCGCGCGGGCATCTCAAAGCGAGCAAGGGAATTGGAAGGTTGGTCGAAGGGCTTGGGCTTGGGCTTGGGCTTGGGCACGTGCATCAGGAAAGTCATACCTGGGCACCGGGGAAGTCATGTTCTCGGGTGAGGTTGGTCGACCACCGGTTGAGCTTGCCTCCGGGAGGGAGACAATTGAAGCGGATGAAATCGTCGTTGGCCTTGGGGTCATGCGCAGGGGCACTGCCGCCGGGGCTCTGCTCGTCTTTTGATGCCATCAGGGCTGATGAGGTCGTTTGATGTGAGATTGGGTTGTAGAGTTCGGTATAACGTAGCTTGAGCTGTGGTAGAGGAGTTTGCAGTCGTCTTTGGAGCCGGGGAGTCAACTGGTTTTGAATTCGGCGTAAACCTCCGCTGCACCCACAGCATCGGCCCGTAGACCGGGGAGAAGAGGGGCCCCGAGCAAATGGAATGCTTTGACGAGGCCGACGCGGGGCAGCTCCAGCGTACGGATACGGAGCTGCGTCGAAGCCGGACCCGCATCGTCGCCAGTCAAAGGCCGCCTGATCGTAATCTGCGCCGCTATTGGCAGTAGTAGGATGACTAGTACCTCATCAGACACACTGGACTTCGGTCTTTCGCGTGGACTCGCAACGAAGACAGCTTGACAAGTTGGTACGCACGAACGCGAGTCGATGTTCTGAGTACAGCTTCGTGCACCCGATACTGCCCCGCACGAGCACCTCTGGTTAGGTATCATCAACGAGGACCGCAGATTCGGGTTCCAGCGGGGAAGTCGAAGTAGCATCCCGGAGACATTAACGTGCTTACGTGCAACAAGCCTGCATGCCAAGGACTACAATCTACAAGTACTCGATGACGCCAGTCCGATTGTATGCAAGTGGCGATACCCTCAACACCGAAACAGACCAGAACACGACACCACATGGCTGGATTCATTTAAGCCGGTCAACATCACAATAATCTTATGAATATGTAGTGGTAGGTCTCGCGGTAAGTGTACGGCATGAAATGCATCATCATGTTCCGCGCGGCCACCCGGAGCAGGGCACCGCGAGATATAAAAAAAGAACTTCAAGGAAATTGAGCTAGTGTACAGATGCGCGAAACCACGTTCATGTGGTGGCATGGGTAGAATGGTAGTCATCACTTCATCTCCGTCGCAGAATAAAAGAATGGGAAATGTGTCCGCCAAGTCGAGAATGGAAATGAACCTCCTGAAACGATCACAGTTTCCGGCATCAGCTCATCCCGGGTTTCATCCCATTCGGGATGGGACGTATCCAGCGAACAGCCCCGCTCAGGAGGAAACGCGGGGCGTTGCTGAACCACATCCAACCGTGAGAACCTTCGCCAGCCGCAGTACCCAGTCCTACGCTGTGCCAGGCATCAGACATTTCAGTCCTGCTGGACAGGGCAGATTGGTCTCCCACGACGGCGAACCGACTGTGCCGCCAAATCACCAAGCCTTCGAGAGCTGTCTTCCCCAACCACGGCAGGCGCGTCACCTTGCCCCCGCGGCATATCTCGATGCAAAAAATGGGACACTCGACATTTTGAAGCTGCAAAAGGAGTTTGAAATGAGCCGAAACGAATGACCGTGAAAAGTGCTGAAGCTGGCTGAAGGCGACGGAATTTCGCCCAGCCCTGTCGCAAAAATGAAAATGCCGAACCGAAGAGTCGTATGTGGCGTAGATTTCAAAGGTGTGAAGAAGTGATAACTCGAGAACCTCAAGATCATATCGGCGTGACCACAGAACCAAGGAAACCCAGACAGTACTATCCAGTCAAGCTGGTCGATGCATACCAACCCTGCTTTGGGGATCATGCACTGCTGGAAATGGTGTACGTCCTCCCCTCCTCCATGCGCCTCACCATCTCGCGCTCGCGTGGCGAGCGTGGGTCAGCATCGATGCCCAAGATGGCAGAAATGCGCGTCTTGTCATGCTGAGGTTTGCCGTAGGCCTCACGCTCCAGGTTGTCGGGGCTGGAAAGGGGGCTGATGGGAGTGGTGGTGCCATGTTGTTGGCAGCAGGTGCCCGTCCTCCAGGCTTGCTCCAGGAGGGCGGGTGCAACGTTGCCTCCGTACTCCGTGGCAACAGCGGTCCAGAAGGAACTGCTGTGTGCGGCGTAGATGCCGTGGAGGCGCTTCATGTCCACAGGGGAGTGGCTCTGGGACGACTGCACAGGAGGCAACGGCGAGCAATCGAGGCGAAGGGGGGGTGTGGTCGGCTGGTGGGTGGTGGACATGGAGGGGAACTGGGACGTTCGGCATGACATGGGATGTGCTTGGTTCGAATCAGCCATGGGAGTCGGATAGCTCATCGTCGGCGATGGCACAGGAGGTGGCAGCGTCATCATCATGGGCTTCGGGAGGATCTGTGGCAATCTCGGGGACGACGCGCTGTTGGCAACGATTCTCGGCAGTTGCATGGCAGCAGGGGAGGGGACCCTGAAGCCGCATGCCGACGCCGGCGGCGTGATGGTCCGCGGAGAAGGCTCGCGAGCAGGCGAGGGCATGCTCATGGGCATGACGGGAGATTGACTTGCAGACGAGCCCGAAGAGGCCGAGTTTGCTCGCTTGCGGCGGTTGTTGCCATGACTGAGCTGGTGGTAGTGGAGGCGACAGGCGAGCTCCGTCTTCTTGAGATGAGCGGCGATATGCTTGTAGGGCATCTTCTGCATGCGAGTCTGCAGGAGGTACAGCTCCTATATGATCTGGTCAGCGCGTGCGTCGACAGATCACAATGTTGGTCGTTCACTCACCTCGTCCTCACTCCAAGCCCTACCTCCACCCGTCGTGGTCGATTTGCGCGTCTTGGTCACGCCGTTCTCGTGCCGGCTCGAGGAATCAGAAGTGGGAATGTAGGCAGCCGTCTGCGGCGCCAGGTGCATGGTGGGAGACATGTTGGATATCGTGGTCCACACTCAAGTCCTTCAAATCGGTGGGTCGTATCCCTCTGGGATGGGAAAATGGGCAGCTGATGGGTTGTCTTCTGAAGAAGACTGGCGTTTCAAGTGCAGGCCTTGCTGCTGTCGAGAAGTGAAAAGGTGGTAAAAGTCGTCGGTATGTGCAAGTCGACGGGAGGCGAGAAAAGAGGTCCGGATGGCGTCCTAGCTCAACTGGGCCGGTTCGTGTAGCTTGAACGCGGGTTTGTGATGCTGGTGGTGATGAAATAAACCGGATAGGTAGAATTGAAGAAGAAAGTGTCCGACAAGGTCAAGTGGTCGTTTTCCAAAGGAGTGTGGGCAGCCAAGCCAGTTGGACAATCAAAGAAAGTAAGTTCCCAGCTGCGGAGAAGGAAAGGAAGGACACGCAACTGCGCTTCGGTGAAGGAAGACAACAAGAAGTTGAAACGAACCCAAAAGTTGAGTGAGAAGGTGGGAAAGGGAAAGGAGGAGAGGTCAAGCAAGACGAGGGAGGGGACGGCGAGGGTAATAATGGGTTGCGACAGGCCCTCCCAGCCTACAGGTGGTGGAGATGGGGAGGACAATGCAGGGCTAGCCTGTGGTGAAAAAAGCACCTCGTTTGGGCTTGTTGGAGGTGATGTTCGGGATTTGGCAGGGGGGTTGCCGCCGGGGCCACCCACTCTCGCACACCGTCACAGCACAACATCACCACCTCGACATGGCCGTCCCATCCTCCATGTCGACCGAAGCGATCAGCGCGCCCCCGCGGTGAGATCAGCGTATGGCCCAAGCATCCATCATTGATGCGCTACCTACTCGAGACACGCAGCGTTCGCAATGCACGCTCGGAGATCGCCAGTGTTCATCTGTTGCGGCGTGCACCCTCTGCTCAGTGCTGAGGCCTGGATCGCGATACCACCCTAATTTCGTACATGCGATGGGGCCCTGTTCACCATTCGGGGAAGGCGCCGCGGGAGTAATGAGCAACCTCCCAAAAGGGACAGCGCCATGTCAGGCAGTTCAGGTGAGAACGGCTGGAGCCTTGCGAGGTCCGCAGTCCCGGTTTCTGACCAGGAGTGCCATCCCCATCGTTTGCCGGGACTGTGCTGTTATTATTACCATCGTTCTCTGCATCTCACAGCCCAGAGGCTGGCTGGCTGCAGCAGGGGCGGGCAGGCGGGTCTACGGTCATGGCCGCAAGACCGTCCTCGACACGACAGTTACAGCAAACGCCGACAGGAGACGCGGCCACCAGCGTCGGGCCACCCCGGATCACCAACAACAACAGCAGTCTTCACGATCGAGGGTGCCTGATGGTTCGCCCAGCCTTCGTCTCAAGCCCGCCTGTCTTGCGCATGTTTCCCCCGGAACGCTCTGCTCCAAAAGGGACTCGGCCGACCCTCTCTGAGCAACAGGGATCCTGGTCATTCATGCACGCCTGCAAGAGCAGGACGATCCAGACTCGACATGCAACAATGTGTGCCTCTACCCAGAGATTTGGTTTGCCCGTGCTCGGGCTGGAGACGCATGAGATGTAATGAGAGCGTCTGTGCAACGTTGGACGGCCCAAGATTCTGCTAGCTCACGGCATCCCCCATGCGCCGGTCTGTCAACCAGTCCGCCCGGCACCTGCCCCAAGGTCTCCCCAAGCTTTGCGGATGGCACAACTTGATGAATGACCCGGCACTTACTGCTCCAAGAAGAGAGACGGCGGCGTTGTGCGTGTCGCCCTTGGTCAAGCCATGTTCGGCCAGGTCTTCAGTTGATCTGAAGGCAACTTCAAGTCATACAAGACGTGTGTCATGGTTCCTCATCAGGTCGCCCCGGTTTGCGCACGTACGAGAACCCATGACTGCCAGACCGTCACCACCCCTCACACTGCAAGTTTGTCTGATGTTTCCCGAGTCAAAGATCAGACGCCGTCTCAAGCTGACCCGCCCAGACAGTCCAGGGCACGAGGTTATCAACACTTCGCGGGCTTGGGAGACCCTCATCGTTGCTTCGCCGCCCACAAAACCTTTCAATGACCATGTCGAGTCGCTCGGAACCTCGCCGCTGTCACTAGCGACGACTCTGACTGCCACGACGTGCCACGGTATTGCTCACCGGATTTTGATACCATGTCGCCGCCGTTGGCGAGATTTCGAGGAACCCAAAGAGGCAAGACCCACGTCCCTTGAAACCCGCTAACGCGCTAGTTTAATTTCAGCCTGGTCTCAGCCCTTCCGCATTGGAAACACCGCCTAGCGCGACACAGAAACTCCACCCTCGCCGATGTCCTTGATGAACGATCCTCGACTTGCTGGCCCTCGGCCCCTCCAGAGCGTTTTTGACATGCCGAAAGCGACATGCTAGCACGGCCTGGCACCTATCACGCTCATCTCATCCCAACTTTTGCCCCTGTCATATGCCCACTTCGACGACAGGCACCAGGGCACAAGGGCACTTTTGAAAGTATCCGTCAGTGTTTCGTCGCCTTTGGAAACATCAAGGACCCCTCGCTTTTATGTTTCCGCTCGTTGATCGTAATGACCAGGTTCCTGGATGAGGGTGCATCTTGGCTTTCGACACTCCACATCCTAGGGCAAACCCAACGGGTTGTCGGTAGGCTTGCTCACTTGTTGACACTGTCAAACAATTCGGTGCGGCGCTTGTTACGCGTCAACAAGACGGTCTTCATCGCAGATATGTTCTACCCACTAGTACGTACATCTCAGCTGAGAACTCGACCGACCTGCAGGTGGATCGCCATCTCATTACGCACCGGCCTTGTCACTCGGCAACTAGTCAAGGTCCTCGCTCATGGGTCGTGCGATTCTCCATCGTGTGTCGACTCCTTGCCGCGCCCGTACAAACATTGACGGAGCCGAAGCGGTAGTGTCCGGCCGTCTCCATACGGCGTCAGCCATAGACAGGTCTGGCCATGTTTGCGAGATTACAGCCTTGATCCACAAGAGCCGCATTGCACGGTCCAGATAGCACCATAGCGCGCAGGCCGTCCCAAGAGTTTGGTCTCACACGCGCCGACTTCTCATCAATCGACCGCTCGGCGGCCTGAAGTACGTGACATCCATGACATTTCGACGATGGGCCGTGACCTTGTATCGGTCCGTTCTTCCTGTTCGAATCGTTCAAGGTGTTGTTTTGAAGCCTGGCGCTTGTCCCGTCAAGATCTTCTGTGACTCTGGCGGGACACGTAGCCTCCCCATGTGTAACTCCTCATCAATCACGCTTCACCCAGGTGCCGGAGTCATCTGGTGTTGGCAAACGAGCAGTGCGGGGAGGAACGGCTCTTCAAGTCAGTCGAATTTGTGACTCGAGAGGTTTCATCGCCAAAACGCCGCTCACAGTTCCGTGGTCGGGATGAGGGGCATGAGACATGAACCCCTGTTCTGCGACAATCAACGGGGCCGCACACTGAAGATACGGCGGTCAAGGCCACATATCGTCACTGCAGCAAACAAACCGGCGGCGGGCGTTCAGAATCCCACCGTCTCGGCCGTGACGACCTAATAATTCGTACTAGTTCGCCATGTCGGCCGGCTGCCGGCCCATCACATGGATTTTGCAAAGCGATCGGTACAAGCCAACACCCACCTTCGATCCAAATGTGGTCTTGCAACAGTCGCGCACCTGGATGAGTTCACCTGCATGGCTCGTAAAGATTTCAGCCACTCTGCCACTCACCTAGCATCCTGCATCATCAATCAGTGAGGATGCAGCCACGGCGTGATCACGAGCTGGAGGTGTAGCGATATGGCCGCTTACACTTGCAGCAGACTCAGCGTAAGGCTTTCTTGGACCATGTGCTTGAGAGACTGGCAGTGAGCACGATTGGCGCAGTGATGCAACCCACATGGGCCCTTCACAACTCAGCCTACCTGAATATTTAAGCAACTACTTCTTGCGGTGGTTTTTTTTTCTTGGTTCATCCGCTGGCGGCGTTCAGTAAATGACATAAATGACAGCGCACATGTTTATATGTGATAATTAAAACTGATTCAACATGTGGCATATGGCTTGGTTCATCGTCGAGTCGGCAGGCGGGCAGTCAAAGGCCAGCCCTAATCTGCGACCTTCAAGTCAGCCATAGCAGGTTCGCATCAACCTCCCGCCCGTCAGTCTACGAGGTACATTGTTACCATGGGAAAGCTGAGTCGATCTACCGAGTGGATCGTGGGGATGGGGAACTCTGGTATGCAAGCGCATAGGTACCTGTACCGGTACAGACGAGAACTCACTTCCCTAGACAAGGGTAGCTACACGATGTACCGCTAACAAACGGTACTTGTCACCAGGCGTTGGATGCTTAGTCGTGTGGGGCTGCGCTCGTAGGTATCGATGTTAGGAACTTGCTCTGGCTAACATCAGAGCGTGACTCAATGGCTGCGACAAAAATTATTGCCTGCCTTTCTACTGAGGAGCTCGTTGAGAAGCTTGAACCTGCCCATCATCAAGAATTTGGAGCAGTTTCGCCCTCCACGAGGGACCCTGTTAAACCCTGCTGCTGCCTACCGAAGCTTGCTGTGGCTGGCCTAGCTCCCCACATCTGGACTGTCAAGCGGAGTGACGGTCTCAGCCTCTGCGCGGCGGTTAAGCTTCGGATTCACAATGGGGTGGCGAGGATCTGGATCCGTTCGTCGAGCAGGCTGGTTCATTGGCTGTTTGTCTGGAATCGTCGGCTGCGGGTCCACGGGCAAGCCACTCAGGGCTACCAGACGGGCAGCCGCACAAAAACCATGAGGGGAAATGCCAAGGCTTGAGGAACTTGCAACGTCATGAAATGGAGCTAATGTGCTAGCACACGTGGGCGCAATCATGGCGGCTTTTTGATAGCAGCCAATCCTCAGAGCCAAGGCGCTCCTGTCTTTCAGTCAATGCGCTGGCCCCCGCTCAGGCTCCACCACGCCCAAATATTGTCCCAAGTCGCCACCCACCCCTTCGACCAAGGTCCCCCTCCTTCCACCCCAAAACATCACCGCGCCTGGGACAAGGAAGTATCCTTTCATCAGGAGTACATCCACCACCCATCGATTCCATCTCCAGGGCCCCCTTCGACTACACGAGAAGTCGCTGATTCCCCTTGTCGTCTCTCCACATCCGCCGTTACGTTTCCCTCCCCAGACTGAAGCGACCGCTTCGAAACACGCTCAGGTACAACCACTCCCGCCAAACCCTTTCAACAAGTCGCGACAGCTTTGTGAGGGTCATCGTCGAGGCCTCACGAACACCACCATCCCGGCGCCTTGACCTTTTCGCGAACCGCTCCCAAGGTCACTTTCTTAATCACCTAGTCGCCCGGGCGAACTGTTTCCTGTCCGAGTAAGTTTTTGAACGGTCCCTTTTCCTTTTTCGCTTTATCTTTCTTCCTTTGCTTGCTGGCACTCTTTGGTTGTGCCTGCATGCAATTGTCACCTGTTCGACTCATGGCAGCTCGGGCTCGTCCGGCTGTCGGTCTCAACAAGCATTGGCCATGGTCGCGAATCACCTCTTGGGAACCTCTTGAGCTACACGGCAACTTTCGGGTGTGGAACTGGTAATTGATCGCCTCAATATGTCCGCGACAGCTGGACCACCTGGCCTTGTGCAAGCGGTCGCATTCCGACAGCAGCAACACGTCATTCCCCGGGCCTCGAACCCTCTCTACTGTCCCCTCTCACCGACGCGTCCCCAGCCTCGCGCCTTTTCCTACACATTCAAATCCTACCAACCCGGCAGTATTCCCCCACTGCGTACTGCACTCCTTCTCGGTTTCCTTGTCATTGGACGGCCCGAAGCTCTGCAGTCAGCAAGAGCTCTAGAGGAGCTCTAGAGGGTACTTTCTTGACGCGGTCCACGCCAGTGACTTTCTCCACATCTCACACATTGTCACTCGCCAAGTACCGTCCGAGTATCCAAGTAACTGGTACCGACCAAGCACAACAGTACTGACATCGACACCACACAGACAAAACCTCAGTATTCCGCTATCCTACCGCTGCAACATCGGAGCCACCAGAGCGTGAGCCCAGAATTGCCCGTAGGTCAACCTCTCTTTTCTATTGCGTCTGGTCAAATCGGGCGCGTCACCGTTGCACGCGTTGTGGGGTGAAGAAGCTGTGCCTCCCCACGTCGCGCCCGTTTTCAAGGAGGGACCGCGTTCGCATTCATTGTGTCGCGACTCGTCGTTCATCGTCGAACCCTCGAATTGCTTCGAATGCCCTTGGTATCTGTTAAGTACAGCATGCGGAGGAGATAATTTGGTCTTGTTTATTGTCCTGGAGATGGTGACTAATGTGCCACAGATCATGCAACAATGGCAGATCAGCCCGGTGCCAGAGTACATTTACTCGACTTCTGGACACCAGCCAAACGATATCCAGTACGTCCTCTCATCAACGATGCTTTATCACTCCCTTGCACCTGCTCTCTCGTTGTTTCTTATCCACATGCGAGATCTGGGTCCACGTTTGCACGATTATGGCGAGGGTGCACCCCTTCGACAGGCGTCTATCAGCACTGGACTTGGCATTTTGATGATGCAGCATCCTTTGCATTGCCTCAGGCAATGAGGACCGGTGCAAGCCTCTCAGAAGTCATGGCTGATCTCACTGCTCATACGGAATTGTGCTTAGTCGGCATTGCAACATCACGGCTAACCCGCATGTGTTCGTTTTTAGTGGTCAACATCAGTATCAGCAGCAACCTGACTTGCAGCACCGCGACCAGCGGCAATTCCAGTATGGTGGCCCTCAGCCGAGCCCAGCTCAACAGCATGCGCAGCATCAGCAGCACCAGCAGCAGCAGCAGCAGCACCACCCTGCTCCGGTTCAACCCCCGATGACCGCTGCTCAACAACAGCAGCCCCCGCAGCAGCTCACGCCTCAGCAGGCGCCTGCGCCGGCACCTACTCCGAGCCGCCAGCGGAAGCGGCCGGCTCCATCCGCCGCTCCTCCGGTCGCTGCAAGCACGGCGCCCCAGGTTCCAGCAGCGCCCGCGGCTGCTTCAGCTCCTCAGCCGGCTTCGGCCGCCGCCCCCGCTGCCCCCGTTGCCCCTCAGGCCCAGCCCCAACCGAAGACTGAGGATGCCGCGGCCGCTCCGGCTGCACCTCCGCCAGCCAAGAAGAGTCGCACCAACACTCCCTGGACCCCTGCTGAGGAGCAGCGTCTGAAGCAGATGCGCGATGCTGGCAACAGCTGGGCTGAGATTGCCAAGGTACGTCGGCTGAAGTCAGCGCCCATTTTGATCTTGCGACTGACGTGCATGGTAGTCGTTCCCTTCGCGGACAGAAGGCAGTGTGAAGAAGCACTGGTACAAGGACATGCATTACGCCGAGTTTGCGGAGGATGAGGTTTGTCCACGTATCCCTTGTGTGTAGTGCGCCCGTATGCTAATCTGCTACAACAGAGCCAAGCGCTTCTCAACGCAATCAAAGAGTATGAGAACAACAAGTGGAAGGTGATTGGCCAGAAGGTTAGCAAACCGGCCAAGGCATGCGAACAACATGCCAAGGAACACTTCCCAGGTAAGCTAGAGATTCATAGCTTTCGTCCTGATGATGGCTGACATGTTGTTCAGAACTGTGGACGAAGAACACTGGTCGGTAATACGGAATTTTGGGAGTCTGGAGCTCGCTTGCGCTGCCGGCATATGTCCTATGAAGAACTGATTCTGTTTCTGGGCCGAGTCTGGCCCACGGCTTTTCTATTGAGCTTGGAGATGTCATTCGGTGTCCGCATTATTTACGTCCGTCATGCCCCTGTTGTCCGGTTCTCTCTTCTTCTTCTTCTTCTCTTTATTTGGCGCGGGTTTAGGAGGCTGTCGTCTGTCGCTCGGCGGTCGCATGATGAACCATGGGGTTCTTCTTGTTTTGGCCATTCTTGCTGGATCACTTGTGGTGTACGGTTATTTACAGATCAATAGCCATTTCTGATTGATTGACAATGAGTGGCATGTTGCCTTTACCATGCTATCATGTGGATGAAAACCCGGACTCTTACTATTGTGCCGCATCTCCCGGCCACGCCTACTGCGACTCGATATGGTTTGGTGCCAGCCACGGCAATCTCCAGCATTTGAAGTAATTCCGCAAAGGAAGATACGGGCCTCTTGCTTACGTACGATCCAGGCCGTGCTTGCCGTGCTCACGGGCTTCACACGGCCAGACTCCGGGTGAGGTGGGCAGATACGAGCTAGCCCGTTGCCGTGATTAGTCTACCGGCAGATACTACATATATAGGAACACGAGGGCCCGTTGAGGCATGTACTGGTACGCACGCCGGCCTCCACCTGCGAAGGTCCATGTGAAATGCTCAAACCAGAGATCCGAAGATCAACCGCAAGTGTAGACAATCCGTGAAACTGCATGTCGTTATAACCTTCCACATGTGCATAAGCACTACCGCCCGTAGATGGATGTCATACAGTCCAAACGGCGCCTTATTAATTCCAGATGGAAACAACCACTGGTGCACGCTTGTACAGCAACTTCCCACTGTTCTCAAAGTCGGGTGCCTATTTTGGTGAAGACTTGAACCATCTTCCGTGGCGAGCCGATGCCGACCACCTCTCAGCTCGAGGGGCAGGAGCGGTACGAGGGCCGGCGCCATTGGCAGACCCACCAGATCGTCTAGCTTCTTCAAGGGCGGCCCCTTGCCCCCCTTGGCCCTTGCTTGGCCCGGACTGGCCATGTCCCTTGCCCTTTCCCCTTGGGCATCTCCGCCCCGGACTCTTTTCTATCCATCCCCTCCCCATCGCTTCTTGAGGCAGGTTCGATCTGATCACTGTCCGCCTCCTTGGTCCATTTGTCGCCGCTCGTTCTCGACTGGACTTGAATTCGATTTCCGTTTGATCTTACCCTCGCTTTGGTATTGCAACGGCTTTCGTTTTACGTTGCGTACCTTCATCAGCCACATTTTTGCGCCTTCTACCGGCCTTGCATCGTCTGACATCTGCAGTCCAAATTGTGCGACCTGACGGCAACACGATCAGATATCTATTCAGCCGAAGGACGCCGACATTGTGGGAGGCTTCGCTGGACAGCATAAATTCCCACCCAAGTGTTGGACCCAGAACCTCGGCCGCCACGGTTACGTCGCGCATTCCAAGCAACCCGCCCGAGAGTGAGGCTTCCTCATTCCAACCGCAACAACGACCGGTGTCTTCACAACATTCTCTGCCTTCAACACCTGAGCTCTTTTCCAAGCCGTTCCGGAGAAAGATCACAACATCACCATACAGGCATCATCATGCGGTTCTCAACCTTCTCGCTGGGCATCGCGGCCTTTTCTGCCAGCGCCGTCTTTGGCCAGAGCACCAACCAGCCCCAGTGCTCGTTGACGAAGAAATGCCCTGAAGAAGCACCGTGTTGCTCCCGTGAGTGCCCGCGCAGATCTACCCGAAGCTACCGTCCAAGCTGACTCGTTGCGCAGAATATGGCAATTGCGGCGTCGGAGCTTATTGCCTCGGCGGCTGCGATCCTCGCATGTCCTTCTCTCTCGACTCGTGTGTTCCGGCGCCAGTATGCCAGAATCGGAAAATGAAGATGGACAACACAGACCGCATCGTTGATGTGGGCAAATACCTCGGCGACGCTGACGAGGCGGACTGGATGTCGCAGGGCGAGGCTGTCGTGCGCAACGGTAACCTCTTGCTCACCATGCCCAAGAACAGTGTCGGTACTGTCCTGGCTTCCACTGCGTACATGTGGTATGGCACCGTCAAGGCCAAAGTCAAGTCCTCCCGTGGAGCTGGAGTTGTCACCGGTTTCATCCTGCTCAGCGACGTCAAGGATGAGATTGACTACGAATGGGTCGGCGCCGATCTCGAGACGGTCCAGACCAACTACTATTTCCAAGGCATTCCCCTCTATACAGAGTCGAAGAATCTCACTCTGTCCGACACCTTCAACAACTGGCACGACTACGAGATCCAGTGGACTCCTGATAAGATCACCTGGCTCATCAACGGACAGGTCGGCCGTGTCAAGGAACGCAAGGATACCTGGAACGAGACCGCACAACAGTGGGATTTCCCCCAGACGCCCTCTCGCGTTCAGCTTTCCATTTGGCCAGGTGGCCTAGCCAGCAACCCCAAGGGCACCATCGATTGGGCAGGCGGCGTCATTGACTGGGATGGCGAGGACATCAAGAAGGCCGGATACTACTATGCCTCGTTTGCCGAGGTTGAGATAGAATGCTGGGATGGCAAGCGAGGGGAGCCTGGCAGCAACCTGGGCACCAGCTACACTTATGACAGCTGGCTCGGCACAAACGACACCGTCATCGATGGCGACAAGGGCACGATTCTTGGGAGCCTGCAGGGCAGTGGCCTCAACATGGACAAGGGCAAGAAGACCGACAGCAGCAAGACGGAATCCGCATCGCCTTCTGCTACGAACGACGGAGGTCAGCAAATGATTCCGGGTGGCACGAACCCGGGTGGCCAGAACCCTGGCAGTGACGATGGAGACGACGGCGGAGACGGTGGTGCCCCAAACACGGTCCCAGGCGGCAGCGCCCCGAACGGTGGTAACTCGGACTGCAATGCTCGCGACTTCACTCAGAATGAGGATGACTGCAGCAGCGGCGGCGGCAGCAGCGGCGATGCTCAGGGCCAGCAAGATTCGCCAGGAGCAGGTTCACGGACCGCGGCTGGAGCCAGTGCCTTCGCGGCTCTCGTGGCTGTGGCTGGGCTCTTCTTTTTGTAGATGTCCTTTGCCAGGCATGCCATGAGGGATGCAGCAACAGCCGCGATCTGTTTTCTTGTCTGCATCAAGCGTGTACTCTCCCTTTTCTCTCAGGCGGTGTTTTGGACATGGTCCGATCCTGGTCCGCTGTGGCCCCCGTCTCTGGTTGTTATATATATGGTGTCAAGGATTAGTATGGTTTTCTTCAACCGCATTGCTGAAATGCGATTAATGTCTATATGTTTTGGTACAATGAAGGCCTACGCAAGGGCATATGCAATTCTGACCAGAGTCTTCTCTCGCTCTTGAGCCCCTGGAAGAAACCCCTGAAATCAGTAAGCATGAACGTAATGACCCTGTTTTGGGTCTACTTCGGCTTTGACTTTAACGCGGGGCGCGGGGGGTGAGCTAAGCAAACCTCCTGTGAGTCCTGCAACGCACTAACGAGATCACCCCCCACCCCCTTTTGAATCTACTTGCGAAGATCTCCCGAGTAAGGACGAAGACGCGAATGATCAACTTGACCCCCATTCTCCTAGGTAAGGGCCGCGATGACGAGCGCGTGAGCATCAAGCTTCCGTAGAGTCCTATTTATATGATCCCACGATCTAGCACACGTCAGAGTTTCCTCCTGATGATCTTGCACTGTAACCTCATCGCACACTGTTGATCAACTTCGAACCGCTCAATACCGGCATACATCACTCACACGTCCAAGCCACTGGTCTTTGCCCTCTTCAATTACAATTTGATCTACCGAACACAGTATATCAGGCGTTCGGCATGTCCCGGAGCACTTCGATTGCCTTCATCGGCGCATCAGGCGGGTGCGGACTCGCTGCCCTGAAGAATGCCCTCGCGCACTCAGATCCGGCCACCTGTGTTGCACTCTGCCGCACACCCGCAAAGCTGACCGACATACTATCGCCGTCCTCGCACCCAAACCTCATCGTGAAGCAGGGCAATGCCCACAGTGTAGCGGACGTCGAGTCCGTCCTCCGCGACCCTAAAGATCCCACACGGCTCGTTGACTCCGTCTGCTTCAGCATCGGCAGCGTCATGGACTTCACCCGCTTGAGCACAGAGGATCCGCACGTCTGCGAGCGCGGCATAGCGGCTCTGCTCCAGGCCTTGTCAAATTTGCGATCCGCCGGCGACGGCAAAGCTGCACAGGGCAGACCACGGATCTGTGTCATCTCGACGACCGGCATCGCCGCTGTACGCGACGTGCCGATCCTCATGTGGCCACTCTATCACTTCCTTCTCGGTGTGCCGCACAAAGACAAGGCCATAATGGAGGAGCTGTTGCGTACCAAGGGCAGGCAAGAGGAGGTGACGGTTGTCCGGCCCAGTCTCCTTACCGATGGGGCCAGAACAGATAAGACCATTAGAGTCGGCGTGGAGGATTTGTTGACGGGACAGCGGGAGAGCGAAGCAGTGGGCTATACCATTTCCCGTGAGGATGTGGGTGCATGGATCTGGGAAAACGTCTTGAAGGACCGCAGCCATGGAGGTAAAGCTGTTGCGATTACTTACTAATACCGGCGATGTAACTGACTTGCGATGTCCACCTTATCATGGGAGCGACCGTGGTGTCGAAGGCGCTGGCTGGATTTTTAGCTTGGATTAGTTATTGAAGTAAAGCAATTGCTTGTGATCGGCTCAATAGAGAATCTTGTAGCTGGTATGTCTGCCAGATCTTGAAGTAATCCGCATAAACATCTTCGGCATCATTTTGTAATTCCGTGGTCCGAGGAGACTCTCTTCAACGACCACAACGTTTTTGAAACCCAAAACAGATCAACAAGGCACATATCAAGTCTCTTGAACTCTCCAAGCACCTTGATGTGCACAAGGGCAGATATCCTCATTTCAACAAGCTATCCTGCGGCATGTCGGATGCTGTGTCGCAGGGAGGACACCGCTTACATAAGCAAGGAAAACAGCACGTGACCCTGTCCGGTCGGGAATCGCATCAAAGCGCCTTGTACCAGTGAAATTTTGGAGCATGTCGACGAGAGCCTGGCATCTTTAATCGACACCGCAAAACCCAAAATGCCTCCTCGACTGGCGCCCATGCATGCGGCAGCCTGCTGTCTGCGTGCCACACGGCCCGCGTCAGCATTGACGCCGAATCTTGCCTCGATGCTGGCCAGCTTGACAATTTCCAGCACCCGTCACGCCTCGATTCTGGCCAACCTCAGCGACAACCGCGGCGCCTACAACAAGCGCATCCGCGTGGGACGTGGCGCCTCTTCGGGCAAGGGAAAGACATCGGGTCGCGGTCACAAGGGTCAAGGACAGCACGGAAAGGTGAAGCCATGGTTCCAAGGTGGCCAGACACCCCTGGTTGTCCAGAGAGGTACCAAGGGCTTTGAAAACAGGTGAGGCTTCATGAGCCCGATACAATTGCTTTCGCCAGGGGGCATTTGCACTGCCAGCATGCTGACATAGCTCGTCCCGCAGACGTGCCCCAGTCATGGCCAAGGTCAACCTCGACAAGCTGCAGGAGTGGATCGACGCTGGCAGGATCGATCCGACCAAGCGCATCAGCGTGAAGGAGCTCGTCGATTCCAACCTCGTCGGAAACCCTCGCGACGGTATCAAGATCCTGGCACGCGGAAAGGAGTGCATCCGACAACCCCTGGATATCCTCGTCTCTCGCGCCTCGACTGCAGCCATCAACACCATCGAAGCTGCTGGCGGCAAGGTCGTGACGCGCTTCTACACGGCGGATTCCATGCGGAGAATTGTACAAGGAAAGAGCGAGAACACAGACAAGCCACTCCCGCAAGGTGCCGAACACGTATCGGGCGTGCTGGCCGAGGTCCGCGCGAGAGGCTTCCGCTACAGGTTGCCTGACCCCACGAGCAGAAAGGACATTGAGTACTACCGTGACCCAGCACACAGGGGATATCTGAGCCATACTGTCAAACCCGGAGAGTCGCCCAGTCTGTACTTCAAGGTACCGACAGCGAAGCCTGTTGTTGCGACTAAGGTCGCGAAGGAGAAGCAGGCAGTGCGGGAAGCCAACACCTTGTGGTAAGAGAAGGCATGGGATACGAGACTGGAGCGAAGCCGTCTGTGTATATGATTGTGTATAATTGTACGATATGATCCATTATCTGGACCTCAATTCTCAGGTCGTTTGGACTCCTCGTCGAATTGCCAGAGGCCCGCGTTTTCCCGATATGTCGCTGCGCTTTCCTGCCAGAAGCGCTTGGTGAACGCTCAGCTACTACTTATTTGAAATTACTTCAGATTCGCGGGACTGTCTAGTTGTCCGCGAGCCGGCGAATATCATGGAGCATATGCTGGATGCAGTCGTGGTCAGCCTCCGTCATGCTCCGGACGAGTTTGGGCGAGGTTCCAGTCTCCACAGTGACCAACCGCGCAACGTACAGCGGTGTTGGCGGCTTCCATAGCTCCGCGCCGGGCTTGGGACAGGGGGGAGCTTCGTCACAGACCACCCCCATCAGCGACGGTTGCCTTCCTGATTTCACGTCAACTCCAAACTTGGCCTTCCCTTTTCGTCGTTCGAATTGCATCGCCGTGCCCTACCGCATCGCAGTTCTTCTTGCTGTGGACCAATACACTTGGTCTCCGTGAACGGTTCGCACTTTCTCATTGACTTGAAATCTGGGCGCCGTCGCCTGTCAGCGAGCTTGACCCGCCACCGAGCATACCTCCGCGCCGACTCGCCGATCGTTGGCCGCTACCTCATTACCCTCAGCCTCGCCGACATTGACGTCCTTCCCCTACGTTCCCAGAAGCAAGCCACGGCTCTCCATCCTCTTCATGTCGCTATTTGGAGAATCGCCGCCCGCAGGCGATCGACCTGCGAGCCCCTTGGCAGTCACATCTCGGTCCCTCTTCGATGACGACGAGCCTGCCTCGGGCAAATCGGCCTCCAACTCCTTGTTTGCCGATGACGATTTCTCTGGCAGCGGCGGCTCGCCATGGGATATGCCGACACCCCGAAAGCAGAAGAGCCGCGCCGATGTTCTGCGGACACTCCTCCCGACCTCTGACGCGCCCGACAGCTACATCGAGACGTTCGATGCGGTGGTGAAAGAAGACAGCACCAATGGCAAGATCAACGCCGCTGGTGTCGCAAAGGTCTTTGCTGCTGCGAGACTCGGCGCAGATGACCAGACAAGCATCATGTCCATTGTCGCTCCCAATGGCAACGAGGTCGCTATCGGCCGCGACGAGTTCAATGTCCTGCTTGCGCTTGTTGGTCTGGCACAGGATGGCGAGTCAGTCAACCTCGACAGCGTCGACGAGCGCCGGAGGAGTAAGTCTCTCAGCCATTTCGCCCATCCCTACTCGCATGCCGCAATCCATCCTGGCCTCTCTGCACAACCCAACACCGTGATGGTGACCTATGCGCTCGCCAAGCACTGCCCGCTCCCGGTCGTCATGCGCAGATTACGTGCCTTATCAGTTGTGGGGTGCACAGCTAATTGCCTTAAACAACCTAGATCTTCCGACCCCCAAGCTCGCCGGCCTCACTGCTGGCCCGGTGATGCCTCCCGTATCGGAGCTTGCCGCCAAACCTCCACAAGCTCCTGCGACGCCTGCCAAGGAGACGTCATCGTCCTCTCCTTCGCCCTCCAAGCCTCGGAACATCGAGCAGCCTCCCCCGACCATGCAGTACCCCGATGCCGACGACCCTTGGGGCTCACCCGACCTTCACAAGGGCCACGCCCATCGCCCAGCGCCCCAGACCAACGGGTCTAGCTCCGTCCCCCGGGACACCAACGGCAATGCTGGGTACGACTCGCCCAGCGAGACTGCCATCGCGGGGCGTACAATGTCGTCATACACAACTGCGACCGTCGCCTCAGCCGGCGGTTCGTTGCGTCAGGAGGCAAACCCTGTGGCATCCCCTGGTGCTGGATGGGGCTATTTCGACGGCAACAACCAGACTCCTAGTGGCTTCAACGAACCCCCGAGGAGCCAGCAGATTGTGAATCCCTTCGGGGGTGAGGATGGCGGTGCCGGCCAGGACCCGTCCATGAATCCCATCTCGCCACCCACTCTCCGTCCAACGGTCAGCGCACGATCCGGCAATCCTTCGGAGGAGAACATCACCGTCACGTTGATGCCAGAGAAGGAAGGCATGTTCCTTTTCCAACATCACAACTACGAAGTCTCCAGTCCTCGGAGGGGAAGCAAGGTTGTCCGGAGATACAGTGACTTTGTCTGGTTGCTCGATTGTCTGCACAAGCGATACCCTTTCCGCGTTCTGCCTCTGCTGCCGCCAAAGCGCGTGTCAGGTAATTACCCAATCACTCACCTTGTGTGCATCACCCATGGCTGACTGATCGCAGTGAACGGCAACCACCTGTCTAACGACGGCTCATTCATTCAGAAGCGGCGGCGCGGTCTTGCTCGTTTCCTGAATGCTTTGGTTCGCCATCCTATCCTCGGCCAAGAGCAACTTGTTATCATGTTCCTCACCGTGCCGACCGTAAGTTTTCCAATATAACACCACCAATTTTCAGTGTGCTGACGGATACATGTAGGAACTCACTGTCTGGCGCAAACAAGCGACCATCTCAGTACAGGACGAATTTGAGGGTCGGGCCTTGCCTCCGGGTCTCGAGGACTCCCTTCCAGCGACACTCGAGCAGTTATTCGAAAAGAGCCGCTCCGGCGTCCGCCGCTCCGCCGAGCTCTACATCAGCGTCTGCAACATCATGGACCGCCTTGTGAAGCGAAGCGAGGGCGTCGCGGCTGACCACGCCCGCATTGCCATGTCTTTGCAGTCTCTGACAGAGACCAGCGCCGATACATATGCCACCGACACTAACGATGTCCCATTGCTCAACGACGGCCTGACTTCTATGGGCAAGCACCTACGCACATGCCAAAGCCTGATGGAGGATGAGAGCAAAGCCTGGGACGAAGGTGTGCTGGAGGATCTCAAGCGCCAGCGCGATGCGCTCGTCAGCGTGCGAGAGCTGTTTGAGAGGAGGGAGCGCCTCGACAAGGATAACATTCCTTACCTTGAGCGGAGGATACAGACGAACGAGAACAAGCTTGCGAATCTGCGAAGCAAGCCCGAGGGCATGGTCAAGCCCGGCGAAATCGAAAAGGTGGTTGAAGCCATCATCAAGGTAACGTCTTCGCAGCCCAGACTTATACCACACCATACTAACATCCATAACAGGACAAGGAGTCCATCGTGAACCAGCACAACCGATCTATTTTCGTCAAGGAGTGCATCCGTGACGAGCTCATTTACTTCCAGTCTAGCCAGTATCATGTCTCTCGCTGGAACCAGGACTGGGCTCAGGAAAGGGCCAAGTACTCGGAGCTTCTCGCCGACAACTGGCGCCGCCTCCTTGACGAGCTTGAGGGCATGCCCCTCGGAGATTGAGCATTGCTATCTTTTGGATTTTCTCTTGTTCTGGCATTTGTTCACTATCACTTCTGGCGTTCATGGAGTGTTCCTGTTAGCCCATTTCATGGTGCATCATGGCCGACCCGGGAGATGCAACATCGAGTGGGAAGGAAGTCAAGATGCACCCTGCCACCTGTTAATAGTTTCATTACATCCCGTGTACATTCAGGCCGCCTGTACTTGGCTCTCTGTTGCCGTATACCCTCAGCGCAGATACTCTCAATATTTCACATCGTCTCATCAACCACATAATCATTTCCCAACCTTCTGACTACACTTTTTGCAGCTGTGTAGGTGGCATGAGTCTGAGAGGCTTGGCTGTTGGCTGTTGGCCAGGGCATGCTGGTAGTTTGAACTGCCTAGGTATGGTGTGGCGCAGCCTGTTGCGTCGATGCCAGTGTAATACCACGAGGGCTGTTTTCTCGATCGACTGGTGTCTCCTAGCTGCTGCCTTCTGTTGGTTGATCTCCAGGGTCCTCCGAATGTCTCTAGGCTGGACAAAGAGCCTGGCCGTTGATTCCATACTCATGATTCACCCTCCCAGATTTACACTTCACAGCCCAGATTCAAAGGTCGACATCATTCTCTGTCGAATCCTTGTCTGGCGATGTGCTTCTTCTTCATAGACCAGGCTCATGTCCACCCTACATTGTAAGAGGAAACCTCAGATGACCACCGACTGCATGAATGTTCTCAACTTCGTCACACTTCCGGAGACATGGACGGTGACAATGAGCACAAGCGGACATCTAGGGCTACTGTATCGCAGCAACCCCACGCCCTGCCGCCCTCTGATAGCATGAATTTATTTCTCCCACGCATTCATGGCATTTCTTAAATCTCAACCCTTTTCTCGATTTTTCTGTCAAGTTCTGGTCGCTTGAATTTCCCAAACACCAACCGCCTCCAGACACCAAACTCGCAAGTTCTGGTCGCTTGTATTTCCCAAATACCAACCGTCTCCAGACATCAAACTCGTAAGTTCTGCCTTGATCTTCAATATACTTGAGTGGCATTGTATCTTACCAGATAGAGTTTACTCAGTCGCCGGCAATCATGGCTCACTACCACCACGTCAAGGGCCCTATTGTACGACCAACCCTTTACCCCCTTGTTTCTCACGGCAGAGCTGTCAGGTCCTTCGCTTACTGACGCTTTCGATCATCTGTAACAGGCAGAACAATGCGCCCCGGGCAAGAACTGCAAGCAGGATGATACCAGCGACACTCATGCCTGTTGCTCCAGGTGCCGCATCTGCAAGCCGCACCGCGACTTCCCACCTTACGTCGTGCCGCCGAGAAACGCAGGCCCGCACCAGGCCCAGTGTCGGCCCTGCGTCGATGTCAGTCGCCGCGCCAAGGAGCAGGCCAAGGCCTCGAAGGCGGCCGTGAAGAGCCAGGCCGCGGCCAAGAAGACTGCCGCCAGCAAGCGTCGCCCGAAGAAGGGCGCGGCCAAGAAGACTGCCGCCAGCAAGCGTCGCCAGAAGAAGGGCAACGACAGCGACGACGACCAGAACGAAGTCAACAAGCCGCGCAGGTCAGGTCGCAAGCGCAACCCCCCTCAGCGCTACTGATTTGCCGACGGAGCAATCGCGTGTCGGGTCCAGGCCTGACAAAGGCTACTCGAGAAGAAGAAGTTGCTTCGGCAAGTCTGTTTGAGATTCTCAACAGGAGAGAAGACAAAGAATATCCGCCCTTGGAAGCTTGGCCATAAGACTGGTGGTTGACTGTCTTTCAATTGAAATTTGCGGGCAAAGGCGCTCGTCTTTTCCTCCGTCTCGCCATTCCTGACCTACCTCACATAGACAAGCCGCCTCTATGGTTAATGGATATGGATGCTAGTCTTCTCTGGTTTTCTCCTGTTGTGCTTTGATGTCGTCTGTCTCAATGCCACGTGCACCAGCTTCTGGATCAAGCACCCAGGCAATGCCTCAATGGTGCGTTTTACCCGGACCCGAATAAGGAGATGGGTCTTTATGTTGTAATGATTGGTGCGAAATTGATAAACAAAGACTAAGAGCTGTTTGTAAGAGCTATCGATTGTTGTTTGTTGAATCCATGCTGTCCTCACTCCCAGCGTCGCCGTGATGATCAGTTCGGCGTCAAACGACAGCCCCTGAACGCCGCCCCCTGAACGCCACCCCAACTCTGGAACGCCACCCCCTCAACCCCTCATGCCCCTCATCCTGAACATCAACCCCCGAACATGACCACTTGGACACCAAGGCTTGAAGTAGTCCTGCCTCAACGACAAATAGGCCTAGTGAGAAATGCAGTTCTCGGACAAGATATTCATTTCTCGCATTTAGCACTTGTTTTCCCGATGTGGATTTTGCCTGACTTTCAGGCGCTCAAGACCCCAAAGGTGGCGCGATGTTCATGTGTACCATTCCATGAGGACGGGGCCTATTATTTGGGACCATCGCCGGAGATCGAATTTGAACAGGCGTTTGATACGTGTTTGATTAACATCGCCACATTTCTCGATCATGCTCTTTCATCGCGTGATATCGCAGTTGTCGTCTTCTTCCACTCGCGAATGTCAAACTTGACGCCCCCTTCAACATCCAGGCCGCCCTTCTCGACCTTGCCCGTTGGCGTTCTCTGGATCTCACCTACAATTTGAATAACGGTTGGCACCTGGAATCTTGCCATACGTCCGGCCGACCATTCCCAAAGCGTCTTCTCGTCGAGCGAGGATCCCGGCCGGAGTTGCACGGCAACCTTGATGTCTTCCTCGGTCCCAGCACCAAGACGAGAGGGAACCCCGTAGGCAGCTGCGACGACAACGTCTGGATGTTGAAGAAACTCGTCCTCGACCTCGCAGGCGTTGACATTCTCTCCACGTCGCCGTATGACGTCCTTTACGCGCCCGACAAAGTAAACATTGCCCTCCTCGTCCACCTTTGCCAGGTCTCCCGTATTCAGCCACAGGCCTGCAAATGAATCAACTGTACAGGCAGGGTTGTGGAAGTAGCCCTGAAAAAAAGAGTTCGTCTTGTCGCTGCGCAGGAGAAGATTTCCTGGGGTCCCGGGCGGAACCTCATCGCCTGCATCATCGGTGATGCGGATCTGATGATCAGGGCGCACTCGGCCGCAGGAGCCTAGGGGCTGGGTACGGTCCTTGCTTTGGATGATGGGCAGACCCGACTCGACGCTCCCGTAGAGCGTCATTAGAGGGTGGCCGAAGCGTTGCTCGTACTCGGAGGCGAACCCCGGGATGGGGACGCCCCAAGCCAGCCTCACATTGTGGTCTCTGTCCTGGGTACTTGGAGGCTGTTTGTACGTGAGAGCGAGAGTCGCCCCCATGAAGTCGTACACTGTGGCCCTGGAAGCGCGAACCTCATCCCAAAAGCGAGTGGCCGAGAAACGGGCAGAAATAGCGGCAACCGCGCCAAGGAGAATCGCCGGAATGATTGTCAGCGCCGTGGCATCGAGGTGAAACAGAGGGAAAGGACAGTAGAGAACGTCGTCGGCTCGAAGGCCACAACCTTCGATCAGCCCTTGTGCCTGAAGGATGAAGTACTCGTGGGAGAGGATACAGGGTTTGGATTTCCCGGTAGTGCCACTGGTGTAGAGGTATGCCGCTGTGGTGCCTGCGGCGACGTCGAGAGGTTCTGAAACTGTTGATCTAGAGCAAGAAAGATCCGCGAAAGACCGTGGGCCAACAAGACCGTTGCCTTGTCCGTTGATGTAAACAATTGAAGGGTCTAGGACCTCCAGCCTTTCGAGTTCAGGCCAAAGTGCTTGGTCGACAATGGCGAGCTTCGCCTCGGAGCCCTCAACGACATGTTTCAGTGTCACTGACCTCAACTCCGTGTTCACAGGCACCCAGATAGCCCCGAGACGATTGACTGCAAGCCACGAGGCAGCCATCTCGACACTGTTTAGCATCATGCCGAGGACACGGTCGCCTGGCCCAATACCCGCGTCTCTCAGACCACCGGCAACCGTCGCCACGATGGTATCAAACTCGCGGAACGTGAGGTCGCTGCCGGCGAAGCGGAGGAATACACGATCCGGGAACTTTGCAACAGCGCGACTGAAAGCGGTGTTAATGTCCCTGGGAGCAGGACAAGAGACAGGAGCTCCATTGGTGGTCTTTTTATTCGCAGGTTTGGGAGCCTTCCGGGCGGCAAAATCAGAAAAGGCCTTGGATGAGTCGCCTTGAGAGAAGCACCAGTTTGCGACATCGATCTCGTCTTGGAGGCAAGGCTCCATGTTAGGAAACAGGGACCTCTCCAAGGACGTTTTGGATGCCGCCAGGGATACTGCGGGCAATGCGGCGAGTTCTTTTGCGAGCGCCAGAGCGCGAGCCTTGGGGTCCTCGGCGACCTCACTCAGCAACCCCATCTTTAGGGCATCGGTCGCATCTACCCATCGGCCCGTCAGAAGCAGCTCCTTGGCTTTCAACAAGCCGACGAGGTGGGATAGTCGCAGGGTGATACCGCCGGTAGCAGCGTGGCCGATGGGAACCTCTGGGAACCGAATCTTGGCCCCAGGGCCGCCAATGACAAAGTCAGCGCCGAGGGCGATTTCTGCGCCTCCTCCGATGGCGTAACCCTGTACTGCGGCGACGACAACGCAGCGGGACATTGAAGTGAAGCGGGTGAGGTTTTGAAGTTGATCGAATGCCTCGCGAAGCTCTGCGGCAGAACCCGTGCGAGGGTTCAACGACTGCTTCAGGTCTTCGCCTGCACAGAAAGAGCGGTCGCCAGCGCCCTCAAGAATGTTGACGCGTGTGGAAACCTCTTCTTGAGCGGCCCTTAGAGCGGCAGAGAGGCCGAAGAGGAGCTCGACGTTGAGGGCGTTGAGTGCCTTGGGGCGATTGAGAGTGATCCTGACAACGCCGTCGGAAGGGCGGTCGACCAGTATGGGACGTTCGATCTGCGTAGAAACCGACATGACTCAAGCGTAGGAGACAAAAGAGGGGATGTATAAAGAACACAAGTTGAAAGAATTGGCAAAGGGGCAGATAACATGCGAAGATTGATATAAATATTCAAAAGAGGTCTTCGTCATCGATGTGATGGGAAGCTTTCAACGAGCAGGCCATGCCGAACGGTCTTCGGGAAAGATAACGTCTGGTACATCATGCCAGTCCCTGGATCAAAATACGACGTATGCGTTGTGATGGGATTCCTAGACGATATGGGAAGCTCAGGAAGTCCCAGCCGAGCTCTGATGCGTCTGGCCGGGGCTTCAGGCAAAGAGGGGCCAAGGAGCCAGCATCTCACATATCTTCTGGCCGCAGGAAGAACCACCAGGCACTCCCATTGACTCTGTTGCCGGGGTCATGCCTTATGTAGTATCAAGTGCAGGCCATCGCGAGCAACGCCTGTGGAGGCGCCGTTTCCATTTTGGGGGTTGAAGGCAGCGCATGCCGACGCGCCCACGATGGCCCCAGAAGAAACAGCTAGACAACGATAGGTGCTGGTGATTGAAACATGAAAAGAGTGATTGTGGAATATTACATTTTTTGATAAGTAATGCATGTCTTGGGACTTCTTACTCCTTCTTGCTCTCCATCGTTTGCTTCTTTCTCTTTACTTCGCGCCAGTATGGCAAACATCGCACTTCAGACCTCAACCCCAGACGAGCGTCTTTCTGAGGTGGCAGCCAGCCACCCCATGGCTCTGGAATTCAAATCCAGAAACACAGTCACCGAATGCCGATACGTCCTCAAGCTTCAGCCCCAGCATGAAGCCCTCAACCTTACTCACGGCACACTAGCTGGACCCGAAGCTCTTTCAGCACGCCCCTTCGTCTTTGCCGACAATGCCGCAGGTTCCCTGCTGGCGTTTTACTATCTGGGCCCTCGGCTTTCTGGCCACACGGGCATTGTGCATGGCGGCATGATTGCTGCCTTGCTGGACGAGTGCATGGGGCGAGCGTGTTTCCCTCTACTCGATGGCAAGATCGCGGTGACAGCAAAGCTGGAAATTGAATACAAGAGCCCCATCGCCGTTGACAGCCTGGTGTACATACTGGCGGAGACGACAAGCCAACAGGGGCGAAAGGCGACCGTGGAGGCAACGGTGAGGCATGCGAAGGACGGTAGGGACCTGGTCAGGGCAAAGGCTCTCTTTGTGGAGCCAAGATGGGCGAGCTCCATGACTGAGCTGATGTGAAGTAATGGATTCCAGTTGTATAGGAGGGTTTAGATCAACAAGACGTCGCACTTCAGCTCCTGCATAACCTCCAACCAGTCCACAAACACCAAGTCCTTTTCAAGCCCTGATGTGGTCGCTATCTCCTCCCTTCTTCGCCAGACTTCGTGCACAACAGATTTAATGCTTGTTCTGGTACCGATACCGAAGGAGAGCGCCCAGTCCATCCATCGCCGAGCGGCCTCGACATCTTCGTCTTGTGTGGCTTCTACTGATGCCACAAAGGCTGGCCACAAGGAGAAGTTTCCGGCAAGTTTGTCTTCGTTGCTTGCAGTGTCTAGAAATAAGGATATGATGAAGAAGAGGCTGGCCACGTGATGACGGACCGCTCGTGGTGGCGCTTTCAATACCGAGTGGTATAGATAGATGTGAGTTGCTTTGACAAATGCCTGTAGTTGAAGATACGCTTCTGGGGGCATGGCGGAGCATCCGGTGCGGTCGGTGTATGAGGCTTGTTCGTCTTCAGAATTGCTTCCAAGTCGCAGAAGCTCTACTCCCGATTCCAGAGTCGTGTAAATTGCGCCACCTGATCCGGGTTCAGACTCTTGTCGTCGATAAGATCTCAAGCATGCAAGCACGCTTTCCACGATACCATCAGTCTCGGCAGGATCGCCCACCTGAGAATGTTTGTTGCGAAACACCGTGATGTATGATATGCAGTCTAGTACGTCGCGGGTGCGCCAACTGTGAAGAAATATTCGTTCACGGTTGGCATCGCCCGGCCAACCTCGCCTTTACCGCGTTCACTCGTTGTGACAAGACTGGTCGCCGGCGTGGAGGCATCTTCGCCGAGGGTTCTAGAGCTGGATGTCTTATGGGATGAAGTATCGCCAAGGACCTTGAGGATCTTCAAGCTCTTGATTGAAGCATGCGCGAGCATGGAAGAGGTTGGCGAGCCGGCGGTATCGTACTTGACGAACAAGTCCCAAGCCCCGTGAAGGTGATGTCGCCACTGTTCGGGATGACCGCTGTAAACCTGCCATAACTTCCAGTCAGTCACTCATAGAGAATGCGAATTGTCCCTTCCCAAGAGGTTCATGATTTCCTACCTCAGCCATCATGAGTGTCATCACCGTAGCGATTGCAGGCGGAAAGTCGAGCTCCGTGGAAGCGAGAATCGGAAGGAGCCTTCGAATTGCGTTCCCGTAATACTTGGAAGCGCACTCTAGCATGGTCGAGTGTGTCATGTTCTGCCTCAGACTTAACTGGGCCAGATTAAACGCCGCTTGTGCCAGGATGGCACTATACAGGGCGCCATACTGACCATCTCGAAGCTCGAGAGCCGCAGCGGGATAGTAGGTTGCCCAAGGGTTCCTCGGGTGCGCGTAGGGCATCATGATGACAGCCACTTGCGTGATGTAATGATGGAATAGAAAGCGCTCGGTCTTCGTACGGCCAGGAAAAGGGTCAGGCTGCAACAATACAGAGGCTTGCCCTGCCAGCCCCGGGATGAAGCCACCGCGTTCTGGAATCGTGAGTGTGGACTGACCACGCTCGACTGCCTGCATATGTGCTTGAACAGGGAAAACAGAGAAGGGATTGTGAGGCGTTGGCTGAGACATGTAAGTAGCCTCGAGAGAAGTGTCGGCGTCAGCACCTCCGCCTATCGGTTCGTCGCATTGCATGATCAGTAGATCCACGACTTCTGAAGGCAGGACATCAAACCCTTTCCATGTCGATTCTGTACGGGAGAAATCAGCGATGCAACTAGATTACAGGAGCGAGAACTGAGAAACGAGCCATTTCCGCAAGGCAATACGTACGACAAGAGAGGGCCCGGCGTCCAACTACGGGATGAACTTCATCGCCATGAACCCAGGTCAATTTGGCATCGTACCCAGTGCAATCAATGCTAAGTCGTTTACAGTTCATGCATGCCGGCCTGGCCTCATCGCACTAAGAATGCCATTAGATATGTTGCTGGCCAGGAGCTGGACTGACCGAATGACATGCCTTGACCTTTCTGGATCGACACTTCCAGCATCCCTGCGACGCGTCAGTCGGTGACTTGAGGCACAGTGGCACTACGAACAAGAGGCAGGGGGGGCGAGCCAGCGGGGATGAACATGGGATAGCAGGATTTGATGGTACTCACTGTGAATGTCCTGTCTCTCAATCTTCCCATGTCATGGCAAGGTGTGTGAGCTTGGGTGAGTCGACTCGGCGAGGCCTGCAGACTTGAAGAAAAGCGACAGGAAGATGAAACTTATGAGCCACATCGGCTCGGCATCAGTTGCTTTGTCTTCTACATGAAGTCAGAACCAACAACTAGTACAGATGCCCGGGGCCGGACCGGAGCAAGTGGAGGGGTGGAGTGGCTATCACGCTATCCTTGGGGATGACCCTCACGACCTAACTACTTTGAGCCGCCGGTGCAAGTGATAGCGAGCGTCCCTTGACTGTGTCGGCTGGCAAGCCAGATCTACGTTGGCACGGCATGTCGGGCACTGCACGCGGGGGACATAGATTCGAGAACACGAAAAGGTTTGGAATTGATGGTAGAGAACTGAAGACAACTGATTTCCCAAGAGGCTATCATCTCAGTTGCACCACATCTCGATCATGACACCGTCTTCTTCAAGCCCTGCTAAGACCCCAAAGTCCAGTCCGAGCTGCCTGAAAGCCACAATAATGCAGCAAAACCTTTGCTTCAGGTACCCTCCGTTCCACTCATTCTCGTGGTCCAGGCGGGGAATGTCCGGGATTGCAGTGTGCTCTACCAGCGGATCAGCCCAGGTCACATCGACCTTGCGTGTAGACATGAGGCTGTTGGCCAAATCCAAGCTGGGGGAGTAAGCCAGATGCGATTGCCCCCGTTTGAAACCAAGCCCGACCACCAGGACCTGATGCCGCTGATCTGGGCCTTTTCTCTGAGCCAGTGGTCGTGTGTCCTCGTTTTGTTGCAGCTTCTGTAGCACTCGGTGGGCGATCATATTGGGGCGTGCCCGCGTCTTTTCGGTTGCCATTCGCAAGAGAGGAAAGGCCGAGTTGGAGAATAGGTAATAGGGGTTGACGGGGATGCAGTGTCCACCGACGCCGATTGATGGTTCGAATGGCATGTAGCCGAACGGCTTGCTCGCAGCAGCCCGGCAGACCTCGTACGGATCGATGTCGTGATCCAAGCAGGCGTCCGCCATCTCGTTGGCGAAGGAAATGCACATCATGCGCTGGCAGTTTTCGTAGAGCTTCATCATCTCTGCCACTTCAGGACGCGAGACAGGGATGACTTTATCGAAGGCGCGGCTGTAAAGTCGCATGATTGCGGCGAGTGACCCCGGCGCTTCGTCGTCTAGGCCGGACACAATCTTGGGGATTGTGTGTGCTGGTGGTTCCAACCGGCCAGGGTCGACACGTTCAGGCGACATGCCAACCAACAAGCCGTGGTGCTTGGCTACAGATCCCAGTAACTGTCTTGTCATGCCAACGGCGACAGAGGACTCGATGACGACAACCGAACCGGGACGCGCCGTCATGGAAACCGTCGCGATGGCGTTGCGAAGATAAGACGAGTCGACGCTTTGGTTTGCTCGCAGCAGAGTCGGTACAGAGATGAGAAAGTGCGTTGCTTCAGATAGATGGCTCGTATTGCAGGTGAATCTGGCTCTGGAGCCAAAAGCTCCTGATTTCCCAAGCTTTGACACACGATCTTCCGATATGTCGTATCCGATGACTCGGTATTGCTGTGCGAACACGCGGACAAGGTGTTCGCCGACATAGCCCACACCGATGACCGCAACAACCACGTCCGCAGCAGGCTCTGACAACTCAGAAGTCACGCCGAATGCTTCCTCGTCTGAGCACTCTTCGGTGGGAGGAGTATCGGGGTAGACTTCAGGACCGAAATCCCAGATGCGGCCACTGCAGCTTTCCAGATTGGACATGTGAGGCCCAGGCGCGAAAGGACGCTGCTGAGAAGTCCATTGCGGGTTCTGAATGCTGGTAGGCATGATTGCTTCTGCTGTGATAGAAGCTGGACAATAGAGACCCGTTTCGGCGAGGGGAAGAGATGAGCACTGGACTGGTCAAGTTGGCTTCGAAACCAAGGAAAGACAACAAATTACGAACACCAGAATACTAAATCATAGTGCCGTGGATCCGGACATGTTATTCATTCGCTATTTCAAGTCGCGTTTACCATGAAGTACGAGCAAAGAAATACCCAAGAATCATGAAGCCGAGGCGAGACCACGCTCGTACATTTTCAGGAGCTGAATCGAGAAAACCAGCCAGAGCCTTGTGCATGCAAGATGCTGATCAGCTTGGGAGTAGTACGACCTAGGAACGCCTTCTGAAGCTGCGTAAGACAACAGGAAGAAGAATGTCTGCGAGACACGTGCTGCGATCAAGTCAAGACCTCCGCCAGATTCACCAATTTCCGAGACACGGTGCAAGCATGACGCCATAACGCCACTGAGTTCTTCTATGTACACAATATATCCAGGAGCTGAGCGCGGCCAAAGCGGCCGTGTAAGTTGTCTCCCAGGAGACTTGAGCCAGTTCCAGTTCCACAGCCCCCTGAAAGCCGGCTGCGTGGCGCTTGAACTTGGCTGGTCGGACCATGTCTTGGAGTGCATTGGATGCCCGCGTGTTCATTCAGGCACACTTCCCTCCCATTCTGGTCTAGATTATGACGGTGCAATCGGATGCTTGGGCTGTCCTACACACTCTGTTCCGACGTCCGAGAATGCAGCATGACCCCCCACGCCATAACTCGTCAAGACCTAGTGTGTAACCTGCTGCCCAACTTCATGGGTTCCATCAGGCTCCATGAATGATGCGTGTATTCTCAAGGGTTTGTCAGTTGAACCAAGACTTGAGCTTCTCATGACCAAGTTCTGAATCGCATGCTGCCTGGATGTACTGAACATCAAACTGGCAGATTGCAAGGCAGACATCGTTCAGTAGACATCATCGAGGCTCGGACCAGAGAAATTGTCCTCTCCCTGTGACTGGCCCTCGCATACCGAAAATGCGGCAAGTATCCAGTGAAAGCAATGCGTGCATGCAAGCACCACTCTAGTTTGACATCAGGCTTTGGAGGATTGAATGGTCACACTACACCGTGATGTACAACGGCACTAGATAACTGATGGAGAAGCCATGAGCACGGTCTCGTATATGCATCTTCAAGCTAAGTGTGAAGACGGCAAAATCCTTGGTTTGACACGTTAGTGGATGATGCAGTAGCACAACAAATGGCACGTCGTATTCCCGCGCAGCCAGCTATGGCCATCAAACAAAGCTTGCAGGGCAGGTCTCCAGATACCGGCAGAAATTCAGAAGTAGGGCTTGATCAGAGCAAGCTGCAGATGCAAGAGTACTCAAAATAATGGCTGTGATTCGGCTCACCCTCCCTAAGTTGGATTGTCTGCTCGGAAATTCGGGCGTTCTTGGTCTTAGATGCCCGATCTCAGCCTGCACACGACGGTGAATGACCAATATCACAAATTTGGAGCGAAGAGTATTCGGATGTCGGGAATGATCTGCAAATATAACCCCAAAGGAACCTTCCACCATCACAAGTTGCGCCCTATGAGTTGCAGATTACGTGGCAGTCTCATTCAAGTCTCCATAGGTAGCTTGGAACACTGCAGACCATGTGGAAACTTCTGGTGATCACCGGGCTCGTTCGAACCGGATTGGCAAGCATTTTGCTTGGACGACAAGGTTCTGAGTGTGGTCCTGGGATTGGGTCGTGTCCATCTGGCCAATGTTGTTCTGAGTCCCAGTACTGCGGTTCATCATCAGCGTACTGCGGAGGCTCAACTTGTCTCATTGACTACAGCGATGCTTGTGATACTTTGTAAGTCACGACAAAGTTTTTCAGACCAGAGTGCAGTTGGACCGTCTCTCTGATAGACCATCCTAGTTTCCCACCGGCCGGCAGCAGTACCGATGGCATTCCGAGGCCTGCAATTGGCAACCTACCCTTTGGTGAGACAGCATCAACGCGGTGTGATTCGAAGCCAATTGAACTCGACTAATCACTGAATGAACTTGACAGGACAAGTAATCACGCAATGCAGAGCGCCTGGTACTGTCGCGTTGACTTTCGATGACGGACCCTATGAGTACACATCGGCCATTCTGGACATCTTGGACGAGCAGCAGACCAAGGCAACATTCTTCATCGCCGGAAATAACAAGGGAAAGAGACCAATAGACGACGAGAGCACGCCCTGGCCAGCCATCTTGAAGCGCATGCATGCAGCAGGCCATCACATCGCCAGTCATACTTGGACTCACCGCAACCTGAACCAGGTCAACAGCACTATACAGAAGTCGGAGGTCATCTTCAACGAAATGGCCTTTCGAAACCTTTTTGGTTGGATCCCCACCTACTTTCGACCTCCTTATCTCGAGTGTTCAAAAGAATCCGGTTGCCAAGGGCTGTTGGACACTCTGGGCTATCATATCATCGACACCGACGTCGACACAAAGGATTACATGTACGACTCCCCGGACTCAATACAGATATCCAAGAATCGATTCTTAGATCGGATCGCCGGCAGTGAACAGGGCCAGGGTCACATCGTGCTTGCTCACGATGTCCATTCGCCGACAATTTTCAACCTGACCGAGTTCATGATCGTTGAGTCTCGTGCCCGCGGTTATCGGCTGACTACTGTTGGGGAGTGTCTCGAGGACGACCCGAAAAACTGGTATCGCAGTACGGAGGAGGACCAGACTACCTCGACAGGGGTTACACCCACACTCACAACCTCGACCAGCCAAAGTCGTGTGACTTCGACTCCTTCGTCCACATCCTTACAGACTGAGCCTACAGGTAGCGGTGGGATATCGACAGACCAGACCTGCGGTGGTTTCCAGGGCTTCAACTGTCGTGGCTCATCTTTTGGGAATTGCTGCTCTTGGTATGGATACTGGTAAGTCATATCGACACTCATGCATTGTAGGAGAGAATGAACACCTCGAAACGATTCTAGGCTTGGCTTATGATTAGGGCTGTACTTGGACTTGGCTGATTATTCATAGTGGTTCAGATAAAACCTACTGCGGAACAGGTTGTGATGCGCGTTTTTGAGACTGCATCGCGGCCTCACCCGAACCGACCAATACGACCAATGGCCTCTGCGGAGAAAGATTCAACGCAAGTTGCAGTAATTACGGCGACAAAACATGCTGCTCTCAAAATGGATACTGGTAGGTCTGCATGAACTACGCTTTTGCCAAACCTCTCCAAGTTAGAATGCTAACTCATCATCACAAAACAGTGGCAACACCTCTCTATATTGCGGCACGGGCTGCCAGAAACTCTTTGGTAATTGTATCTAGTTTTATCTTCTGAATAATATGAGCCATCTTTGAGAGCACTAAGCGGGCAACATGTGCAAGTGGTCACGATCTTAATCGTGTCAGTCAGCTGCCTAGCTTGAAAATGATACTTCGAATGCACCTCAAATATCAGACTGATTACCTGTGGCTGGAACCAAGTCCATATCACGTATGGCTGCTATGGGAGGAACCGCAGTTCCATTCAAACTCTCCTTGTCACTCGTAACTAGGAAAGACTGGATCGCCGCAGTGCACGATCGTGTGATGAAGCCACATGGCATGCCTGTCCATGTATGCGAGACAGATCTAACGCTGTGTGCCCAGGATTCTAATTTAGCAGTACTCATCGTGATCTGGACCTCCGGGCTCTTGGGTTTCCGGACACCATAAAAGAAGCCCGAACTTGGCACTCCAAGTGCCACAGCTGATGATCCGAGGTGGGACGGAGCCGTTGCCGAGGCTGAAGCCAGGCGTAATTGTGGCGAGACACCCGTATCCGAGTCAAGTCGCACGACAGTGTCGATCCGTACAGCACATTGATTAAACTTCCGCAAAGTCTGGCCGCTTGGATGCAACCTAAACCATGACCGACCTCCGATCCGAAACCTAGCTAATGCGAAAACCTACAGCGAGGGAAGAACAAGAGGTCCGACACGATGGTGTCACGGGCCCCAACCTGTCCTTTCTGTTACACGGTAAGCTGGGCCCTGGTCCCAGGCTGTCCCCTGGGCAGCGTTAGGTGCAGCCATTGGGCGACAACATGAGGAGCTGACAATTTGCTGTCTCAATGTATTGGCTACCATGCGAAGTAGAGGAAAGCGGCCATGTCAAGACAGTCATGACCCCCCAAGATGTCCCAGAGGCACGTGTACGAAATTCGAAGTCTACCTGCTTCCAAGTCAGAATTAAGTGTGACCAGAACCCTGGAATGCTTCTTTCCGAGACCTGACCTACACGGAAGACATCAATTGGGAACCAATAAACGCGGTCAGGCAGCTGGGATGTAGACTGCTTGTGAGTCTGGACTGCCTTATTAACTTGGAGTTCGTGCCTCGAAGCTCAGTTTGGAACACCATAGGCAAGACTACTAGTAATGCTTGAAATCGGAGCGCCCGAAGACTCGGCATTAGGGGATCGCATCTACAATGACCGCGGGCTCAAAGAACCGCTGCATGGCCCCTGGACTGACGAACAAGATGGGCATTGGGAAGCTCGTGGGGCGTCTCTGCTGATTGGAGAGGTACATCATACGACCGATCTGCCGGCTCATGCATATGCCACAGCGGAAGCAAGTACAGAAGAGCACCTTTGGCTACTCTGCGGAGCAAGCTAACGCATGTCACGTAGATCCATTTGCGCGGACGCAGGGGCACATGCAAGGCCCTTCAGCTAGCCACACCCACGGATCTGTCATGGCAATACCGCTTCACGTAGCTAGTTCGGCGGTGTACGCGATGATAATCGCGGCACTGGCCAATGGCTCCTCCCAACCTGACCTTCCTAGCTCCTAGACGGAGGCCAGATTTTCTGCTCTCCTGACCAAGGAACCTCAGCTATTGCTGCCCGTGCCCTTGTCTCACCCAGCAATGGAGTTGCCTTCCGCTAGGACTCTCGGGCGTGGAAACGAGGCACATGGTGAAAAACAGGGTTTCGGTTGTGCTCGCCCGTCACGAAGACGAACACGACAGACTGGCCATTCTTCGCCACTCCAGCGCCCCTTGACGGAATGACCGGAATGTCCCGAGGCCCTTCACATGATCAATAGAATACTTACTTGTCTTCAGACCAGGGACGAGACAACATCCTTGTGGGCCAGCCAGGTCTACAGAAGATTCTAACACGCTCGTTTCAACTCGTAATCACCTGGAGCTACGTCGATGCTGGGAGCTCACCACTTACTTTCTGTCTTTTATTGACAACTGAAGGCCGCCCTGATCCTGCTGGTTGCTGAGTCCTGGGCTTTTCCGGAAAGCACCATCCAGTCTGGAGACATCTCGAGTGTCTGGTCAGCGCCCAAGCATACGGGTTTAAGTCAATTTCATGGCCATGGCACCCCCACCAACGGCTGCCCTCCCACCCATACCGGGATCTTCTGTCAACGAAGAACATTCTCATCGCGGCGCCTCAGTGCGCAGTCGACGCAGTCTGTCCATCCCTGGTTTCGGTGGTCACCAGTCTACGGCATCTGTTCGTCGGGACAACCCCATCGTCGAAGGAAATGCGGCTGACATATAACATCAAGTCTGTGAGACAGGGATTCCAACCAAGCGATCTCCCCTATGGCGCTCGAACGCCGCAGTCTGGCCCCGAATCGGTATTTTCCCGAGGAGCAGACTCGAGCGCTTCATTCTCATCGTCGGTTCAACAAGAAGAGGCGCGGCTACGGTGGGACTCGGATGACGAGTTGAAGAAGGTGTCCAAGTCACTTCTTCGTCTGCAGAAATGGGCTCTACTCATCGGCCTCGTTTCCATCAACGCTGCTCTTATCTATGTGGCATTTAACCACCACGAAGTTTGGATTCTTTTCATCATTCTACTGAGCTCCAACACTATGCTTCAGTTCATCATGATTCTAGGTATTATTGGGCACACCTTGGTCACTCGAGTTTTCTGCTTTTGCCTCTTTCGCAAAGAGAATAAGCCAGAACAGCCAGAACGAATGGTCATGTTGCTTCCTTGTTATAACGAGACGTTGACAGAGCTCACTCGGTCTATCGACTCGCTCGTGACGCAGAGTAATATCGACGACCACCCCAGAGCAATCTTCATCGTTGTCGACGGGAATGTCAAGGGACCAGGGATGCAAAAAACAACCCAGCAATATCTTCTGGAGAATATCTTGGAGCCTGGCCCCTCGAGATACTTCGAAAACGGATATCGCGCCCGCGACGGCCTTTTCATGCCAATCAAGGTCCAGACCGGCTTTTACAAAGGCATCCCCTACATTTTCGTCGGCAAGAAATACAACCAGGGCAAGCGAGACAGTCTCTGCTTTGCGCGATCGTTTCTGTACCACTACCAGATCCGCTCGGCCAACGTTCTCACCATGTTCAACAACGACCTCTTTGAGTACATCGGCAACGCCTTCACGCAGTCAGGGCTGGAACACGTCGAGTACCTTGTGGGCATGGATGCAGATACTGTCTTCGACAACAACTGCATCTGGGAGATGGTCCGAGAAATCCGGAAGAATCCAAAACTGGTCGGTGTCTGCGGGCACGTCTGCGTCGACTATGACGGGAAGAACTGGGGGCTCTGGTCTCTGTACCAATCTGTCGAATACTCCCAGACGCAAGGCTTGCGCCGTTTGTTTCAGTCGCGCATCACTGGAAAGGTCAACTGCCTGCCTGGCTGCTGCCAGCTGATCAAGGTCGACAAAGCAACATTTGGAGACGAGGTGCTCCGTGAGCGGTTCGGTTATTGCCCGAAGCCCAACGACCTCATGACAATGCACATCATGGGCAACTACTCCGAAGACTCCATCCATGCTAGCATCATCTTCAGCCTCTTCCCCAAGAGACAGACGGCACAGGCGCTGCGCGCCAAAGCGTACACCATCGTGCCACAAGACTTGAAGGTGTTCTTGTCGCAACGAAAGCGGTGGGCTTTAGGGTCCATCTCAAACGAATTCGTCATGATCTTCCGGCCAGGGATCATTCCCATCGAGCGGCTTCAGTCGATCGTTGCCGTAATGACATGGTTCATTACGCCTTTCATCATGGCCGCTGTGGTGAAGCTCATCATGATACTGGCCCAGCGAGGAGACGAGTTGGTCAAAAATCCCGTTTTCATGACCCTGATCTCTATCTTGGCATTTAGATATGTAAGTCGCCCTGAATACCCCGACGTGCCCTTTGCGTACTCACTCGTTCCAAGTTGTACACACTTTGCATTGGCATTTGGCTTCCGCGAAGCATGTTTGAGCGACTCCAGTATTTCGTTGGGTTCTTCCTGCATCTGCTCACATCATCCATCGTAAACATCGTGGTTTTGGTCTATTCGCTTTTCAACTCCGACGACTTCAAATGGGGAAAGACTCGCGAGGTAGTGGCTCCGAACGGGGAAAAGGGGGACGGACTTGGCGGCCGAGGCACACATTGATATGCGCGAGTACTTCATATCAAAACCTCATACTGGCCATTTAAAAGAGACAAGACAAAGCCGTAGCATACATGATGGTATTTCTGGGCTTTATGACCAAGGAACATCAAGTACATATGGTAGATAGATTGACGCTGTGCCGATTGCGCAAGTAATAGTTGTTGTTCGAGACACACATCAGTTCACTGCCACAAATCTGAGTACAATGTTTGCCTGGCAACGTGGTTTGCAACAGCAATGATCTCATGCTTTGCCTTTTAGGCCGGCAGATGGTCGGTCTTGGGAGTGTGATTTGCCGCTCAAGAGCCGCAGATATCTGCAGGAGTGACCAGAGAGCCGTAGACTTCCAAGAAGCTAGTGCGATACGTGTTTGATGCATGAGGACTTTGGTCACAGGCACAGAAACCTTCAAAATTACATCACACCGGGCTTGGCTACCGCTCAACCCTCGCCGTGATGTTGGTGGATTGCCGCCATTGATTTCCGTGCATCGGTGGCCAAAAATGCGGATCGGGCTACCTATTGAAGGCTGCAGTCATGGTGACAAGGCATGAAGTTGGTTCATGCATCGGAGGTGGAACAGCATCAATAGCGCTGGGGCTGTACTTCATTACACAAGCCATGTGCTGAACGGACCTCTCGGATAGGCTTTCGTACCCAGCCCCTTCTCGTCCAACGCATTTCAAAACTCAGATCTCGTGATGATCCCCAACAGCTGACCTATGAAAAATCAAGTCATTTACGAGACGAAAATCGAGGCTTGATTCGTCCAACAAACTATGCAGACTGGGAACATTCTCATGTCGACATTTCGTAGCCTCACTGAGGTCTGATCTGCGGTCATGCCGCAGATGTTATGTCAACACGAGATTTTGTACGTTTATGCCTGTTACGGGTGGCCAACAAAACAGTCCAGTCGGCCAAATTAAGACAAAGATTTCTCTCAACCGGAAATAAATGCAGGAACCTCCGGGTTCGAAGTTTGATGTAAGGGGTCAGCATAAGCTCATCTCATGTTGTACTTTCTTGAGGCTCAGGCACGTGTCCCGATGACCTACGGCCCGCAGACACATCGAATGGTCTGGGCTCGCTCTGATACGATCCATTCCACGGGAAGATGTCGTTCTCGTCCAGGCACATGAAGCGGCCCCTGCGTCTGTGCGAGCTGGCGATGTCCAGCAATGTTACCGCTCATATTGAGGGATCCAAGGAAAATGGTGCTGAAACTCCGAAGGTCTAGCGGTTCTCATGATGCAGGATATGGTAAGCCTCATAACCACTGGTCACGGACCTCGAGCCAATTTTACGGCTTGATTGATATGACGAAAACAAAGCTCGTATCAAGAGGACTGCGCAAAATGACCAGCAAATCTCTCTCTTCAGGCTGTACGAGTGTTATGCCGATCTCACCTGACAATCTCCTGCATATTCACGAAGCGCATGGAGTCCTGAAGCTCCCGAGAGTATCTTAAAAGTAAATCGATTCTTGCAAGTACATTTGCTAAAAGACTGTCATTTCTTGGCGCTGACATCAAAGTTGAGCTGGGAGCGTCTTCCTCAACCTTTTCCGTCTGAATCGCAGGCCAAAACCGACACAAGATGTATCTCAGTATAGCGTTCCTCTTTGGCGTCTTGTTCCAACTCGGTTTGCTTAGCATCAGCGCCGGACACCCACTGCAGGTACGTGGCCGGCTAAATGGGCACGTAGAAGTTGAAACAAGGAACATAGACAACGTTGACAGTGAAAGCAGGGCGACGATGTTGACTCACCCATTCAGATCGGTGGCCGAGAAGCGGATGAAGTTGGTCTGATTCATCCACGGCAGGTCTCGCGCTGTGGCCCAAACTACGAGAATCAAGTCTGCGACCAAGGCTACTGTTGCTCCAGTCAAGGGTGAGCCTCATCTACGTTGGGGTTTTCCAGGATCCATGCTCAACTAATGCTACGCATAGCTGGTGCGGGCAAGGCTACCTGTACTGCTCGGCCCCTGCTTGTCAGATCGAGTTCGGACCCAGCTGTGATGCCAACGTCCGACCCAAAGGGCCCGACACAAGCAGCACAGAACGGCCAAAGCTAGGTGCCGTACCTTACGGCACTGCTGTGAGGAGATGCACCAAGCCCGGCACCATCGCTTTATCCTTCGACGATGGTCCATTTTCCTACACTGAGGACTTGTTGAATAAACTGCTTGTAACGTCGCGAGGACCAAGTTTTCAACGAGCATGTGGCTGATTGAGTGGCAGGAACATGACGCAAAAGCAACCTTCTTTGTCACAGGAAGCAATCTAGGGAAAGGGCAGATCAACGACCCCGACACTCCTTGGCCGAGCCTGCTCAAGGTACGAATGATGCTCTCTCCATTGGAAACATCGGCGTTCAAATGCGGCAACTGAAGCAGTGTAGCGCATGGCTGCCGAAGGCCATCAAATCGCCAGTCACACCTGGTCTCATCAGCGACTTACGACAATCAGTGATGAGAAGTTTCGCAATCAGATTCTTTACTTAGAGACAGCCCTCTCCGGCTTGCTTGGGTACTTCCCAGCATACATCAGGTCGGTCACTCTCGCGGACAGTTCATCTCGTTGAGTACATGTGAAACAAGAATGTTGCTGATGGACGCTAGACCACCGTACTCTGCCTGCAACAGCAACTGCGAAAGAAAGCTGGGTGACTTCGGATACCACGTCACATACGTCGATCTCGATACGCAAGGCTATCTCAACGACTCGCCTTCCCTGATCCAAGACAGCAAAGACATTTGGGACGCAGCAATGGAAGATGCGGATTCTGATGTCGACAAGTTCCTTCAGATCGAGCATGATCCTGTCTACCAAACAGTCTACAACTTGACAGATTACATGCTGGAGTCTCTTACTCGGAACGGATTCCGGGCCGTCACCGTCGGGGAGTGCCTGGACGACCCAAAGTCGAACTGGTATCGCACGGTGAGTGGCAGTGAGCAGAGTGAAGCTACGACGACGTCGACAACCTCAGCCCGTGCGCCGTCTCCTACTAGCACGCTGCCCTCGACTGTTAACGGACGATGCGGATCAGCACACAGGGACATGACTTGCATCAGGGAACCTCTGGGAGCCACGTGTTGCTCTCGGGCCGGGTGGTGCGGTTCCTCGCCCGACCATTGCGGGCCGGGTTGCCAGTCAGCGTTTGGGACGTGCGAGTAGCTCTTGATCAGGCATTGTTCATTTAGAGAACATTGAGTGTCAGCAACTCGAAACGGCGTCTTGTAATACCACTATTTTATCTCGCTATTTCCTAGTCATGGCCTAGATCCGTTGCAGTCTCGATGCAAGTGTGAGATCGTTCATCTGAATGCTCATTTCAAGCAACGCATTTTGTAGATACTCCCATTCATGGCTGAACTGAGGGCTCTTTGTATGTTGTATGTTCATCAGAGTAGACACGCCTCCCAGTAAATGAATACGCATGAAGTTCCGCGACGGCTCCGTATCGGCGAGAAGGAATTCAACGTTGATGAACAAAATGCTGCCAAGTATAGCAAGTTCGGCACCTTCTGTCGTCTCATTCAGGCGGGCGTTCAGCTTTTGAATGGCCATGGAATACTGAATTGTTGCATAATCGAAAATGGAGGTCGCACCTGGCGGAGAAACCACTCCCTGGGCATAGTGCGTTCTGCTCAAGGCACTGATCGACAGTGCCGCGTGGAATGCAAAAGGCTCTAGCAAAGCTAGCCGGAGAACCAGACTCTCCCACGAGGAACAGTTGAAGAGAAGGGAAAATTCCTTTGCGCAAACGACACGGAAGTATTCCCAAAGAGTTGCACCGAGGCTCGTGAGTGCAGAGTGAGAGGGCAGGCCGGGTGACGGCTTCAACGTCAAGAAGTCGCATCGGTAGCCTGCTCTTTGGCATTGAATACAAGCAGGGCGCGTCTCATCACACTTCTTGTGTCGAATCCTAGAGGATAAGTTAGCAGCGGGGATCGAACCAAGTCTGAACCTTGCCAGGAGACGGGTTGGTGAGGCGGCAAAGAGGGCACTTACTTGCACGTACCACAGCCTGTCTTGACCTTCCTCACACCCCGGGCCTTCGGACGTGGCCTTATTGCCGATGTGGAAAGCATGAGGAATAGAGAAGCCCCTTCACAATTGATAGCAGATGCTGTTCGTCTGTTGCCGATGGTGGTACGAGGACAAAAACACAGTCGAACCAGAGTCACGGATGAGAGGTAAGCCCCTGTGGAGTATTCGTTCACTCCGCTGCGACCTATTGGCTGGCGCGTAAAATGGTACCGAGGGCTGGGGGGTCCAGGTTTCCCTTGCCCAATTAGATGAACTCACTCCATCCAGGGAGGAAGATAGCATGAAGCCTTCGCGAGAAGAGGAGATGGAGGAATATGGGACTATGAGTCGGCCAGGAAAGTATTTAAACCACATGTCTGTCTTCACGGGCATCTTCACCTGGAGCAGTCAGTCACCTTCAACCCTTACTTCCCTTATCCCTAGTTATCACAATTACATCCATCACAATGTCCTCCATCACCCCGTATAAGATCAACATCTCCGACCGTCAAATCGACCGCCTGAAGCAGAAGCTGGCTCTTGCCGACTTCCCTAGCGATGCCACGGACTCCGAAGGAACTTCTTGGGGCCAAGGTCCTCCCGTCAGCGAGATCCGACGGCTAGCCCTTGTTTGGCAGAATGAATTCAGCTGGCGCAAAGCAGAAGCTGAACTTAACGCGTTCCCGCAATTCATCGCCCCAATCGAAGTGGAATCTCTGAAGCAGACATACAATATTCACTTCTTGCACAAGCAGAGCTTGCGTGGAGATGCTATTCCACTTCTCTTCCTCCATGGGTGGCCCGGCAGTTTTATCGAGGTCACCAAGATGGTCAATGACCTGGTAAAGGGTGACAACAACGATGGACCGGTGTTCCACGTCGTCGCACCTAGTCTCGTTGACTTTGGTTTCTCATCTCGCAGCACGGTAGATGAACCCTTGATCTTGAGATGCGTCGCAATAGTCACTGATCAGCCATTTTGGTCACCACAGAAGGGATTTCGGTTCGGGCATCACGCTGAAGTGTATCACAAGCTTATGAAGACCCTTGGATACGAACGATATGGTACGTACTGGCTGAGCAGCTTTGTCCTCACAGATGAAGTCTAACATCGTCATCTTCCACAGTCGTCCAGTCAGGAGATATGGGCGGCCTTGTGGCTCGTTTTATGGCAAAGCAGTACGCATCTTCGGGCTTCATGGCCTACCACACCAACACGCCCGCCCCAACGGAGCCGAAGAAGGAAACTCACCCGGAACTGTACGGTAAAATGCAATCAACTCCATTGACCGATCATGAGATCAATTGCTTGGCAGGAGCTGCGACCTTCATGAATGAAGGCTTCGGGTACTACAAGCAACAGTCCACGAAACCCACAACCATCGGCTTCTCCCTGCGCGACAGTCCCACCGGTCTACTGGCCTGGATGTACGAGAAGATGCACGACTGGAGCGATGACTACCCTTGGACGGATGACGAGATCTTGACTTGGGTAAGCATTCATTATTTTTCCACCCCTGGTCCCGAGTCCACCAGCAACGCCTACTATGCCATGGAGCACGATGAGCCTCCGGCTTTTGCTGCGGCCGCTGGCTATGTCGATGTGCCTCTGGGCATCGCTCGGTTTCAGAACGATGTCGTGCTGATGCCTAAGCTATGGAATCATACGCTGGGTCCAATCGTCCATGAGAGCGAGCATGCTCATGGCGGCCATTTTGGTGCTTGGGAGAGCCCCGATGCCATTGTTCAGGACTTGCGTAGCATGTTTGAGCCCGGGCGTGCACTGCATCGCTTGGTCAGGTCACCTGGAGCTTGAACTACAGTTTCAAGCTTCTACTCATTCTCGAGGGCAAGAGAGAACTCCCCTTGCATGATGCACATCAAATACATTTGAGCTAGTTTCGGCATTGCGTTGGGTACCATCCTTTTCATTTCCCATGAGTGAGGAGATGCATTCAAGATGTCGAGCTACCCATGGCGATCGGCATTTGGCAGACACCCCGCGATGTCACGATGCTCCCACCCCACAAACGGCAACCAAAAGTCCAGGCCATGCAGCCAGTATGCCTTGGGCCTTGGCTGTGCCTTGCCCTGCCCCTGTTAGCCGCATCTGGTGGATAAGACAGGGATTCTTGCAGACCCATACTCGGGCTTGCGGCGCGGTGTATGTACAGTACAGTAAGTGGTATTAAACCCCGTGTTTCCGCCCCATCGTCCGCTGGTCCTTCTCCCCTGAACATCGTGCATCAACTCACTACAGACGCTCCATATTTCATGCCATGGCTGATTCTGTCGTTCAGACAGGCTCGGAGATAGCAGGCCAGGATATGACTCTGAACAGAGCAGTCCGAAGCACGGTACCCACAGCCGAAAGCCACAGGACCCAGGGCTCGGCTCGCGCTGACCGTCCCTCGTCAAAATCGGGATCAATCAAGTCGACCGATGCGGACTTCGACTATGGCGGCGCCGCCATCAAGTTGCTCCTCTTGGGCGACTCCCCGAAACAACAGGCAGAACGCGATCGAATTTACGAACATCTACGAGAGCAAGTACGCCGCTATCCGGTGATATACGTCTATGGCTGGACAACTCTGAAAGTCATCGTGCCATTCACCATCCTCGCGGGGTTTTTCACGCTCGTCTGCTTTGGCTGGCCGCAGAACCGCATCCCAGCCTGCAGCGCATGGGCTACCATTCGCTGGTTCCTAGTCGACGTTTTCATCGGAACCCTTTCTCTATTATGGTTTTTGGCTATTTTGACATACGGCTACGCCGTCATCAGATCCCTGAGGACATTGTTTTATCTGGGGGTCCTTCTCTTCGGCGTCTGTTTCCTGGTACTGCTCGCGTTGGGGGCCTTGTTTGGACCTGTGGTCGTGAACACGGTACGCTTCTCTTCGACCGAGACACTTGTTTTCACTCGTCCGGGCTTCACGGGCTCCAACAGTTGGCTCACTTGCTCGCCGCTCCGCCAAAACGGGGGCTGCGAGGCCCGACTTTCCCCGGAACAGGCCTCGATACTTCGTAATCCCGAGGACTGGTACATTTCTCTCGGCGTCGTCCCAGGGCCAGAGACCTCGCCCGCAGATGACCCTCGCCTCACACAGCCTGTGGAAGATGGGCTGGAACCGTCGTCGATCGTGGTCATCGACCAGGTCAAATTCCGCGCCCTCGAGGAAGAGCACGCGGTCTGTCAGACGGGATTCGAAGTCGATCAGGATATCAACGGACTCGGCATGCGTCTCGGAACTTACCTGCAATGGATCGCCTCCATGCTCTCCGGTCAATTTCTCGGCGAGGACGGCAACATGGCTCAGAAGATGTACCTCCTGCTCCACGCCACTCTCTGCCTCGTGACATACGTCCAGAGTTTCTCGGCCTGCACGTTCGGCATCGAGATTGAGATACTTCACTGGTTCTACTGGGGCGGTGTACTATGCGTCTTCGTCACTCGACCCAGCCACGCTCGATTTGGCAAGTCACCCCAATGGATGAAGCTTGGCTGGAGCACACTTCTGCTGTACGCCACTCACACGATGATGTTCTATCACGGCGTGTGGTTCTTTGCACTTGGGTATGATAGTTTCGCCAAGTTGCCCTGCGGTACATGGCATTTCTATCCAATGCCCGTCCTCGAGCCACTCGGTGATTTCTACAGCATCCGAGCCGCCGTCTTCTTGCTATCGGCAGTTTTGGTCATACCCTGGTGCCTGGCAATTCCTCTTGGGTGGCTGGCGATGGGGTACGAGATCCTCGATCTTTTCGATAGCCTGTTTGTTGTGAGGTGTTTCAAAAAGCTGGCCGAGGCGTTCGACAGACGCTTCCTGGGCCCGCACCGCCATTCCGAGCTTCTGGGCGTGGAAAAACCTTCTGAGGAGTTGAGCACGATCTCCAAGCTTCTCGAAAGTATCAGAAAAGCAACCATACGTTGTTCTGAGGTTTATCAGAAGATGAGGGCAGAGTTTGGTCTGCCACCAAACGAGAGACCGGGCATCAGATTGGTCACGCCCATCGAGACCAGGCACCACCGGTTTGTTCGACCCTGAACTAAAAGCTCACCTACATGAAATCATGAAAAGTGCACCGCTGACTCAGTACTTTAGATACTACCGGGCAAGCTGTGCGGCCCTTGGAATGATGTCTTTCGCCATGTCTGTCACGGCCATTGAGATGACACTCCGCTGGAACGGAGCACGTGGTACCAACGACATCGAGTCAACGGGCCAGTACATGGCGCTTTTTGCTGGCCTCGGCAGCATAGTGTCAGTACTCTGGCAGATTCAGGCGAAAAAGCAGGAGGAAGACCAAGCCAAAGAGGCAAGCGATGATGATAGATTTTGAGAGAAAGCATGAGAAGATATGGATGAGAATTATGAGTTACAATGACCTCCTGAGAGGACTTTTTCAACGCTATATCATCATACTATTGCTGTTCAAGACGAGCTCAGAGACATGCCGAAGCGCCTCATAACATCACAGTGCTTGCCAGAGCCAGAACACCCATCGTCACGGCCACAGAGAAGCCTGCGCCCATACCAGCTGGCGCTGCCCCGCTGGCGTACAACTCAATAACCTCATCCAGCCGCTGCTCTCCCACGCTGGTTTCGTTGATCCCGTTGAAGCAGACCAGGCTGAACGTCACGTTGCTCGGAGACGTCGTGTTGCGCTCGAGCCCGTCCTCATTGTGTACCCACGCCAGCAACAGGCCCTGCGCATTTTGCACAACCCTGCTCAAATCGTAGTCAAATTGGTCACCGTCCTCGAGCTTCTCTCCGTCCTCCTCGTAGCCGCCGTTGCCCAGGCGTACGTCAGTTATGCTCATGGCCGACCCGACGCTCCAGAGCTCGGAGCCGTGTAGCCAGTCGTATTCTTCTAGAACCTCGCTGTCTTCGTCCCAAAGGCCCCGCATAATGCCCATGGTCCAGTTCCTATAACGCAGACTCAGAGAGCTGCGCGGCACCGGATAGCTGACAAGTACATCCTCATCGATGAAGTCGGCTAGGCACTCGTCTGGCGTGTCCGACCCCCGGCGGTCCATGCTTTCGAAGTCGAGATAAGGGCACTCGACGTTGAAGAAGTTCGTGGAGGTGGTTTGGCCGGCCAAGCTGCTGATACACCCGGGGTCAAGGCGGCCGCCGCAAGTTTGGTTGTCGGGGGCCTTGAACCAGGTCTCCGCGTCGCCAATATCGATGAGTCGGTAGGCGCAGACGCGCCAATTCCTGTGCCGAGCGCTGTACGCCCTGGTGTCTGCGGGTGTGTTTTCAGGATACACGTAATCGTCATACGAGAACCTGGAGGAGGCGCGGGCCCAGAGATCCTCAGGGGGGTTGAGGCGCACGACGGCCCCAGGCCAGGATAGATGGCGGCCGGTGTCACGCATCAACTCGCGCATCTCGTCGCCGACGCGGTGGAGCAAGGTGGTGTTCGCATCGATCCAGTTGTTGAGGGCATAGGTCACTGACCAGCCGTCCATCGCGGTGCGGTTCGGCAGCATGGTGTCGAAACCCTGGATCGGCCAGTGACCCATGTGTGTCGCGTTGTGCATGAGGTTGGCCCAGCGATCAACGCCCACGCCGTGAGGGGCGCGGTCAAAGGGCGTCACGTCGATGGTAGAAATGCCGGAATCTTCGCCCTGAAAGTCATGCTGTGTGACGGAATCGTCGGCCAGAGCGGCTGCTACCAGCACCGCCAGGGGCAGCATCAGGGTGGAAATTCGGATCATGATCAGACAGGATGGTGAGCGTGAAAGGGGCGAGCACTGCATTTTCCACGGGCACTCCTGATCACCGACATATAAGATAATCACGCCAAGGAGCTGCGATGGACGAACGCCCCAACACGCGTATTGCTCGGCCCTGCCCCCCTTGGCATAAGCAAAAGACCCCTATTTTTGGCAGCTGCAGGGATTCTGGTCTGGAAGCGCCTACGAACCTGTAATTCCAACCAGTAAACCAGTATGACAAAAAGAAGGGAAACCCAAACTGTTGTACAGGGACCTCGAAAGACTTCCGACATGTGGTCGTTCGGGCAAAGGCCTCCCGGTTGAACTAGTAGCATCTGTTGGATACCAGCAAAAAAGACATACAACACCGGGTATTCGCTGGTCGTCACCGACCCAACTACTAATCCAGCCCTCACTGGCTTATCTATGGGAGAGCGGACGGGATCCCGAGTTTTCCAGTGGGTATGGTCGTATGTGCTGAAGTGAAGTTGTGGTCAAGATTATATTTCCGACACAGGATACCGAACTCTTGGCGACTTTGGTCGCTGTGCTTCTGCTGGTCTAACCGGCTAGATTGACACCACGGCAGTGAGCGCATCGCGAAGTCTTCAGTAAATTTGTCATGAATGATTTTGGATGGCATGCAGTTCAAGGACCCAAGTATCACGGGACTGGTTGCGGGTCTGCATCTTTGCCCGGCGGCGATCAAGGGAGAAATAGCGAGACATATGGATGTCCCACGCACGCTGTCCGGAAAAAACAGGGCAGTCACAACCACCATCTAGACCAGGCAGGACATCAATCAGATCGCTTGTTGAGAAATGACTAGGTCGTTTAATGGCCACCTCACTCAATAGCTACGCACTTCACGTGTATCTATCTCGAATGAGGACCCCGATCAGCATAGAGCTGTTCTTTCACGCTGCTGTAGCTAAGAGCGGTCGTTATGAGAGCTGCCCACTAGTAGTCTTCCACCCACTTGGCACGCTCGTTTGATTGGGGGCAAGGATCTCTAGTACGAAGAAGTGTCCAGGTAGGGCAATGTTGATGAATAATAAGACATTGTGAGAATGTAGAGCTTGGTGGATGATTGCCAGGACCAGCATAAAAGTCTTACGATGGCGTCCTGGTGACACTCGGCAATCTCAGCCTACCTGCTAGCATGAGAAGGACAGCTTCTTCTGACTATGAACGAGCCACAATAATCCTCAATGGGCCATAGCAACAACCATGCCCGAATTCGAAGAATATCACCTTCGGCCGTTAGGGTGGCAACACGACCCAGACGAAGAGCGACGCAAACTCTCAATTCTTGATTATATCTCCCCAATGAGTTATCTTAATTACGCCCTCTTTTTTGAACTACCAGACGCCGATAGAAGGTAAGCTAGTCGTGAGGCGTTCCCTTGGTATTCTTGATCGATTCACTAAATCCCAGTAGGAACGTTGTCAAGATACTTATAAGTGGCCTAGAAGCAGCGCTGCGCCAAGCGAGACACCTAGTCGGCACGATCGAAAAGCGAGAAGATGGAGACCATGCCTTTGTCAAAAGAAAGAACAGCACTGTCAAGTTCGTGGTGCAGTACATGGATTCTTCGGACGCGGCCTTCCCCTCGCTGTCAGGCATCAGAAAGAACCACTTCAAGGCCTCCACGCTTGGAGACATCAGCATCCCGAGCAACCTCCCCATGACGTTCGGCGAGAAGCCCGAGGCCCATCCCGACAACAGCCCAGAGATCTCCTCTTTCAAAGCCAGTTTCATCTCGGGCGGGCTCATCTTCAATATGCACTCCCACCACTACGCCAACGACATCACGGGATGGGCCACCTTCACCAAGCTGCTGGCCGGGTGTTGTGATGCCATCGTAAACAAGACAGAGTCTCCTGTTCTGCCCCCCATGTGCATCAATCACAGTCGCTTCACTATCCCCCTCGACCCTCGGGAATCCCGCGTCACCGCACCGCCTCAGAAACAGCGCCATCCTGACCACAAGCAAACGGACGCCGTTCTCTTCCACTTACCCAAAAGCAAAGCCGCAGCCTTGAAGAAGGCCGCGTTCCCCGGAAGACGGGACGTGGATCTCTACGTACGATGCGCTCTGCAGCATCATCTGGCGCGTATTGTCTCGATTTCGCCAACCCTTATTCAATACTGATCTGACAAGCAAGCCCATCTGGGGAGAAGCAGTCAACATGCGCAGACGCCTGCCTCCTCCATACGTTCATCCTGGAACTCAAGGGAACCTGTGCTACCCTACGCTGTCAATCACGGCGGGGATCCCTCAACCTACCATGGGAGAGGTCATATCAGGGTGGCCGCTGTGGCGTCTTGCGCGATATGTCAGAGCCATGACCGAAGGTGTTACCGAGGAATCTCTTCTCGCCACGCTCGCGGCCGTGGCTCCCGTGGAAAACAAATATGACATATCGACCAGGCTTGACACGTTCCCGCCCATGTCGATGGTGGTTACGGACTGGCGGGAAGCAGACGTGTGCTGCTCGAGCTTTGGGTTTGGCAAGCCGGTTGCCTACCGCCACTTGTGGGATCGGATCGTGGATGGACTGGTGATTGTGTATCCGGGCAGGGCAGGGCCGGGAGGTGAGGACGAAGGGGTTGAAATACACTTCCCTTTTGAGAGAGAGCTTATGCAAGAGTTGGTGGACGATGAGGAGTGGGGGAGATACTTTGAGTTCAGGGGTGTCGACCTGCAAGACTGACTGGGGCTCTGAGAGCACAAGATCTCTTGAACACACCAACCAGTGGAGTATTACCGTCAGTCGAGTCCTTGATGAGAGGTTGCTCAGCCGTTCAGCTATGTAAAAACTCTCGCGTCATTTGAGCGGGATGACGAGTCGCGTAGGTGGTAGAGGTAACAAGTAGCCGAAGCATCAAGGCTGTAAATGATGCGAGGTGTCACCTCAGTGCCGTTCCAGGTTGCAGCAGGTGCACTGCCCTGTATTTTGCAGTGGAAGGAATGATGTTCAAGCCCGAGTCCTGTTCTGGCGCGATGACGTCGGGTCGCAGTGGCGGTCATCCAGGTCGGGTCGGACCGTGCAAGTGGGGCAATCCAGCACGCGACGAGACCCGCACCTCTGGTTTAAGCACTGAAGTTGGAGCGCGGCGCGTCTTCGTCGGCCTTCAACGACCCCATCTGCCTGCTGCCTTTTCTCCCCCGCCGTTCCGCTCGGCTCGACAACTGTGCTGCTCCTCAGCCCTCCTGAGCATGGCCTCAGCACGTGAAGTGGGCGCCGATGACCAGCCTTGGGACCATTCGCAACCGTTGCGCGGCGTCATCATCTGCTGCACCAGCATTGCCCCGGACCGGAGGGTACGTCCAAGCCTTCATCACCCGGCGCTGTCCTGCACAGTCCACTAACTGAGCGTGTCGCTGCAGACGGAGCTCGACAAGAAGATCCAGCAACTCGGCGGTACTCACAAATACGACCTGACCGCCGACATCACCCACATCATCGTCGGACAATATGACACGCCCAAGTATCGCCATGTCGCCAAGGAGAGACCTGACGTCAAGGCCATGGATGCGCGATGGATCGACGTCGTTACCGACCTGTGGATGGAAGATGCCGAGATCGACCTGCCCGCCCTCGAGAGGCAGTGGCAGCTTCGACCTCTCGAGACGAACGGGCCCCTGACCGACGACGAGGACCGTGGCAAGCTGGTCTGCTGCATCACAGGATTCCATGATCGTAAGTCCAGCCCTAACCTGCCCCCTCTCGCTGTGCTCAGCCGAAGCTGTTATGAAGACATGTGACTGACTCCCTCCACAGCCAGCCAGCGGCAAAGCATCGTCAAGACCATCACCGAAAACGGCGGCATCTACACCCCCGACCTCGACCGCAAAGTCGTCACCCACCTCATCGTGAACCTCCCCGAAGGAAAGAAATACAACGCTGCCCGTAGATGGGGCATCCAGACCGTTTCTTTATCCTGGCTGACGCAGTCCGTCGAGCGCGGCATGATCCTCCACGAGCAATACTTCGACCCGACACTGTCCCCGGACGAGCAAGGGAAAGACGCCTGGGTCCGCCCCGAGGAGCGAGCCGCGGCGCTCGGCAAGAGGACGCGGTCCGTGACGGAGCTGGGACAGAGGAAGCTGCGCAAGACGGCCAGCATGAAGCTCAGCAGCCAGCGTGATACCCTCTGGGGCGACATCTTGGGAGGCCACACCAAGTCGCGCGACGAACCGCACTCCTCCAAGACCGAGGTGGCTGACGATAGAGTCGAGGTCGCCGACTCGGCCATGGACCTGGCGGCGAAACACCCCGCGCAACCACCACCTGATGCGGGCATCTTCTTCCGCTGCTCCTTCGCCATGGCTGGCTTTGAGAAGTGGCAGCACGACATCATCAGGAACACGGTTGAGTCGTTAGGGGGCGACACTGTTGACACGGTCGGCGACCTGGGACGAGCAGGTGTAGATCAGCGTCTCTTCCTGCTGGTACCCCAGAGTTCACAGCCCAGCACGCACCCACCGCTTCCGCCCTCCGTGAGGCAAGACATCAGTATCGTCACCGAGTTCTTCATCGAGAGGTGCCTCCACAACAAGGCGCTCTGCGACCCGGAGGAGCACGTCCTAGGACGACCCTTCACGCGATTCCCCATCCAGGAATTCCAGGACGTCGCCATCTGCACGGCCGGCTTCACCGGCATCGACCTCCTACACGTCGAGAAGTGCGTGAGACTGATGGGCGCTAGATACGCCACCCGCCTCAATGAGTCGACGTCGGTTCTCCTGACAGGATCCCTGCAAGCGACCCGAAAGGAGAAGCTGAGGTTCGCGCTCGACACACAAATACCCATCGTTAAAACCGACTGGCTATGGACGTGTGTATCCACAGGCACCGTCGTGCCCCTGAGGGACTTCATGTTCGCCGAGCTTCGACAGGATCCATCCATGGTTGCCAAGCCCAAGCCCAAGCCCAAGGAAGAGAAGAGGTCGGCACTGGCAAGGACGGTCTCCGAGCCGGTGCCGCCATCGGCCGCAAAGGGCTCGAGGCGCGTCAACTCTGCCTTTGTCGACAAGACGGCCTTTGCTGGCGCCGGGACCTTGCCCAGTCTGCAAGAGAGTGACGATGCTCAGCGGAAGGGCTCGGATGCCACCCGCTTCGAGACTGCCCGATCCCATCTCTCGGACGCTTTTGGATCCGGCACAGTGCCGGCACCACCAGCAAACCCCGTGCCTGTGGAAGAAGAGCCACCGCAGCTTCCTCCCACCGACAAGCCTGTCGGCCCATTACCGCCGACTGCCCCGTCAACCAGTTCTCGACCGCCCGAGGGGGACTCTCCTCAAGCTCTTACCGCCGGAGAAGATCACCCACCCGCTGAAACAAAACCAAGTAGCGAGGCCCATGACGAAGAAACCGAGCAGAAACTCAAAGAGCGGCACGAGGAGCAGAAAGCCGCCGAGCGAGCCGACCTAGCATCCAAAATCATGGCCTCCAAGCTCAACTCCCTCAAAGACCCCTCCTCGGGCACCGACGCGACCGCGCGGAATACCCTCGACGCATCCCGAGACGACGAGTCGACGAGCCGCCTCTCCCGAAGAAAGAAGGGCATCTTCGGCCGCGCCGTCAGCAACGTCTCCGCCGCCTCGACAGCGAGCCACGATTCCGCCGGGCCCGAAAAGAATACCGGCGACGGTCTGCTGCGGACACGCAGCGACGGGGCGCTGATGGATCCCGCCGCATCGGGACCGGGCGATGACGACGGCGATTCAAAACTTCACCCGTCCACGCAGATCAGCTACCAGGACGCCGAGGGCGCGCAGATCAAGGCCCAGCTGATGCAGCGCATGCTGGCCGGGGAGCAGGGCGGCGTCGCCCCGCCCATCGCCTCCACCAGTTCCCTGTCATCGACGAGGACGGCCAGGACGGCCAGGACGACCCGGAAGAAAGGTTTCTAGAGGTTCGAAGATGGACTGTGACATTGAACCAAATGTTTTGTTCAGCAGAAGGGTATGGAATAACATGAGGTATCTTGTTAAGGGCGCCCGGCGTAGAAGACGCCGTCTTGAACACCGTGTCGCTGTATACGTGAGAGGATCGACAGTCGTCGGTTGATATGAATAACATATGAGAACATGATTTGACGCTTGAAGCCTCCTCCTATCCATCGTCCTCTGAAATAGCAGGGCCCAGCCCAAACATGAAATGAAATATGGCAGACAGATTGTGCGCTCGCTCCCAGAGTCGACAGTGGCATCCCCTGTTTCTGTACCAACTTCGTCGTTTCGACGCCCGTAACGAGCCTTCAGCTTGACGATATTCCAGAACACGATGCCAAGACAAGGGTACTTGTTGTGAAAGCATGCCCAGGCATCCCTCACAGACCGTTGGCCGCTTCGGTTAACACGCTCAAAAGACTTCCCGCTGCACCGCCGATACCCATGGCACCAATCGTTGGCCCCCATTTCTTCTTGTCCCTTTCCTTGCGATCTCTCGGGTCGCGATCGCGGTCGCGGTCGCGGTGATCGCGACTCGAGTCCCGGTACTCGCGATGACGCCTCGAAGACGACGAGTGGTACTCTCGGTCGCCTCTGTCTCGGTCACGGTCACGAGCATCTCGCCCAGCATCGTGATATTCTCTCTCGCTCCGCCTCCGTCTCCGGTCGCGATCGCGGTCTTTATTCCTCTCGGACTCTCGGCTGGAGTGCGTGGGTGATTTGTTCATCTCGTCCTGGGAAATCTCATGCGGCTCCGGGTCGAAGCGAACGTGGTTCTCGTTCTTGTTCTTCAGGATCGGTTTCGGCTGCACCGTCGCCGCCGGTGACGTTCCATTCTTACCCTCTTTCTCCGGCGGTGGAACAATGATGTACGGCTGCCGCTTTCGTTCATCGGATGACCTCCTTCCGTTATACTCATCCTCCGTGTCACTCTCGTCCCAGAGAACAGAGCCGGAATCCGAATCCTGGGAGGGCTTTCGGTCTTTGTAGTCTGGCGTATAGTGTGTGGTGGGCTTCTCCTCGGGGCTCCGACTCGACGTGGAAGCGTCCCGTCTGTTCTGTGGGCTGTAGCGGCGTTCAAATGTTGACGGAGGAGGCCGTTGGGCCCTGGAATGTGACGAGCGCCGTGCCCTGGCTTCCATGGAGAGTTGTGCGTAATAGGCGATTTCCTCTCGAGTCAAGACACCCAGAACAGCGACGTAGGTCGGGCGAGCCTCGTAACGTACACCGGCCCGCTCCAGTACTTCCGGTGATACGAGCGAGCGCCTAATCCTGGTCCACTTGGCATCAAGAGGAATGTCCATGCCATATCTGTCAGGTGCCAAGCGTGAGGGCTGGCGCCCCGAGGGGTTGTATGGAGGAGGGGGCGTGTTTTGCGCGTGGGCGTAGGCAGGAAGCGGGGCATATCGCGGGGAGCTCGAAAAGTTGCTAGGGGACGAAGACAAGGCGAGCTCAGCACCAGCTGGTGGGATGTTGGCAGAGACATTGGCAGGAAGGTATTTGAGAGTGGCCGACGACGTGGGCGAGACACTGTAGTTTGCCTGTTGACCCGAGGATAGTTGTAGAGCGCCCATCTGTGAGTTGAGACCGTCCATTGCCATGAGGTCACGAGTGGATATGAGAGCGAGCGCGTTGGGATCCTGACTATCGCCGTCGTCGTCTGATGAGTGTCGGTCGTAGGAAAGGGCACTGTTGTGGTGAGAAAAGCTAGGCGGAGGAAGCGCAGGAGGTCCTTGTTCGGGCCTACGACGCTCCTCTTTGATGGAAGGGATGAACTTTTCGTTGTCGAATGTGGGATGCATCACCTCCTTCGGGCTCCAGTGCTCGTTCTCGTCGTAAGAAGCAGGAACGACCGCCAAGGCTGGTCGCCGATGAGTCTCCTCTTCTTCTAAAAGCCCTCGAACTGTGGGAGTCGGTCCATTCTCAGCACCGTTGGCGTCGAGTTCCCGAATGTAGGCGCGCAACACTTCCTGCGTCCTAGTCAGCGCAGTTACCTTACCGTTGATGAGTGACCATACCTTGTTCTTCCGCAGCACCTCCTTTGAGAAGCCTTCCTTCTCAAGCTCCTCTTTGAACTGGTGCCACATGGCATCTTCATCGTCTTGAGTTCCAAGGCCTTGGCCTTGCGTTTCTCTTGCGTGGCACAACCTTGATGCAATGGCGTCCACCTTGTCTTTGATGACATCGAGGCTACCGTCTTGGGGTTCAACCACGGCCTGCGGTTTGCTAGGGAGTTGAACAGCATCGAGGAACATGTCGATGGCGGTCTTGTCGTCGGTGAGCTGAGAGGTGATGGTGTTCACCTTGTTACGCGCCTCCTCATAGAGCGGGGCATCCTGGGGCGATTTGTCGAGTACGTTCTCAAGTGACTGTAGCGTGAACTCGCTGTCCTCAATCAGGCGGATCAGCTTCCGCTGGTAGATGCTGGCCCTGTCCGAAACATTGTACGTAGACTCCGCATCGTCTACTTCGGCTTTGACATGCTTGAAGACGGAGTGCAATCGACGGACAGCCGCCGCTGCGCTTTCGAATTCTGGGCCGGCTGTCTTCGCGCGGCGATAAAGGTCTCGGGCGAGTGCGTCAACAGCCTCGAGCTGCGATGCTGTCGACCGGTCGGCAGTCATGACAATCTGAGTCTGTGTGATTTTGCCAGCGCTTGGCTAAGCAGTCTGCGCGTGCGCGCGGGGTCGCGAGGTATTGTAATCGCTAAGGCTGGATGATGCGCTCGATGCAGAGAACTATAGTTGAAGCTGAAGTGTTTGCAGTAGGAAGAAGAGGTCCCTGATTCCGTCCAGCTGGCGCGACGAGTATTGCTAGTAGATCAGCGCTGGCTGGGAACCAGATTGCATCACACCCAGGGGGCCAAGATGGCTCTGGGAACCGGTGCGAGGAACCGAGGGGCAGTAGGCCGGGGGGTGATCCTGGTCGCAAACTTGGGATGGCAAGGATCGGAGGGCAGGATGGAGGATGATGTCCAGGGGTGGGCAGTCGAACTGGTGGACAAGACACCTTGGACAAGAGTGGACAAGAGTTGACAAGAGGTTGTGGTGTTGGAGAGTGACGACAGGATCGGGGAGAAGGACAGAAGAGGAAGCTGGAAGCCGGGAGAGATAATTTGGGACTGGGAGGAGGAGCGATGGAAGCTGACAATGGAATGAATGACACCGAAGCACCTTCCCCACCACGAAGCGCTTTCAAATCACAAGTCCACCCACAATGCTTACGCTCTCAAGCTCTGCGTCTTTTCCCTCTTGGAAAATGGCGAACCACTTCCAAACATGGTACAGACTGGCCCTAGTTGCCTTCGAGTCCCCTCCAGTCCACGCCAGGTACCATGCGCTACAGGGCTGACACTTTCCAGGGTGTCGCGAGTGCCCTTTCGCAGCGATGCGGGTGAGTGACGTCTGCAACGATGGAGCCATAACATCATATGGTACGCGACCGGTGACCTTGTCCGGCCACTGGCTGATCTGCAGCACAACCTGACGTCTGGGCACAACAGATCCCTGCCCACCTCGCTACCAACTTGGGGGGCGAACGCGCTGGGCTCTCCCTTGGTGACGGGGAAGGCCCTGTTTCCTCTGACGCCACTGACTGCTCGAGGACCGTTCGTCTTGGCCGTCTCCTCTCGTGGACCGTCTGACAGACAGTATTCCCGCTCGTCCCGCTACCACGCCGAACACGCTGCACACGAGTGGAGATGCCTCACTAGCTACAGGAATAGCAGCGACGCAAAGCGACCCGAAGAGCCGGACACGAGACGAACGGCGGCCTTCGTCGGTACCGCCGCTGCGATCAGAGGCGACGACCGTTGAGCGCGAACGCCAATACGGGCTAGGCGGCGGCTACCCGTGGCGAAGCCTACCAGCACCATGTGGTCCCTTCTTTCGGGGCGTCCCGAGACCTTCCAGTTCCGAGGGTCTTGTCGTCCGATACCGAAAGCAGCCTACAGCACTACATGCAGTAGAGTTTTGACTACTCAATCACACAGAGCTGGCGCATGACACGACATTGGTCCCCCATGGCACACGCTCTCGAAAGGGGTATCGGTACTACCTTGGACGCAGCTCATCACTGCTCCGATCAGGCAGCGATACAGCCCGTGTGTCATGCCGAGCCTATGCCACTTTCTTCAGCCGTTGCGACAGCATAGATGAAGCGGAAGACTGTCACTCATCACAAGAGCTACTGCTTGACGACGGCAGCGAGTCCAATCAAGCAACATCAAATTATGGATCGCATTGCGGCAGAGTCGAGGTTGCCGGGGGGGCTGTCTGCAATTGAACGACTCGCTGCTCACCACGACAACCCCCCTTTGCAGCCAAATGCAGCCTAGGTAGGCAGGCCGCCGAGCTGTTCGAAGCCACTGGCCAAACCCTCGAGCTGTGGGCGTACATGTGAATGGTCACAGATGCCAAGGCACCTCACAAGGCTCACGAGTCTCGGATATGTAGTGTCACGGGCGTCTGCCGAGATCTTCCTTGATTGGGGTTGTATCGCGGTTGCCTTGATGTGCACACCATCTTCCCAACGTGCGCCAGTGAAATGTAGCAAACCCATTCGGTGGCCGACACGGGCCTAGTGCCACCTCGCGCCGTATGTGCACTTTTCATGCCCGTATGCATGCTCGAATCCAACGTCTTTCATGCGGCTCATATCGAAATCCTCTCCAACGAGTACTCCTTCACTCTCTGGCTCAGCAGATGGCCCTTTTCTCGGGCTGACCTCTCGACGACCTCGCCGCCCGAGACCACCTTGAACTGGGACACTGCTTGCTTTGGTGTGAGGCCCAGAGGTAGCTCCGCCGAGCCGGCAACCTCCAGTTGCCGCGGTCGGTCTGTGGTGCTGCTGCGCGCTGCGACTCGTCCACTGCCGTTGCCCAAAGAGGCGCTTCCAAACCGAACAGCCTCACCGAGAATCCCGTTTAGCAGGACGGCGTCGTTGAGGCCCTCTAGCGCCGCATTGACTTCAAGCTTGAGGGCCGACAGGAACTGGCCACCATCAAGCTGGTCGCCTGCAGAGCCGCTAGTGAGCCAGCCGTTGGTCCCCACGGCATCAATGCACCTTGCCAGCAGCTCGGCGATCAGGGCGATGGCACCGTCCGGCATGGTTTTGGCGGCTCCGTCCTGGTCTAGGCCAGTAAGCTCCGAGTATCGTGTCGTCCAGGCGCTCCCGACAAGCTGGATCCTGAACAGGTGGATCAGAGAGAGTATCTCCAAGGGGCTGAGAGTGACGCGCATCGCCCGAACAGTGGCCACGGATGAATAACCCGCCAGCCCCTCGAACGCTGCCGTCAGCAGCCGGGCACGAGTGTTGGACTCCTCGCCCAGGTTGTACTCGGCCTTTTCGAGCTCGCGCTCGAGTTCATCAATCTCCATGGAAACGTTCTCTTCGTCCTCGGTTGACTTTTCCTTGGAATGCGCTAGGCGTGGTTGCTGATCCAGGCTGCGCATGATGGTGCGAATGATGAGCAGAAGCTCAACCTCTCCGAGTTTCGTGGCGGCGAGGTAGCTGAGAAGGAGCTCAAGGGCGGGATCCACTTCGATGAGCTGCTGCACTATTTCTTCAGCGAGAGCGGTCTTGGAGATGGTAACATCGCTGAGCTCGCTGCGGAAGGCCGCCAAAGTGTTGGACACCGTCAGATGGCCAGCAACCACGAGATAGACCAGAACGTTGCTTTCGGGGAGGATGCACTCAAGCGAGAGCCGTCCATTGTCCGCAGGGTCTACCTCGACCGCGAAGACTCTGCTAATGGCATACAGAACCCAGCGACGGTCAACAAAGGGGTACGATGATGCCGACAGCCACTGCCAGTCTGGCGTGACCAAGCTCTCACCATCCTGCGGCACATTACCGTCGTCAGCGGCTTCGATGGAGACGTGGAACTTGGCTGCGAGCAGCCTCTCGAACTCCTTCAGGTTGTTGTGGCTCAGGGCAGAATCCAGGCTTTCCACATCCGCAAGGGACTGCTTGACGTAGTGGTCGGAGAGCGAGCCGGGCAGTAGTTTGTTGAAAGGTGCTCTCGGGCGTTGCGTAGAATGGACGGGCAGGTGTTCAGCCTTGGACAGTCCGCAGCCAATGGCATCGATGAGGAGGCCTTCCCTGGAAGATGATTTGTGTCGCTGAACCTGTATCGAGTACAAGGTGTTATTGACTACCGCGATGGCCAGGTCCAGTTTTGACAGGTAGGTGAGCAGCTTGAGGTGATGGCTCGCGCTGGGCACTTCCGATGCCGAGTCCTTGTCGTCTATACTCATGGCTGCCTGGGCTTGCACGGAACGATATGTGACGTTGGTGATGGTGAGAGCCGCAGGCGATGCGGACAACACACAGTGCTCTGACAAGTGCACAAAGGAGCAAGATCCCTCCGGGACAATAACGGTATCGCTGAGCTTTGGGACAGCGGCGGTGAGGTCGTAGGTGCGAAGAGAGGAGGCGGAAAGCTCCCGAAGCCGTGCAGATCGTGCATGAAGCTGGTACGTGGAGCGAGAGCTCTCCGAGAATCCGGATTCGACAGGAAGCGGCGCGACGTGGAGTTGAACGAGGTTCTGCGTGGATGCTTTGTTGGCATCCAGGCGGGGAGCGGCGCCCAGTACCACGAGGCACTTGGTCGGGGTGTCGGTTCCGAGCACCTTAGTGACAAGGATGAAGATATCGGGGTTGAAGGAAGCCGGGTCGATGGATCTACCAAAGGCACCGAAGGCATCCTGCCGGCCCTGGAAAATGCCCTTGAGGGCTTCCTCAGCTGTGATGTGGAACACATCGTCGACAGTGATGGCCGAGGCAGAGGCGGGGAGGAGATCCTTGCAAAGGCCGAACGTGGAAGTGGTCCATCTTTCCTCCAGATCGGAGCCGTCGAGGCAGAGAATCTGACCATCTTGGCACACCGCGAAAAGGTCGCCGTATGGCGCAGCGTCGGGTCCAGAGACCAGGTGGTGTGAAGTGTACAGGCGCTCGATGGGGGAGGAGTGATGGATGCGACGAGACTTGCTAGTCGATGCCGTTCGGCCAGTGGAGCTGATGGCATCCTTGCACAGAGTAATCTTCGATTCGGTGCCGTTCTTGGTCGACAAGTAGGTGTACTGCTCGCGATCTGCCGACTTGGGGTTCTGGTAGCGAATAGAGTATGGAGGACTAGTGAAAGACTCCTGGGGTGGAATTGGGTACGAGGTTCTCAGATCCGAGGACGGCACCTGCAATTTTGGTCAGCTAGACTGGAAGAGCTGCGAAGCCGAGGACTTTACGTGGTAGATGTTGGCCGCCTCGCCATCAACACCAACTGCGATCTCGAGCCTCTTCCGCTTCTTCGATCTAAGCTGTTGGGTGTAGACCTCGCCGGCGTGATACTGGCCCTTGGAGTGATCCAGAGGACGGGGCAAGGTCGCCAGAACATCTGGGCTTGTGATATGATATGTCGGTGCCATTGCGACGGTTGTGGTACCCTGCGAATGGGCTGTCGATTCTGCCGGTGATGTGAACCGAAGCTGGGGGACTTCTTTCGTTGGAGAAAAAAGTTTCTAGCTGGAAAGTTTTGGTGGAGACATTGGTTCGATGCTGACAATCCGCACGGTCTTTGCCGGAGACAGAAATGCTGACCGTACAGTGCGTGTGGAAGTCGAGTGACGAAGGCTTCAACAGGGTCCCCGATAAGCTGCGATAAGCAAGACCGGGGGGAGGAACGACTAGAGTGGATTCCTCAAGTCGCGTCTGTCCCTTCCCTGCGCGGCACGAAGCGCGACCATTGACGTCGCTCTACGCGTGTAGTCTACTTTACATCCTGACTTGACCACAATTTAGGTCGACACCACAACCATCTACAACTTCCATGCCACTTTGTAACGCTCCAAAATTTCACCTTAGAGCTAGGGCTACCGTTTGTTCTCTTCTTTAGATCTTGCATTGCTCTACTCCACGATCTACCGTGCCGACCTTCAACCTCTCAATGCTGCCGGGCTGACTCTCGACAAGCTCGGCGGCTTCTGGCTCTTGACCGTGGGTTGATTCAACCTTTCACAAAACCCTCACATTGAGACTAAAATATTCTTTCGAAGGTCTAATGGGGGTCGCCGTGGCCAATATGCCTCCTCTCGGCATGAACGACTCCAAGAAATTGCATCCTTTCTTTCAACCGGGAAAAGGGGACTGCGACAGGCAAGGACAGCCCTCGGTTCACGATTCGTCCCCCCAAACTTCGAGTTCGAATACCGCCAATCAAACAAGCGGTGAATACAATGGCATTCTCCAAGACATGATGCAGGACGTGAGAAGCGGTAAAAGGAGGAGAACAGATACGAAGAACGGCAGGACCCAAGGTGATAGCATCGCTGGATCGTTCGGCGGGACCACGGGCGATATCACCGATATCATCGATCCACGTCTTGAGGAAGCGACAATTTTCTCGACGGCTCCATGGCCCTCATCTGGGAGATCACGTAACTTGCCAGGTCAGCTTCCGGCACAGACTCAACTCGAACATAATGTCCAGGCTGCAGGAACCAACAACCCCGTTCCTTCTTTGGCAAAAAAAGAGCAGGAGCAGGCAACGAAACCAGAAGCATCTGGCGATCGTCCAAAACGGATATTGCGGTTCAACCCCAAAACCGGAACCATTGGATCCCCTCCAAAGCCGAAACCCACACTCAAGAAGGCGACGAACCTACCAGCTCCAGCAACATTCATTGTGAAGCTCAAGTTCGGGCACGACGAAGCAAGCCGCCAACAAATTGGTCAAAAGATCCATGATATTCTCTCAACAATGCCAAACCCTGCGAACAAGACGCCGCCCAAAAAGCGCGGCAGGCCCAGCAAAACAGACAAGGCAAAGCTCAAGAATACCGGTGGGACGCAATCAACGCTTTCCCAAGGGCTGGACGTTATGCAAGGGTCGGCAGCTACCAGTTCCGCTGCCAAGTCTAGCAAAGCATCTACGGCATCCCGCCCAACTGTTCTTTCCTCTACACCCTGCTCTCCGAAGAAGCCACGAGCTGTATTCAAATCTGCCAACTTTCCACAGTTTGGATCGAGATCTTCAGCTTTGAGAGTTCCCGGCGCGGCTCACCCCGCTTGGCCTGCTCAAGGGATGGCCCATGTCACTGGCGATGAAGGTCTCACATGGGCTTGCCATGCTTCAGAAGGTGTGACAAACGTTTTATCAAAAAAGTCCAAGGGTCGCCCAGTCAATGTGAGCCCTGCAGAATCAGTGCTCCAACTTCTGTCTGAGACGCTCGACATCGATGGCGCCCATCAATCGACTGCGCCGACGATCGACGAGGTGGAACAGCATTCGTCGTATTTACGTCTCCCAGGAAAGCATTTCGAAAGTGGGACGAAGCTTCAACAGCGCGTCCGTCCGGAGCTCAGGACCGCGCTTCCATTACAAGGCGCTACCTCTGATAGTGACGACGACATCATCATGGACTCAACACGAAGACTTCCGCATGCAGCAATCTCCCGGCTGTACTCATCATTGCCAACAAATTTGTCGGCATTCGACCGCTCCGAATGCGAGGATCTCTCCTGGCCCCAAAAATACGCACCCATTGCTGCGGAAGAAATTCTTCAAACTGGGCGCGAGGCCATGATGCTCCGAGATTGGTTGGAAGCTCTGAAGGTTCAGTCTGTGGACACGGGCGTTTCGGCTGATGCCAAAGCCGTACTCACCAAATCCACAACTATCACGAAGAAGAATAAGAAGAGAAAGCGTGGGAAGCTCGATGACTTTATTGTCTCCAGTGACGAGGAACTGAATGATCTGGACGACATCACGGATCCAGAGGAAGAGGGCCAGGGCCACTCCGGGCAGACCATCGTCCAGAACGGCGGCGTCATCCCCAAAGCGGGCAAGGAAACAGTACGGCTGTCAAATGTGGCCCTCATCAGTGGGCCACATGGTTCTGGTAAGACTGCGACAGTCTATGCCATTGCAAAAGAACTTGGATTCGAAGTCTTCGAGATCAACAGCAGCGCCCGCCGCAGCGGCAAGGATATCATCGAAAAGGTTGGCGATATGACACGAAACCACCTCGTCCATGGCCATCAAGAAGACGGGCATCGGTCCGAGTCGAGCAAGAACACCGGCGGCTCCGAGAAGGATGCGAAGAACAGTAAACAAGGCTCCGTAATGTCCTTCTTCAAACCGAAACCTACTGCCAAAGTCACGCCCGCCGCAGCTCCTAGCCTTGTGACAGAGCCCATTGCTGGGCAGCAAGACCAGGAGAAATCGACGAGCAATAGGAGCCAGAAGCAGTCGCTGATTCTGTTGGAAGAAGTCGACATACTCTACGAAGAAGACAAGCAATTCTGGGCTACTATCACCACCCTCATCGCCCAATCCAAGCGGCCTTTCATCATGACTTGCAACGATGAGACAGCGGTTCCTGTTCATTTGTTCAACTTTTACGGCATGTTCCGATTCAGCCCACCGCCGACAGACCTTGCCATCGACTTACTACTCCTTATTGCTGCTAACGAAGGGCACGCATTACGTCGCCATGCTGTGCAGACACTCCTGGAGTCGAAGAGAGGAGACATTCGCGCGTCAATCACTGAGCTGAGCTACTGGTGCCAGATCGGTGTTGGTGACCGCCGCGGCGGTTTCGACTGGTTCTATCCTCGCTGGCCGAGAGGAAGTGACTTGGACGACACGGGCAACGTCGTCCGAGTTATCAGCGAGGGGACGTACCTGGAGGGCATGGGGTGGCTGGGCCGCGACGCAGTAACACAAACGAGCCTCGACGTGGAGGAAGAGCTCATGGCCCAGTGCTGGAGTGGGTTGGATCTGGACATTGGCGACTGGCATCAAAGTCGAGACATGCCCGGATGGGCTGCTCGAGTCGCAGGCAACAGTGTTCTCAACAAGAAGGGTGCTCTTGAAGCATACACGAATTTCGCCGAGGCCATGAGTGCCGCCGACCTTGCTTCCAGCGATCAGGTTGGGTCACGGTTCCAGGTAAGCTGCCTTCTTGTTCGCAAATCGACGTTTCTGACAGTCTCGCAGGATGCGCTTGACGCAACTCAGCCGGCAATCCCGGTAAAGGCCCGCGATGATTACGTTGTTGGCAGAAAGCTCCTGGAAGCCCCATTCTCAGTGGATTATGAGAATGTTGGTCTCAACATCATGTTTGCGATGCGTTCCAAGGCCAGAGACGTTGCCCAATGTCTTGAATGCCATCAACACGACCAAGATCACATGCGACGCACCGAAGAAGCGGATGCTATGAGCACAATCAAATCATCGTTCCGCCCTGGCGTGAACGAGAAAGTTGTTACCCGGATGGACATGGCGTTCGCGTTCGACCCCATTGCCTTGTCGGAACAACGCTCCCTTGGCCCAACAACATATCTGGACCCGTCCATCTTCGATCGCACCATGCGACTCATCACCCTCGATGTCGCGCCATTCGTCCGCGGCATCGTGGCTTATGATCGCCAATTGGCCGAGGGCCGAGTCCAGCGCGGAACAATCCTGAGTGAGGGAGCTCGTCCTGGCAAGAGGCTCCGACAAACACGTGCTGCCCTGTCGGCGGGCGATGGTACAGGCTTGCGAAGAGAGAGTTATTTCAGGGGACGGATCAATCCGTACCTGGTGATGAAAACCGGCGGCGACTGGGAAGGCGCTGTTACAGAACTGGTGCGCAGTTATCCAGAGCCTTCCGTTGACGCAGAAGTGGCGCATGCAGTTGCTGCGCCGCCATATCCTGCAGCGGCGGTGTCTCATGATACGACGTACGGTGGCAAGTACGTGCAGATCCAGCCGAGGCCGATGTGATGGGGGGAGACATTTGCTCGCATCTTGGGCTGCACTTGCAGGGATGAGAGCTTTCCAATAGCATTTAAGTGCCTCTGTCGGGTACGGTTTCTGAGCCCCCGAGGTTGACATGGCGGCATTTGAAAGCGGAAACTGGCGCCGGGGAGCACATAGCGAAAGAGATACACCATGGAGGCCAACATGTTGATGGGCCAGGTGCAATCAAGGGCGTCAATGCTTGTCAGCGAGCAAATACAACATCATACATTCCAGCCCATACTTCCATCTTTGAACAAGTGAGCCAGCAATTTATGCGTCAACCATGTCCTGCTGTGAACTTATAACACGCTCCACCCTTCATCGCCTGTACATGTCCGGCGGCCGATATCCTCTCCGCTCATCATCGTAAACGTCTGGGTCGTCGTATCTCGCCCTCCGGCCCGGCCCCGGCGGTACATCGTAGACGTGATCATGGACCCTATCAGGTGGAGGCCGCTCATACGAGGACGACTCGTATCTGCGGCCATCAGGAGTCAAGCCCGGCCGCCGCCGGCTCCGACTGTCATCATCCATACTCCTCCGCGGCCTTGCACCCTCACGATACCCATCATGATGGTCGTCCCACTTCCTAACCATCTCCCTCTCCCGATCACGAGAATACCCCCTCTTCCCGTCCCACTGCCCGGCACGCTCCTGCTCATACCCATCCTTGAAGCCCTCGTACGCCGGCCCGACACGGTCCCGCAGCACGTCCCCCTTGTGCCGCAGCCTGTCCCGCCCATCACGTACGGCTCCCTGGACACCCTCGACGCCCTCGCGCCCCTCGCGCCCCAGTTTGTCCCAGTACTTCTCGTCGCCGTGCAGCCAGCCCTTGGGCCAGTACTTGTGCAGCAGGAAGGCGGAGACGCCGATGCCCGCGAGGAACCCGTACGGAATCTTGTCCCTCTTCCTCTTCTCCTTGCCCCCTTCGCGGGAAGAGGAGCGCGTGTCGCGGCTGGCGTCGCGGCTGCGGCGGGCGCGGCGCCGGCGCCTCTCGTCGTCCCGGCCGCGGCCGGGGCTCGAGTCCCTGTCCGAGTCCGTGTCGTCGGGGTGCCGCCTGTCGCTGGAGGAGGCGCGGGGTGACGAGCGCGTCAGGGCGCGGCGGGTCGAGGTGTGCGATGCGGCAGAGGCGTCAGAGAAGCGGGAGCGAGAGCGGGCGCGGTGCCTAGTCCGGGTAGCCGTTGAGGACGGGTAGGCATCTGGTGGTGGAGAGGGGGATGCGGAGTAATGACGAGGCATACTGGGCCTCTCGAGTCCTCGGAGTTAGGACCGATGTTTGCAAGTGCTCGTTCCTTTCGTATCCTACGGGAATCACCCGGATAGTACAAGAAAAGCTTGGTACGGAAACGTAACCGAATACAGGGAAGAAAGTGAGTCTATAGAAGAGGAGGAGTGGCGTCTGAGCGTGCTGAGCAGAAGAAGGGGGCCAAGAGGACATCAAAGGGGGTTGTTCACTTGCACATGCAAGCGTTACAGTGGCGGCAAGAGCTGTATGACCAGCGGCAAGGTTGATTTACTATGGGACAGACCATCCATGGACCGCGCCGATGGCAAAAAGGCAGACACGTTGGGCAAGGCAATGTGGCACCGGGGCCAAACCGATGCAGAGTAAGTGATGCAGCGTCAGCCAGAGCCTGACGCACCACTTTGGCCCCCCGGGGAGTGCGCTCTCCAACCACGTCCTTCCTGAGCCTAGACTTCCGAGCTGAGTGGCTGGCTTCGCTAGGCAACCCTCAACACACGAGTTAGCCTTGGGGGAGGCCACTGAAAGATGTCATATCCTTTCTCATAATCTATTCCTTGATACCAGAACAACGGGGGCCTGGATGTCCCTCCATCCCATCGTGTCCAACAGATCTTCTCTCGCAAAATCTGGACTGCTCCCGGTAAGGTATGGACCTCAAGGGGCCGGCAACTCATAGCCGATACGTGCACGAGGGGGACCAGTTCGTGCCAGACATGAGATCGGCGTGGACCATTGACCAGTTGAGTGACCGATGCATGGTAACACGAAGACCTGGTATGAGCGGGGCAGAGAGAAAACAAGCTTCCTTGGCACGACACAGTAGACATGTCGTTTGCGCACGCGAAACACGGTGATTACCTAATAATCAGCTGAGTAATCCAAGCTCAAGGTCAGACGACTTGCTGGCATGTCGCTGTCCCATCTTGATTGGACAGCTCTTGTTCATGACATCAATCAAAACACACGGCGGTGGCTTTTTCCATCCTTCTCAGGCTTCATATCAATCAATCACTTGTATTGACTGCCAGTTCCTCTCTCATCTAGTGTCTTCACGTAGGCCATCGCTGGCGAGACTATCTAGAACTGTATCTGTTGTCGCCTTTCTCGGCTCTCATACTCCCTCTCGACGTCCTTGCCGATATGAGAATGAGCGAAGCCGTCCGGCCTCTAAGGTGATGGGGGGAAAACACTGAACGCCATTGCCTATGCATTGCTGTAATGAAATCATGCTCACATCCACCCTTCATGATCAGGCCGTCTCCTGCATGAGGCAGGGACCATCATATGCGATGCCTCTGGCCTTGCAACCATATCCCCATATCCCTAATTGTGACGATGCGGTTGCATATGCGGCGGTCCTTGAGAGGCCAACTGCACGGGCGGCATATTTCGGTAGCCCATGGGCATATACTCCGGTACGATACCCGTCCTCAAATCGTTTCTCCTTCCAAGCGGCAAGTAATGCATCTGAGGGGCTGTCATGGACATGTGATACTCGTGGAGGGATGCCGAGGGAGGCGGGTAAAGCAATGTGTTGACGTGGCGTATCGGCTTGTACGGGCTCGGTCGTTGCTGTAGATAGACACTCGGTGAGTCTGAGATAGGGGTCTGCACATTCGGCGTGTGCACCACAGATGCTGCGTGGTATCCGTCCGTCAACGGCGAAGATCCAAATGCAGGAAGCATCCCAGGGCTGTGTCTCTTGCTGGGTGTGTTGTAGTTCAGTGAGGGGTGCGGCGGAATCGAGTTGGTCGGTGTCATTGTCCCAGTTCCCATTGCCGGAGGCGCGGCCGATACAGGCAGCGGCAGCTGTGGCGGCATTGAGACCGCACCGGCGGTCGGCGGGTATACAACTGTCATCGCGCGAACGCCAGGCGCAAGAGGCGGGAGAGAGACATTCGAGGATAACGAGCTGGTGTACCCATTAGGCGTCAGGTATGGAACTGGATGCACATTGGGCGGTGGGTTCGTGTTCAACGTCAAATTTGGCACTGGCAGCCTAATTGGCTGCTCGCCCACAACGGGAGGCCGCTGCGCAGGGGGCATGGCTCTTGGCTGTACCGACGGCCTCTTAGCAGGATGCTCGGTCAGGTCATCTTCGTGACTTCTCTTCTTCGAACCCGGGACGAGGGTGCTCTTCGCGGATAGAGGGGACACAGATAGGGAGGCGTGGTAAGACGCAGGCCAAGGCTGAGCTTGCTGATGTTGTTGCTGTCGCTGGGGAAGTGCCTGAGGAGAGTAGGCGACAGCCGAGGACGAAGAAATGTTTGACGTTGTCGCTGTCGGGGAGGGTAGTGGCGACTTGAAGTGCTGTCCGACCGGAGAGGAGAGTGCGATGGGCGAAGTGGGCTGTCTGATGGCGCGATCGTAGTACTCGGAGAAGCAAGAAAGCTGGGTCAACCAATCCTCCCACTCATTCTTAGTCGCCAGGAGGCTGTAACGCATGTTGCTGAGGAACTCGACCTCCATCACGTGGATCTCCCCAACGGCGATGCCAGACACTTCAGCCCAGGTCTTGTTGGTGTAGGTGTTATCATCCAGAACTGTGTCACGTCAGTACTCTGCCGAAAAAGGTGCTTGCTGGGGGCTCAGATCGTACACTTATTTCCCAGCATCAGTGCCACCGTCAGAAGGCGGTACTCGCTCCCGGATCTGCCCTTGACACTTGGGTTGATCTTCTTCAGCCGGTAAATGAAGAGGAGCGCCAGCAAAATGACGCTCTGTGTGACTTGGGTCGTCGAGAGAACGGCGTAAGCCCACTTCTTGAAGGGGGTATCGGGAAGGGCGAGCTTGTTCAGGCGCGGCACCGTGGCAGTTGATGGTCGTGATCGGATCGTCTCGGCAGCTCGTAGCGTGTCCATCGACTCGAACCAAAACAGGCAGGTGATCTAAACGTAAGGTTAGAGATGTGCAGTAAGCTGAGGGAAACGGCTCAGGTTACCTGGGCAGCAAAGTCCGCTAGATTGCCCCCTTTGGGGCTGATCCAGCTAGGAATTTGTAGGCTATGGTGCACCAGAGTCTGCGAGCTGCGTTGTGAGGTACTTGTTCCGGAATGCCCAGTCGTGCCCGTCTCAATGGTCGGTGTCGATGGCCGTGTTGATTGCCTTGAGCCCACGGAGTAGTGGCTCGGAACCGAGGCCGGTTCTCGCTGCTGGTTCACGGGATAGGTGGGATAGGAGTACGCCGCTGGCTGTGCTTGTTGGGTGTATCTGGAGTGCTGCGGCACTCTCGCCGGCTCAGGCATGGCGGACATGCGAGAGGGTGCAAAGGCAGACGAGTATGACGGGATAACATGGCTGTCGTAGGGAGCCACCGGTGGGGTTTGGTAGGCGGTGGTCATGTCGGCCGCGGGAGGTAGGTTGTCCGCCCTGGTCTTTCGGGTATGTTGACGAGGGAGAATTTCGGCGGCCCGGGTTGGTCAAGGTGCCGAATCACCGCTGGCGCAGCATTTGATGTTCGCGGGCTGCCGGTGCTCAGCTTGGAGTTATCTGGCGTTGTTGCAAGAACTTTTGGGTGCTGACTTGTGCTGTACGTAGGGCGGACTGTCCTCGAAGTGGTGGTAGTTGGTGGAAAGAGGTCGAGGTCTGAAGCGAAGCTCGAAATGGGCGTGATATTGGAAGACCTGGGTCAAAGGTGGGAGAGAGAATCACTCAGGAGGAAGGCGGCAAGCAGCGAAGGCACTGGTGAGGTAGTAGCAAGGGAAAGAAGTGAATACGAATGGAGAGATTCAAGAAGAGAATCAGCCGAGAGCCGTGACATGAAGAACAGAGACAAGCCAGCCGATGCAGAGACAATAATAAACCAGGCAAGAAGAGGTGGTAGGTTGACGGCCAGGCCCATGTCAAATGGGCCTCACAAGTCTAGGTCCATGTCCGTTCAGGTTCAGTTGGGAAAGGATAAAATCCACAAGTACCTTTTTACCAAACTTGCCTAGGCACTGAGGCGTGCCTTCCATTTCCACCCCGGAGGGACCCCCCCAGAGCCCACCAGGGTGGCATGTGTTTGGTGTAGGTCTGGCCTTGTTCGCCGGGATGGGTGTGTGCCTGCCTCTCTGCCTGTGCTTAGGTAGTAGGAAGGTTTCGTTTTACTAGAATGACGACGATGGCAGGAGCCCCAAACAAGCAGTCAGCGCCTGCCTACTATGCCTCTAATGCGGTGGGTGTTTCCTTGGCGTCGAAGCAGATTCTGCTGCCCCACAGGCTCCAGTCATAATGCACACAGGCTTTCCACCAAGTATGTACCTTCCAGATTTACAGAGGGCCGCGGAAAGAGGTGCATCACCTGCTGTTTGCCTCGCCCGCCGGCTTCCCTGGGGTCTCGCCCGTGCCTGCCCGCCCAGGGATACAGGCTGGCTTGAATCAGACAAGACCCTGTGAATTGAGTGCAAGGACTTTAGCCTGCCCCTCCCCTTCGTCTTGGTCCCGTCCTCCCTTGGATGCAAATGTTCCCCAGCACTTGACCTCGCGATGGAATACAAAGGGGGCAAAGTCTGGGAGTCACAAGTCGGACGCAGCTTTCATGAGGTACGTCGCTGCTTGCGGAACTGCGCCCATTATGTACCGGATACCCTGTCGAGGAGGAGCAACCCAGCCTCTTTCAACCACTTTCTCTAGCTCCAGCAGTAGTGAAGTCCAGGAGAGACAAGGCGGGATCACTTCCCTGTCCGTTGCCTTGCCCTTCCTCCCCTTTCCGCGTCGACAATCCCCGGCCCCCATCTCCGCAACCAAAGAGACCGACAGTTACAACAAGGCAAGCGGCGGCCGAAGTGGAGTGGCTTGTCTCGACGACGTCGTCGTCCGTCTGTCGTTGGGGAGGGGAGGGGGGTGATTTTCCGTTGTTCTGGCAAGCCTTGATTCCGGCCGCTCCCCTCTTCCTTATTACTCGTACAAGTCCATTTCGATAGGTGCTCACTACAGGCGGGGGCCGTATGCTCATTGGTTCTGGTCCCCACCCAGATGCCCTTGACACGGCGCCCTTGCTGCCCTTTTGAATTTCGACAGGCCCGCTCGCTCAGCTTTGCTTGGGGCGATCCCTGCTGCAGCAAAGTTGAATCAATCCATCGTCGCAATCATGGATGTACCAGACCGGCCCAAGCCCCGAGTATCCCTCATGCCGACCAAAGCGTAAAGTCAGACACTGCGTCACGGGATTGGCGGGCGCCTCAGATCGACCCACTTAATCGGTCCTTCGACATTTTACCAGCACTTTCCCACGGAGGGAGGGGCGCTGGTTCCGCTGCGATTGGTCCGCCTGCCTGCCCCTCCTGGAATTGGAGATGCTGGCGCTGGGTGCTCGAGCAGTGCAGGCGCACGGCAAGGTTCCTTCCCAAGCAACCAAGCAACCAACAAGACAGGGCAGGTTCGATCAACAGCAACCGAACCTGATCAAATCGATCCGCCTTTTTGCACAAGGCCCTCCCTCGCAACCTCGTCTTCCATCTGGGAATTGTTGGCGCGCAACTAATTTCGTCTGCACCACCTTGCCCAATGTCCTCACATGTCTCGACTCATGTGCCTTTCCTGTTGCCCTGTGGTGAGCCGAGCAACCCGCCATTCGCCTTGGCCCTCCTCTTCCGTTTCCGAGGCTGCGAAACATGTCTAGACTCTCCTCGTTGCCGCCCCCCGGGACTGCCGGCCAGTTATCCTGGATTCGATGCCGCGAAGCACGTCCGTTCCAGTTGGCTCGGCAGGGTCCCTCCCGAATGACTGTGGCATTCGTGTTTCTTCTTCGGCTCACCATGCAGGCGAATATCACTCTGGCCTCGCCCGATATGCACCACACTCGGCTCAGCCAGAGATTACATGTATACTACGTGCAAGTGGTGCGTCCGTCGCACAAGCGGTGGGACGGTGGCGGCCGCCAAATACCAGCCCCATCCCTGGCCGTCATTGGCCCCCTGAGGACCCCCCTGCGGCCGAGTAGACACGGAGGTCGAGGGTCATGAAGGCGGGGTGTCAGCAGCCAGCACACCCTGTTTTAGTGGTGCCCAAGACTCCCTAGAGTGTGCTGGGGGTCCGATGGTGTTCTTTGTTCTCCGGTCCGCCTACTGAATCTGCTCGCTGTAGGGTTCAGAGCAACTGCAACTACGAGACTGACACGGGCGGACTCGTCGAAGCCTGGCGGGCCCTCCCCATCCAATCCCACTGCTCACGAGGCCACGGCAACACACCAATAACCACTTCGTGCCAGAGGGACTGCCTTCAGAAGCAATCTTGTCTCACGACTTACGCGAACCAACCGTGTTCCGCCAGCTCTTTCAAACAACGGGAACCGCGTCTCACCGCGGCAGCGCCCTCCAACGTACCTCGATCACGCCGCTAGTAATTCGTGAATGTCGGGCCAAGCTTCGGGGGTGTTCACAGGCACTTCGCATACGGCCAGGGTGGCCTGCCAGGTGAGCAGTCATTAATCTCTCACGGGGTACTCTTCGTCACCATGCCTGCCGCCGTCCATTCCCCGGCCTACGTGAATGGTTCACAGCCTGCCTCCACCGCCGTCCCTCGTCAGGGTTAGGGGCGTCGTCAGCTGGCGGATGCGGCTACGCAGTAAAATGGCGGCGCCCGTTCGCCTGCATACTGGACTGGTCCGCGTGTTCCTGTTTGTCAGACTTCAGGCTCCCGCCCACCACCGAGCTCTGACCCTCTCACCCACGACATGTACATACAGATCCCTGGACTATCGACGCCGGAACGAAACGTGATCGGCATCGCTGCTCGATTTCGCACTTGCTTGGGCATCACAAACTGCAGCCAAGCATGAGAACAAACGCCAGCAAGCCATGACCGGAACGTCCGCGATACCTGCTCCGGTATCCGACTGGCTCATGTCTTTGATGGCACATGTCTACAATGAAGGCCTGCTGGGACCATTTTCTTACGGGACGCCGGCAGTATGGTACGAGCGAAAGGCGGGGTTCTCGGCGTGGGCGGTCGGAGCGCGCGGCGAAGCGGAACTACACTGCGCCCATATTCGTCAAGGAATCGCCAGACCATCTGCTACATTCAGCCTTGGGTTCGGGGAGGGTTGAAAGGCTTAACCACGAGTCCCCGAACGCATCCTTGATCTCGCAGCATACTCGGCTCGGTAAACTCCTGGCTGCGCGTACAAGTACTGTACTTCGTTCTTCTCTACTGGTCATGGCTGACTTGAACTGCATCATGGTCGGAGGACTTGCAAGGTTGGCATGCTACCTGTGCGATATCATACCCCGGTCTCCGTCTGGGGTTTGAAGTGAAACCTGCACCGCGTCGGATGGCGATGGATCGATTCAACCCACAGGAGTAGGGAGGCAAAACCGACGAACTGCGGAACAAGGAACAAGACGATGATGCCATTCCGCATGGATACTACTTATCCCGAACTGCTCCTTGACAAATCGTCAGAGGCTTAAGAGGATATCCCTTCGTTATCAACCAGAACAGGTCCGGTTTGCGGCTGGAACCACTGGATGATCAACGGAGACCGGGCCTGAAGGATGGCCGTAGCGCGCCCTGTGTCAATGAAAGGTCCAGAGTCATACATCCGCAACTCCAAGTCGCTATTTGGACCTCACAGCCTCGGAAGCCTCGCTCCTGTCCGAACAGTTCCGCAACGGCACATCGTCAGTTTCGCCTCCTCGTGATCACCGCCGAGTCCAAGATGCAATGTCGCGGATGCCGATCGAACCCCTCCATCTGTCGCTCGTTCTTGAGGGCAGTTGGAAAATACAAGGCTGTGAGCATCCGCTTCGTTGGCTTGCAGACCTCGTTTACACGATGCTGAACACACCGGGCTTTGATACTGAGCCGCATTGCCAGTGGACCGAGTAATTCTTCCTCCTTTCCTGAGATCTACAATGCGCCCCCTGGTGAAATCGCAAGTCTACCTGCTAGCGCCATGTTGGCCTCAACATCTAACATGCCCATAATAATTACTTGTACTGTAAACTTGCACGGGACTCGACGATGCCATCGACTTTGATGAGCACGAAAACGCATCAGGGTGGACATACTTTATGCCGTTGCTTGACTGGATACACGATTCTGGAAGCAAATATCAATTTCTGTGAATTGTCCCGCCAGTGACATGTTCGATGTTACCCACAACCTTCGAGTCGTCGGATGCACCGTCCCCCCGGTCTGCTGAGGTGGTCACTTTCTGCCCTCCGGTTATGGATGCACAGCCCGTCCGCCGGCTGACAGAGGCACTTGCCTGTGCGGATCATGGCGAGTGGGAACCGCGAAAGCTCGGCCGCGACTTGGTACCAATAGCCCGCCAATATGCACGCACTTTACGAAGACGCCGCCGCCAAGCTGATAGATTTTGTGGTGGTATCGATCCACTCCACCTCCCTCGCCTTGAGCCAACACGACCTCGAGAAAATGGACACTCTGAACAGGCTTCGGAGACTGCCTGGATGCGGAACGGCCAAGGGCTTGTGGGCGCATCCCTGGACGCCACCGGTAGGATGCTCGCCTCAACAAGAGCGTGCATCTCGACGCATCAAGCCCCTCCACATCTTTCACCGCATTCTCAAATGCGCACGACTCGAACGTCGTGGGTGGACGAGTGTCACTCATGAGCGATTCCCGCATGTGCAACGTGGGTAGTTGGAGGGCGCAAGACAAGGACCCAAGTGCGAGTCATCGCCGTCGGACGCCTGCTCCAGCGAGGCCCGCAAGGCCCGTAAGCATGACCCTAAGCACTTGGCTCTTCGATTCGATGCTCGAACTCCAAGGGGGATCATCGTCATCCCTGAACGGGGTTACTCAGCGATCCGAACGACCAACCGAGATTCGATCATCACTTGACCTTGTAGGTTGCTAACAATCGTGGCCACGTCGTGCCTCACGCTCGCCCGCCCGCTGGCATGCCAAAGATCTCCAGGTCAGATCCGACTGGACTACATCAACAAACGCAGTCTGGCAGTCAAGCAGTGTGTTGCTCATCTACCCACCACCTCAGCAGCAAGCATGTTGTCTCGGTCGCGTGCAGATCATCAGGCTGGCGGAAGACGATCTTGACTGGCTCCTCGAACGCCACGGCCAGGGCCCATTCGACCTGTGCCCCAGAGTTGAACAGGTTGACAGGGTTGCGCCGCGGCCCTTGCGGCGTCTCGCCTGGCTCACCTGGTAATGGCGACGTTACCTGACGCAGTCGAATGAGCAAATCACGGGTCGTATAATCCTGATTTCCGTCGGTCATCACCCGCGCGCCCGCAATCCTCCCATGTTCAAGACCTCGCTTGCTTGCCAAGCATCGCGCTCTGGACTGCGCCAGCTAAAGGCGAGGATAAAATGCGACCCCTTCCAGTTGCGTCCGGCAGCGGGTTTCATATCTAGCGGACAGAGGGTGGCCATGCCGGGGCCCGGGCCCGGGAGGAGGACCGGCCCTGGCGAAGGTGCATTGGCACGCTGGCAGGGCCGTGTGACACCACCAGCGGCCAACACAAACGGACCATCTCAGCCTCTGCACTAACAGTGCACTTGTACGAGAAGCCACCCCGTCCTAGTCTCGTTACGAGACCGCAAACAGACAATGGGCGACTGGGCTCGATATCCCGACGGCCTGCTACTTGTCGGCGGTACCGAGGAACAAAGTGATGCGCGACTACCGTCCACGGCAGCCGACGCCGTCTTGAAAGGAATTGTGCGACAAGGCCGAATGCTCTAGTATGTGGAAGCAAATGGGCGTGGTGTTGCACTGTATCAGACACCCTCTGGGATGGCGGCACCCGAGGACGACTCGAGCGAGCCAAATGGTGTCAGGCAATAGCGAGCTCCCCTTGCACGAAACTTTCCGCGCCATGAGGCTGAATGCCCATACATCATGATCCGTTGGACGACACGCCACCTGTACTGTACATGTTTCCGAGACCTCTGGGTCCGGTAGAGAGCCATGGGTGATTGCATTGTGATCGCCAGGCGTGGACTGGAAATCCAGTTCGATGGCCGACTCTGGAGTAGGTCCACAGTCTTGAGCTGGCCAAGGGAGCCTGCCGCCATCTTCGTATTGCTCCCGGGCCCAAGAAATTCACTTCACGGCATGAGCAAGGCTCCAAGCAATCATGACAAGCGACCATCCAGGCTGCTTTGTCTGCCGCTATCCAGTTTGACGCGCGCGTGGTCATACTGGGGGCCTGATGCTGGCGGTTTGCTGGTATGGCTCCTCGACAAACAACAGTATGAGGTTTGCGGCCATTTCCTCGGTCAACATCAGCAGCCTCGCAGCACCTGACCTGGGTCAACAGGCGACCTGGAAGTTTGCGATGCCAAGATGGCAAGCCTGTCAACCGAACGCGACGATGAAGGCTCGTCAAATCACGAGAAGACCACGATTGGGTGTCCCAGAATATGGCCGTGACAGCATGGCGTGGCGTGAATAGCGTTGTCGGTCATGATTCCGTCCGCCTCGGAGAGATTTGTGTCCAAGATCAATGGCAGACTGCGCCCAAGGAAGCCTGGGGCGGCGCAGTCGCTGCATCAATATGCCCCTGGTCTGCTGCGTGGTGCCATCACCAAGGAAGATTGCCAATACAATGACACGGCAATGCGACGTCGCTCATGCCATTGATTGTGGAATACCGTAGTTGTTGCGATCATCGGGCTGGGTAAAGGAATGCTTGGCTGGTAATGCGCAATGGCAGCATTCCCGAAGCTCGAAAGAAGCCGCGGCGCATAAAATCAGGCGCATTTTCAAAGGGGGGCGCGGGCGGCAGGGAGAGTTGTTAAAATAGGCCGGCTGGCCTATCACTGGGGCGGACCGGGGATGCGACACGAGATGCTCCTATTGCCCGCGGCCATGTCTGCCAGCCATCTTGGAGACCGCAAAGCTTAGAGCGAGGTTGTTAGTGGTGTGCCGCTTGTTCCTTGGCGGCCAGCGGGCCACAGGTGGTTGGCCAGTCCGGGTTTTCCACGGCAACCGGTTCTTTCAACTGCCCGTATACATACCGAGACTAGCGCTCTTGCCATATCAATCATTTGCTTCCACCTCGGCCAACGGCTTTTTGTGCATGGCCACCGACAGACATGAGAAGACACTCTCGTCAGCAACCACTCATCAACAACATGAGGATGGTTTCATGTGTGCATCTCTATCTTGGGAGATCTGCTTTACGGGGCTCTCAAACTGTTTCCAGCTGCATGAATGGTTCGGTCTGGTCAATGGTGTTAAGCGTGAGCACAGGTCTGAGTCCTAGTCAGACCAGTTGCCAATCTTGATAGTCAGGTCGCCAATTAAAAGGGTTTACACATGAGAAGGAAGACCGCCGTGGCATTGTCGACGCAGGCTTACCGGCCTACCTAGGTAGTTGTGATAGTCCGTCCTATATGTTTGGACAATCGCATGGCCTCTATTGCTTCAGTACCTGTGAAACTATCAATAACACTGTTGCTGATCAGGCATTCGCTAGGTCCATTGGACATGTGATCTGTCTGATACCTGTTTCCAACCCTCCACCAATGCACGTCCCAGGATTTGTGCGATCCATGTTGAATTGTGCACGGCCCCCAAGAGCTGTATTAAAGCGGCGAGGCCCCGGCGTGTCCATTACTGGCGCTCGGGAAAACCCATTTGGAAGGTTCTCAGCCTCCCCTGAGACTCCTGTCCTGCCCTCACCACTCCAACTCCAGGTTTTGGTCCTCGTCGTCCGGCAACCAGACACCCTCGTAGAAGTGCCGTGCGCCGAGACGCAGTCCATTCGTTCATCACCTCCACTTCAACGCGACCTAGGATACCGGCTGCTTTCGTTACAGTTGGACTTCATTTCACCCTCCCGTATTCTTTCGCCAGCGACCATCGACCGCCATACCACACGTCGGCATTCGATACCCATCCCTTGCATCGCGACCATCCGCGACGCTACATCATCGCCTGGCTTTCATCTTCAAACGACTCTATACGACTCGAAGCCGGCCGGCTCCTTTGACTGTTCTGAACCTCCGACATCTACCCACGGTCGATATCCCGACCGAGTCGACCTTCTCGTATCTGCTTTGACCACGGCCCCCGCGCTGTCCCTCTGCCACCATGTCGGGCTTCGGCGACTTCACAACCATCTGCCGCAACACGCCGCTGCCGCTATGTGCTTCCATCGGCCACAGCACAGAGGCCACGCGCCTGGGCATCGAGCCTGATTGCTACGCCAGGAATATCGAGCTGGCCAACACCATCATCTTCGAAGCCGGTGCCAGCGCCATGCACATCGCCGCCCTCGTCATGACCGTCATCATGATTCTCCATGTCAGGGGAAAGTTCACAGCAGTCGGTATGTGGGCGCACGAACTCTCCGAGGGGTTCAGAACCCATACATGTCCGCAGATTTGCTAACCCCGCCCTCGTCGCAGGTCGCAAGGAAATCTTGGTCTTCTTCTACCTCTACATGCTCCTCAGCTTCTTCTCCCTCATCGTCGACGCAGGAGTCGTTCCTCCCGGTTCTGGCCCGTACCCGTATTTCGTGTCCGCGCAGAACGGTCTCACCTCGGCCCTCGTCAGCTGCTTGCTCATCAACGGCTTCGTCGGCTTCCAGTTGTATGAGGATGGCACTCCCCTCTCCGTCTGGCTGATGCGCGTCGCATCGTTCCTCGCCTTCGTCCTGTCGTTCCTCGTCTCGCTCGCCACCTTCATGGGCTGGGCCGGGCTGGGGCCTACCAACACTGTCGGCCTCTTTGTCGTCCTCTACCTCCTGAACGCCGTCCAGCTGTTTGTCTACATCGTCATGCAGGTGCTCCTTGTCGTCCGTACTCTCCAGGACCGATGGCCTCTTGGCATCATCGCCTTTGGCGTCTTCTTCTTCGTTGTTGGCCAGGTCTTGCTGTACGCCGTCAGCACACAGGTTTGCGAAGGCATGAGCCATTACTTGGACGGGCTGTTCTTCGCAACGCTCTGCAACCTCTTGGGCGTCATGATGGTATACAAGGTATGTTACACGCGGCCCCGAATCCATGATTCGCACGCTAACCCCTTGGGCAGTACTGGGATTCCATCACCAGGGAAGATCTCGAGTTCTCAGTCGGCACTAGGATGAACAACTGGGAGGTCAAGGATCTCCTCCCAGAAGACGACCGCCGAACCACCGTCTACGCCGACGACTACTACGGACAAGGCAGCGGCTACGACCATCCCTTCTCGTCCTCCCCTGCGCCCGGCGCCCGCTATTCGGCCAAGTACTAGGATGCCACGGCAGTGGAGTGAAAAGAGTTGAAGCTTGATGATTTGTTTTGGGCACCTCGATATCGCCCCAGGCAGGCGTTCAGGTGCAGCATTGTTTTGGTGTTTTTGAAGGGAGCATCGTGGACCCGGGGCGAGCATGGAAGCCAAGGTCCCGAACAGCGGAACAGCTGGGGCATACACCGAATAATATGAGGGTCTGTGAACCTATGAATTATATACATCTTTAATCAATACCAGCGGATCCTTCGTGTTGGAAAACATGTGACGAGTTAAGTCGGTTGCTACCTGTAAGGTACCGTATATAAGGCCATGTTGTAGATGGGCCGAGTGACTTGCATTATTTAGTGGCTCTTGCCTGAACCAAACGTGCCTGCCTCTGTCCCTCCACGTTGGGCGACTTCACTTGGAGGTTGAGGTGGCTTTCAGAGCTAACTAAGTTCTTGAACAAGCCTTCTTTCAATATTTCTCATCAATTGTTTCTTCTACTACAGCAACAACCCGATCAACCCCTTCCTTTTCCTCGACTCTGTGTCTACCCGCACTCAGGGTACTGCCAAGAGTGGGCCAGGGGTCTTCAAATAATCGGTGCACGGCTTTCGGCGCACCTCTGTCGGAAAGCTGCCGCCGTCTCCACTACACTCTCAGACGCGCGCTGGTGCTCCCCAATTGAAGCTCCTTGTCCATGCAAGGCATCGCCATCATGAAGCCAGATGACGCGCCTCGTCCTCCCTCTTTGAGAGACCAGAAGCGCTATTGGGACGATGTCGAGGCCAGAGAGGCCGAAGAGGACGAGGAGAGAGAGGCTCAATTCTACACCAAGATCTCCGTCAGTGGGCATGAGATACGTCGACTGCAGCGCCGACGCGATGAGCTCCTGGCCGAGCTCCGGATTGTCGAGGATGAATGCGAAGTGCAAAAAAGCATCGCAACCGAGCTTGCTTCTGAGTATATCTCCGGGAAGGAGGTGATAAAGAACCAGCGCGATGATCAGCATCGCAAGATGACTGAATGGTTCGAATCCTGCGCCGACTTTGCAGCCACATCTCACCATACTTTCGACACCGGACCTCTCGCCCATCGCGCCGACGAAGGAGCCGTCAAGCCGACGAGTCTTCATCCACAACATCGTGAGTGCTCCGATGGTCTACAAAATACAGAATCTAACTATCCTTTCCAGGCCTGGGAGTGCATGAGGCTATGGCCACATCTCCAACCCCAGTCTCGCGTCGACTCACCGGCGTTGACATTCTTGACAGCTCGGGCGCTCTTGTTGGCAGTCTGGAGTACATCGACACAAAGAATGCTACTGCCATCTCGCTCGTAGGACTTCCAGTGCGCCGTAAGGTCCGGGCTCGTTCTTCCAGGGCTTTTGATCATACCAAGTTTGCTATGATCTACGAAATGCGACAAACCTTCGCCGTCTCAGACCTAAAGCCATCCCGCTGGGCTGCCGTTATGACTCAGGCCAAAGGCGATCTTTTGCCAACGGAGAAGAGCTGCACAAACTGCGTCAGAGGTCGCGGACCCTTCGTCGGATGCATCACGGTACAGGGCCTGCCAGGCCAGGGAGTGGTCAAGTGCGGCAACTGCGAATGGTCGAAGCAGTCTTGTATTTGGCCCAGCGACCTAAGTGCCGACTCAGGTCTTTATGCTGCTCTGTACGGACCTAAGACGGCAACAACGACGAATGCGCTGGACGCCAGTCAGCACGCCTCCGCAAGCGACGCCGATGATGATGAACCGAACCCTGCCCGCACTCAGCCCATTACCCCAGGTTCGCTGGCTCTGCGGCACGATGGTCGCGTATACATCGAACCAAAGTGTATGCGCGGCGTACCGGTTGAAAAGATCAGCCCAACGCATCCCTACTATAACGAGTCGTGGGAGAAAGACATCATCACCTCGCTGAAGGAGAAGCAGGTGCTGTTCCGTCAGCGACAGCTCACGCACAAGGATGCTGGCGAAAAGACCAAGATGTTCATGAACCAACGGCAAGTCAACCGAGGGGACCGTTCGATCAAGTTCTTGGAGGACGGCCCTTTCCATCCGTACCAGCTCCTGGCCAAAGGCTACATGCAGGGACACATCGTAGGGTACGACACGCTCTTCAGGCTGGCGGAAACGTACCGCGAACTGGAAGGGTACCAGGAAAACGGGACATGTCTGGTGACGCCCGGAGATTGGATCCGTCAGCGCCTGCACGAGGTCATCACGGACTTCGAGAAGAGCAACAACGTCCGCAACCCGTTCAACCTGGCCCAGGCCGTCTCCAGCCTCTACAGCGACCCAAAGCTCATTGCCCTGCGCCAGCTGAATGGCAAAAAGTCGGTCGGGCGGCCGAGTTTGGGAGGCTCGACGGGCCAGCCACCTTCCAACAAGCGCAGGAGAATGATGGGCCCGGTTATGACAACAGCCGCAGCTGAGGCGCCCGAGGAACCTCACATAGAGTCTGCCAAGGAGCCTCATGTTCAGTCTGCCAGGGAATCCAATGTTCAGTCTGCCAGGGAACCCCATGTTGAGTCCGCCAAGGAACGACACGTTGAGACCGCCAAAGGGCCTGACGCCGAAGCCATCGAGGAGCCTCAAATTGAGCCCGTCGAAGAGCCTGACACTCAAATCACCAAGGAACCTCATATCGAGCCTGTCAAAGAGCCTGACACCCAAACCACCAAGGAACCTCATATCGAGCCCGTTCAAGAGCCTGACGCTGGACCCACGAAGAAACCTCACATTGAGCCAAGAAAGAATACTCCTGTTGAGCCCACCAGGAATTCTCCGGCTAAACTTCCTGATACACCTGCTGTGGAAACCCCCATCGAACCGACGAGCGTTACACCCGTCGATCCTGGACGTCCAGGTCCATCCGTGGACAGAGAAGTTGCCCCAGCAAAGCAACGAAAGAACAGGAAGGGGGGCCGAGAACCAGACTTGGCCTACAAGGGCTTCACGGATACGGATGAGGTGAGCGGTATAGCGATATACGACATTGACTGGGCCTTGTCCTCCGTGAGGAGCCGGGTATCGGCGTCGCCCACCAGCCTCACCCAGTACTGGCACTTTGTTGAAGACGAGAGCGAGGGCTGCATGTTCGAACATCAGGGCTACATGGGCGACCATAACCTCACGGAGGACCTGACTTGGCGCGTTTACGACCACCCCGTCTCCTTCAGCTTCCTCTCCGAGGATGTTGACGAGATCCTCTGGGCGCCGGGCACGTTGAAGGTCATTGTGCATTGTAAGGACAGCGCGCACACGGAGAAGGATGGGAAGCCTCGCGGGCCCCTCATCGCAGAGTTCAAGCGCGAACGATCAAAGAGGCGCTTCGTCGTCTTTTGCCAGAAGAAACAGAGGCTTCTGGCCACCAAGACGACAGCGTAAGTGTTCTCTCTCTCTCTCTCTCTCTCTCTCTCTCTCTCTCAGCTGCGACTTGGGTGCGACATAGCTAACGCAGTCAAGGGACGAAATCGAGCGTGCGTGGGACGACATGGACCCCGAGGTCGTCTACATGGTCCAAGAGCGCGTTTCTTCAGAGAGCGATTGAGAGCAGCAGCGACAGCCGTACCATGTCGTCCACTCGGACAGATACATGTACGTGCGTCTTTTCTCAGGTTAGGTACCTATATAAGATACCCTGGCGTTAAGCGTTTGATTGGAACAAAGGGGGCGAATGAAATTTGCCGAATGTTAGGGGGGAGGTTGGTTCTGGGGTCGGGATGACTACATCCGAGTAGGCTCTCTGCATCGGACCAGGCGACGGCCCTACGTCGTTGGAGGAAGCCACGATGCCACCGAGAACCACGCCCAGAAATACATAACCATGTCCACCGGAGGTGTTGCAATTGGCTTTGCTGTTTCCGTGAGGCGGTGCTTCGAGTACACTGCCACCATCCCCTTACGCGCGTCTGCACGTGTTGCCAAGTCAACTTGCCAACACCAGGGCTCGTCCTTGGCCACGGGGGCGCCGAGGGCTGGGCCTCTCCGCAGTCGCGCCCCGATATTGCCGGGGTGAATGCTGGACGTCGGCGAGCCCTTGCAAAGGCCTGTGAGCGTAGGATTCTCTTTCCACGCTTCAAACCCTGTCTTTCATAGGGCTGAGATCGCAAGTCAAGATTTTCGTCCATCACTTGACAGCGCGCAGGATGGCCAGCATATGCGAGCAATGCGGGCAGCTGGAGGGCGTTATTCGCGGCGCAGTCGAGGGGCTCGCCAAGATTCCCACCAACAAGCAAGCCGGCGTCGGAGAACAGCTGACCGCCGCTCGTCAGGAGCTGCTGGACCTCGAGACCGCCAATTCCCTGCTCTCAGTCAAGGCCGAGTCGTTTGACAGCGGCGCGACGCCAGCACCGCCTGATGTGTTGACGGGCATTGGAATGGTAGTGGCCAACTGCACAGAGGTGGTCGCTGAGCTGCGGGAAGGCATCCTCCTTGACGCCGCACAGCACAGGAGGGCTCTGGAGACTGGCACGAAGGCATTGGGAGCTGCCACACGCGGCCTCGATATGTAAGTGCGCCAACTAGAAACATGATTACAATTCGAAACTGACGTTCCGGTGTGGCATCAAGTGCGACCAGCTTGGCCGCCGCAGAGAAGAATGGAGACTCTCCTCCCTATCAGTCGACACTCATCTATGATGAGATCCTGGCCATCAAGGTCCGGCTCGCTGAGGACCGCGACAAGGGCATCAACGGGCTTCAGATCGCGGTCCTGACCGAGTTTCTTGACTGCCTCCAGCAGTATGCCGCCGCCCAGTCAGGCAACGTTGTCGGCCCCTCATCGATGCAGGGCCTGAGCCTCTCTGACTTCCCTCGACCTGGCGCCAGCGGCAACGGAGAGGGCCCGTCACGATCGAGTCCGATCCTGGAAGACATGCACCAGCCCTCGCAACCCATCCCAGCCTACTCAGCCGTGGACACACCCCGGGCGCCGCACCGCATTCGCATCCGGCAGATATCTCGCATCCCGGACCTGGAGTACGAGCCACTCGACGTGGCCTTCGACCCGTTATCCAAAGTGGCGCGTGTGGCCGTTGCCGATCTTTACTCGCGCGTGCGCTTCTTCAACGTCCGCGGCCACAGCGGTTCGGAGAACACGGCCGCCATCGCCCTCAACTTGATGACGACGGGGATGCACATGACGCTCAGTCCAAGCGCCCCGCCACGCTTGGCCGTCGTTGCGGAAGGTGCGAATCAGGCGCCCGCCATGGGGGTTTCCGTCGTGCGACACGACCTGGAGACGTTCCAGAAGGGCTCGTTAGTCATCGCGGACTACTCACACGGGTCGCGAGTGGTTACATTCAAGCAGTCGGGCGGGCGGCCCTTCTCATTCAGCCGGGACGGCGCGTACCTCGCCGCCCGGGGCCCGCGGGGGCGGGTGGAGATCGTGTCGGGGCTCGACGGCAAGGGCGTCGCGGTGGTGAGGAGCCACACGGAGGAGGTGGTGGACGCCAAGTTCACGGCGGACGGGAGCGGGCTAGTGAGCATGTCGAGGGACGGCACGCTGCGGGTGACGAGCACGGCGACGTGGCACGGCACGGCGAAGCTGGAGGTGGCCGAGTGGCGAAACCCGGTCCTGCTCGCGCTGCCGGCGGTCAAGGGCCGCGTCGTGCTCTCCGTCTGGGGCCGCAAGGTCTATCTCTGGGACCCGGACACCGAGGCGCTGGACAAGTGGGATCTGAACGCGGGCGAGGGCGTGACGACGGAGAGCTGGCCGCTGGCGGCGAGCCCGGACTTGCGCTACCTCTGCTGCCGCAACGAGCAGGGGGCTGACATCAGGGAGGTGGCTAGCGGCAGGGTTCTCTGCCGGCTCAAGTTCGAGGCTGGGTTCGTGACGGCCGCCGGCTGGAGTGCCGACTCGAAGATGCTGGCACTGGGGTGGATGTCTGGAGGTGTCATGGGTCAAGGGAAAGGCAGGGTAGACATTTGGGAGATTATCGATTGAGCGGGATTGGTGTAGCACAGCGATGAAAAAGACGTGAATTTTGAAAACAAAGCATATCGATCAAGCTGTCTGTTCATTTTTGCTTTCTGCCTGCTAAGTCGTTCACCGTTTGATGGTACCTCACCTTATGATGGTGATGATAGGTGAAGCATGGCGGGGTAAGTTCGATGATGGATGGGACCCGGATGGCGGGGTAGGTCCCTTTTAGCGGGCAGTCGTCAAGAACGGCCCCAATGGCGACGTCCCGATAGAGGGCCACTCGATGACCTGACCCCTCTTCCAGGCCCTTTCGCCTACCAAGTTTCCCCATCATCGTGCCTGCCCGCCTAGAAAAATTGCCCGCCCCCGCCTAGCTTGCCTGCCTGTAGGTACCTACCTTGCCGTCCCGTCCACCGCAAAACTGTCAGCCTCGTGCTCGAACCTCGCCCACGATTCCATCATCCCGCAAAACCAAGGTCTCCTCCGAATCATCCACCACCCTTCCACACCCTCCGCAGTCGGCACGTCACTCTACAGATATCCTCGTTAGTTCGAAGCAGCATCACATTCACGATCAACGAATACGACGTTCATTTTTCGAGCGACAGCCATCTGGCCTCCGAGTAAACCCATCCGTCGCAACAGAGGCTCCACGCACCAGCGACGCCGCACGAAATCTACACCTGAGCGAGTCCGGTGGTACACGAACGGCTCGGGCATATATCAAGATGGCTCCGGCGCTGTCAGCCCAACAAAAGGCCATCACGGCTCAGTTCCGGGACCTGACGGGCGCCAGCGACAAGAGTGCTGCCAGGGTGCGTTGCGTCTTCCCTTGAGTCTTGTTTGTCCATGTTTCCGCCCCCAAGTCAGGCGGTGATGCTTCTTCCCGACACCTCGCTCTGCCCACATCGGACGCGCCAATGCCATGGGATGCTCGACGTCTTGACAGCGCACAGCTGCATGTTCATTAATCAACATCTCCACCGCCGCTCGCCCGTGGACTGAGGCAGTTTGCCTCGTCCCCGCCGAATCTGCTTGCATCTTGGACCGACACTCTGGGAATGGGAGGGCGGAGTCGGTCTCGGTCCCCTGTCGAAGCAACTCATGGCCCTGGCTCTGGTCGATGGTGGCCCTGAAACTGACGGGGCTCAACTGCCACAGCCCCGAGGACTGATAGCTGACAGGATATCTAGTACCTGAAGAACGCCAACTACAGGCTCGGTGAAGCCGTCGATACGTGAGTTAAACGACCTCTCTCGTCTTGTCTTGTTCGACTTCCTCCTGCTTTTTCCCTTTCGTTCTGGGCCACCTGGTCCTTTTTAAGCCTCGAGATCTGCCCTTGACCGCCCTGCTTTCCCCTCACCGTCTCTTGGATCCCTCGAATCGGGCGCAGCGGTTCACCGGCCCTACTCGGACAATTTGCCGCAGCGCATGGGTTGTCTGCCTTCTTATCGTGGTCGTCAATCGACACCTTGTGGGGTTGTCCGCTCCTCCTTTCCGGGTCCATCCTTTCCACACAATACGAGAAAGGCCGAATCGACGCCGACATCGAGCGCTTTTCCGACAGGCCGACTGGTTCTCGTCGTCTTCGTGCTCTATTACGTGACTACCAGAGAGAGTCCCAAGCCAGACTGCCAATGCCCGGCCCGCACCAAGCCACGATGGCCATGAGCCGCCGCTGCGCCCACGCCTCCACCCTCATCTTTCCCGGCATCGTTGGACTTGCTGCGATCCGATCACCGTCTTGAGTGCCGGACAGGATGCCCACCCTTCCATCCCCCCGCGGTTCACATTTCCCCCACGAGGGGTGAAGGCAAGCTTCGCTACCCCATCCTCGGTCCAAGACCGCACCTATCATTTGGCACCCGATTCTCCCGGTCTTCAGTGGGACTCGGACACTTACACAACTCTTCACGGAGTATCTTCACGCGAGTGGCGTCGTTACCCCCAGAATCTTCCTTCATCATCTGCCTTTGATACACCTAGTCTTCAAGTCATTCTTATCATTCCTCATGCCGCGCTCCTGATATTTACCAACGAAATCATCCGAGGTGGCGGACATCGGAAGTGGGAGTATGGGTTGGAGAGGCGTCAAAAACGCTCTGCCCTCCAAGGGCTTGAGCTTCTGGTCCTCCAAGAACAGCTCCACGCGTAGTCAAGAGTCTGGACGAGAGAAGAAACAACCAGGGTATTGCCGCTGAAACCCTTTCTGAACATGGCCGTCTAGCGTGTATATCTGCGCCCTCGTTGCGGTCGTGGCGCTTTCGCACACGAGTTCCAATACTGTCTTCGCTACGGCATGCCTCATGATCTTGTGCAGCAGCTGACTCCTTTACGAATAGATTCTATGGCGGCAGTAATGCCGGAAGCGGCGCAGGCACACCTTCGCCCGCGGATGCTGAGCTCAACAAGATCTTTGACTCTTTGCGAAGTACAGCAGCCGCTCAACCTCACATGCCCGGAAGCTAATCCAAGGGTCAGGCACAGATGATCCTGCCGACACTCTCGGTACCGACTCGACCATGGTGTACTTCGACGAGAAGCTTGGGGTGAACCTGGAGAACGCAGAAGGCTTCCTGGCAATGTACATTGTCCAAGCTCCCGCTGTTGGGCAGATCAGCCGCCAAGGCTTCGTTGAAGGCTGGAAAGCCGCCAAGTAAATGCTCATGATTCACGCCTGGTCTGGACTCAGGACACTAACGATGCCGACAGTGCACCCCTGACTATCAACGATCAGGCACGGTACATCAAGAACCAGAGCAAACATCTGGCTGTGGACCTTGCTCTCTTCAAGAGCGTCTACCGCCACACCTTCCTTGCGGCCAAGGAACCCGACCTGAAAGCCATCAACCTTGCAGATGCGCTCGTCTACTGGGAAACACTCTTTGCGGATCCAGGTTGGGTATGGAAGTCACGCAACCACGACTGGTTCAGTCTCTGGAAAGAGTACCTCGCAGCCAACTGGACTCGCTCAGTGAACAAGGACATGTGGAACCAGACGTTGGAGTTCGCCACGCAAAGCGTCAGGGACGAGTCTCTCTCTTTCTGGAACGAAGACGGCGCATGGCCCAGCGTCATTGACGACTTCGTCACATGGTTAAAGGCGAACGAGAAGGTGGACCTGTCCGGGGCCATGAGCACTAGCTCGTAGTTTGTTCGGTCATGGCTGCAGGCCCACGACATGCCCACGCCCCAGCCCAAAGACCTGACGGGGATGAACACTCCTAGTACGGAGAATTACGATCCCGCGTTGCAGCAGGCCATGGCAGCCTTCCGAAAACGGTACGGAGGGGACTGATGCCCACGTCAGGCGCGCCATTACTCATACCGACTGGCAATTGCTCGATGGCCATGAGTGCTACAAGGCAAAGCACTCTGGAGTAGGCGGTCTAGGCAGGATGAATGTGACGGGGGCAGCACGGCTGCCAGGAGAGACTCCTCTCTCGTAGGGCAATGTTGACTGTAGACAGCATGATTAGGCGAGGAACAAGCGTTGAGAAACATCAAGGCGATTATTTACAATTTCTTCTTGATTTGCTCTTTGGCGCCGTGTGATTGTCTCCAAATAGTGTACAGTTCAGGTCGTTGCCGGCCGCTGGCCGCCGGCCGCATGACCATATCTTACAACCCATCGAACCAGAGATGATTATCTGGCTGTCATCGCGTTGGCCCTGACCACCAGGGACGGCACTTGGGCACGTCCCAGGGCCCGCCGAGCCGTGCCACTCCGCAGCAAGCCTCTCAATCGGCTCACCTGTCTATATCGAATGCAAGTCGGGAATTCCAAGGCATCCCGCCTCCCCTTACTCCTCTCTCGGATCCCACTTGATGGCGCCGTACTTGGCGAGCGATGTGAGCTTGCCGTCGCCGACCTTGACGTGGGCGGTGCGGATGACGCGGGGGTCGAGGTTGATGGTGTTGCGCATCTCCATGTGCGCCTTGCTCGAGGCGTCGTAGCGCATGACGAAGTGGTGGCCCGTCTTGTACTTCATCTGGGCGGAGACGACGGGGCGCGGGAGGAGGAAGACGCCCCAGTTGGCGAGGCCGCGGACGACGCCGCCGTTGCGGAGGATGATCTGGCCCGCGGTCAGGGCAATTCTGCAGAAGGCGAGAAGTCAGTTCGGGGACTCGTTCGTCGGGGGGTTCGTCGGTTGGGAGAGGGCGTACTCTTTCGCCTCGGCGACGCTGCCGGGCCGGACCTGGGAAGGGGGGTTAGCGAGGGAACCGGGGGTGGGAGGATGGAGGGGGAGGTGCGCACTATTCCTATGAGTTCGTACAGCATGCTGGCGACGACATTGACGAGGATGTCGGATGCCGATTGTGGTGGATTGCGATACGGAGCTTCCAAAATTTGGATTCGACGTTGAAGATCCAATCGCGCATGGTCGTGAAAAGCGGGGACACAGTCTCGGGACAGTGCTCGCGCTGTACTGGGCCTGCCCCGGATTAGAACATCGCCAACGACGGACTGCAAGTGGGCAGACAAGCTTCTTGTGAGTGTTGATTAGGCTCACGACCCCGTGCACCATAAAGCTTTCTCGGGGCTATTGCCTCAGACAGACTCTAGAGTCAACAAGATACATCGGAAAGCCTGGGTCCCCTCATTCGTATCCTAGCCGCTCTCTTCGTTCACCGAGACGACACTATCTCTCTCCTCCAGGCTGATACAACAACCTCTGCAATGGCAAAAGAGCCGCTCCAGCATCCCTAAGTGCCGTTGCCACACAATAGATGATCATTTCCCGGGAACTGCCCACGGTGGAAATGGTGTGCCACCTCACGGTCGTTGGCATTCCGGTTCGGTTCTTCGTCCGTGATGACATAGTACATGACAGACCCGAGTCCGAATGTCGTCCGCTTGCGTGACTACATGGGAAAGTCCACAAGGATGTCGTTCGAACCTGATGCCTGGCGCGCACCCATCCGGCTCAGAGCAAACCAAAAGCATTCAATTCATTGATCACCATAAGGAAGCATCCCGACAAACCGCTGGGGTGCACTTCGTTGAGATAGTACGTCGTGTATTCTACAATAAATCCCAAGAGGTCTTAGGCAGGTTTACAGTTGTTGTACAGAGCCACTAATGGCCCCCTCTACTACTACCACTCGTTCAGTCTCGATCCACGACAGCCAGACTCTGAGCATGCGGGCGTCAGCTCACACAGCCTAGATCTGCTGTTTTCTCATTGCCTGCCACATCCTCCAGGGCAGCTTCCAGCTTGCCCGGACAGCGAACGGGTCGAAATTCTGCTGCTCCAGATTACGGAGGTACTCCTGCGCTGGCACAGCGTCCAGCAGCATGCCGAAGCCGCGTCGAATATCCCTTGCCGCGTCGCTCTCAGCCTCTCCATCTTGGTAGGTGTGACCAACCTCGCCTTGATGCTCAAAGTCGTGGCCGGGGCCTTCGCCGGCCTTGAGGCTCTTGAGCATCTCTCTTGCTGTGATCAGATGATCATTCGCGCGAGTGGCGACCGTGAACACAGCATCCTGGAAGCCCTCCGCACTGGGCCCCTGGCGGAATACGTCCTCTTCTCGGACGCCCGCCTCGGCCATCACATCGAGCGGCAGCAGCAGTACGGGATCCCTGCCACGGCCGACCTCTGCGGCACCGCTTGGCGACCGCACTGATTGTTGTGGTGCCGCCAGCACCGGAATGCCCCTCAGCACGGCCACGATGCCGCAGGCTTTGCCGACGTGGCTGGCGAGATGGTCCATGTGCATGCTCTGCATGGGCAGCGCAGCCAGGCCCGCATACGCGAGTGTGGCGTAGGTGTTCTCAGCATATTCCTCGAGGGCAGCCAGTGATGCGAACGGCCGGTTGTCCATGTGCTTCTCGCGCGTCTTGATGACCCTCTGCACCCAGAACTTCATGGACCCCGTGGCGGACCGAGACTGCGCGCGTGCCCTGGTCCCTTCCAGCGCGTGGTGGAGGAGAATGCAGATCGGTTCGGCTGGCGGAGATGCGGCAAAGGTCTTGTCGATGGACTCACGCCAGAATTGCATCCGCATGTGTCCTATTGTCTGGTTGGAGACGGTCTCGGGAAGACGCACGAGCTCGAGATTCAAGGCGCGGAGCGCAAGGTAGGTGTCGCGCACTCGGGAGGGTACGAGCCGTTGGATCAGGTGTGCATCGTAGTCGCTCTGTCTAAGTCGGCCAGTTAGTGATTGATGCATGCGCATCTCCATCACAGCTGTTACATACTGAAGTTGGCGCTCACAGTAAGCTCGCGCTTTCTGGACGTCGGCGTCCGTGGCGATACCTCGTCGCGTCGCGAAGCTGCCAGGCCTGGTAATAACCCTGGGCTTCTGCGCAAGCCTACTCAGGCCATTGCTGAGGAGTCGTGGACGATTCATTCAGGTGATCAATCCAGGCAGGCCCTCCATTCCGGAATTTGCCAATGAGCAGGAGGTGATTGCAAAGAGTTCCGGGGTGTGCTAGAGCTATCGGATCGGGGCCCCGGTTCCCAAAATTGTCACCGCCTGGCAGTTGCCGAATGATGACGTCCAGCACGGTGGACCCCTAAAATTTAGAGGGAACAGGGTCACATGATCACCCGACGCGGGCGTGTCGCGGTCCCCTCAGTCATTCGCGTCTCCCGCCTGATGTCCACCATTTGAGCGCGTGCCCTGCAAGCCTCATCTGCCACACCTTTTCGCTCGTGCTTCGTCAAGGCCGAGTATGGACGACTTCAGCGCCGCCGAACCACCGGCCAAGAGGCGACGCTTTTTCACCAGTGCCGAACCGGAGAACGAGAAACACGCTGCTGCCACTCCCGACGCGGAAACCGCCACAGCTGCTGCTACTTCGACAGTACAAAACGGCTACTCAGATCAGCTCCCCAATACTCATGATGGGGATGGCCCGGAGACAACATTTGTAGTCACCGAAACTCGGGAGCCTCTTCTTGAGCAGTCGATTGACGAAGCATCAAACCGAGCCCCCTCCCAGGTGAAGCACGATGCATCACCCGTCGGATTCGACCAGGACACGCTTGAGGCCTTCATCGGTGGCAAGGTGCCGGCCGAGATTCTCGAGATATTGCGAGAAGTCTGTGGGAATGACATTGAGCGAGCAGTCAACATGTATTTTGACGGCACATGGAAAAGCTACAAGAAGAAGGTGGCACCGACAATGACCTCCTTCGCTCGCCCCTCGTCCACTACCACGGCGCCACCAGTCAAGTCCGAATCGACAGATGAACCCGAGAAGCCCAGAGTACGACGTACCATGCCCGGATTTCGCTACATTGGTGCCCTTGGTGTTGAGGGATGGGCAACGACAAGCGGCGCGAATCTATTGAGCCACGGCGACGCCGTTAGAATCGAGCGACAAAAGATGCAGCCGCTGAAACCAGCACGCAAGAAGAACGCTTTAGGTGTGCTCTCGACACCTTCAAGGCCTGGCCCCGCTCCGAAGCGGAGCGACATTCTGGTCCGCTTCCTGAACAAGCATGGTAGCGAGGTCGGGAGGATCGAGAAGGAGTCTGCCAGTTGGATCTCCACCTTGATCGATCAGAAGATCTGCAAATTCGAAGGTCTCTGTGTGTATGCGCCAGAGAGGCTACGCACCAACGACACCGTTTTCATCCAGCTTCGATGCTGGCTGCTCGCTAGCGCGTTCGAAAGCAAGGCATTCGAAGTGGCCGACGAAGAAAGGCCCCTGGGCTTCTTCGACAAGGATGAATCCAACACGGAGCAGGACCTCCGTCTCAGGCAGATCGCATTGGTCAGGCTGCTGCAAGAAGTCAATTTGGAGCCCACGCAGGCCAATGCTGCATCTTCCAAGGAACGACGGGCTGAACTGCTACAGGCTGCTCAGACGGACGAGAAAAAAGCAAAGGAGACCCAGAAGACCCCTTCGCAGCCATCGACACCGAGGGAGCCTGGGTCTTCCCCGCCATCAGATGAACAAGAGGAGGGTGAAGAACTGGAGCAGGACCAGCTTGACACCCTGTACCGCAAGGCTCAGTCATTCGACTTCAACACTCCCGAAGCAGAGCCGGTCGACACGTTCGCAATGTCTCTTCGTCCCTACCAGAAGCAGGCTCTCCACTGGATGCTGTCTAAGGAAAAGGACACGAAAGACAGCCGTGAACTCAGCATGCATCCTCTCTGGGAGGAATACGCATGGCCAACGACGGATGTGGACGATAAAGAACTGCCACAGGTCGAGGGCCAGCAGCATTTCTACGTCAACCCGTATTCAGGAGACCTTTCTCTCGAGTTCCCAGCACAAGAGCAAAACTGCCTGGGCGGCATACTTGCGGACGAGATGGGTCTGGGCAAGACGATCCAGATGCTGAGCCTGATCCACAGTCACCGTTCCGAAGTCGCACTCCAGGCAAGCAGTGGGAATCGAACCGCCTCTTCAGTCAACGATCTCCCGAGGTTCACTCACAATGGACCAGCTGTTTTACCAGCACCCTGCACAACTCTTGTGGTGGCGCCCATGTCGCTGCTATCTCAATGGCAGAGCGAGGCAGAGAAGGCATCGAAAGCAGGAACGATGAAGATCATGATGTACTATGGCGCCGAGAAGGCCAGCAGCAACCTGCAGGCAATGTGCTGCGCAGCTAGCGCAGCCTCGGCACCCGACATCGTCATCACCAGCTATGGCGTCGTGCTCTCGGAATTCAACCAGGTCGCTGCCCTGAAGGGCAACAGATCGGCGCACCACGGCATCTTCTCCTTGGATTTCTTCCGGGTAATTCTTGACGAGGGTCATCATATCAAAAATCGACAATCTAAGACGGCCAAGGCTTGCTACGAAATAGCAGCTGAACACCGCTGGATCTTGACTGGCACGCCCATCGTCAACAGACTCGAGGACCTCTTCAGCTTGGTCCGGTTCTTGCGTGTCGAGCCCTGGAACAACTTTTCGTTTTGGAGGACATTCATTACGGTTCCTTTTGAATCCAAGAACTTCATGCGCGCGCTAGATGTTGTCCAGACTGTTCTAGAGCCGCTCGTCATCCGGAGAACCAAAGACATGAGAACGCCTGACGGTCAACTCCTCGTGCCCTTGCCGCCCAAGGTCATCGAGGTCGTCGACGTGGAACTCGGCCAGGCTGAACGGGACATCTACGACTACATTTTCCTGCGGGCCAAGCAGACCTTCTCCAAGAACATGGAAGCTGGCACAGTTATGAAAGCCTTCACAAGCATCTTTGCACAGATTCTGCGCCTGCGTCAGACTTGTTGCCACCCTTTGCTGGTCAAGAACAAAGACATCGTCGCGGACGAGGAGGAAGCAGGCGCAGCTGCCGACCTCGTCTCCGGCCTGGCGGATGATATGGATTTGTCTACCTTGATCGAAGACTTCTCGGCCTCGACGTCTGAATCAGATACGAACCCAAATGCGTTCGGCGCCCATGTCCTCGGGCAAATCCGCGACGAAGCCTCGAGCGAATGCCCGATCTGTGCAGAGGAACCCATGATCGACCAGACGGTCACGGGAGGTTGCTGGCACTCGGCGTGCAAGAAGTGCCTACTCGACTACATGAAGCATCAGACCGATCGTGCGAAGGTGCCTACGTGCCCGAATTGTCGAGCAGAGATCAACTATCGGGATCTCTTCGAGGTGGTTCGGCACGACGATGAACCTGACTTGACCGGTTCGCCCAAGATTACGCTGCAGAGGCTAGGCAAGAGTAACTCCTCTGCCAAGGTCGTTGCCCTGATCAGCGCCCTTCGAGATCTTCGCCGTGCGAATCCGAGCATGAAGTCCGTGGTCTTCAGCCAGTTCACCTCATTCCTGGGCCTGATCGAGCCAGCCCTGGCCAAGTACAACATGAAGTTCCTTCGGCTGGACGGCACAATGGCCCAAAAGGCACGTGCCGCCGTCCTGACCGAGTTCCAAGAATCCAAGAGCTTCACGATCTTGCTCATCAGTCTCCGCGCTGGCGGCGTAGGGCTGAACCTGACATCAGCGAAGCGAGTGTACATGATGGACCCTTGGTGGAGTTTCGCGATTGAAGCCCAGGCCATCGATCGCGTGCACCGCATGGGCCAGGAAGACGAGGTCAAGGTGTATCGCTTCATCGTAAAGAAGAGTGTGGAGGAGAGGATGCTCCGGGTGCAGGAGCGCAAGAAATTCCTGTGAGTACCATACCCTTCGCCATCCGCGACCAGCGAACATCCTACTGACCGTCCTTAGTGCCACTTCCTTGGGCATGATGAGCGATGAGGACAAGAAGCTTCAGCGGATCGAGGATATTAAGGAGCTCCTCAGCTACGACACGACTTCTTCGCAGTAATGGCAGTATGCGCGGTCATACAATGGTATATACTATGCGGCGGGTTTGGAAGCATTTCCATCGGCGTCACAGAGCTGGAGGGCGGTCTTCCGATACCCATACTGGAGCATGTTGCATTCTATGAGTTGTCTGTGGTGTTGATGACTGCGGCGGATGCACCAACACATGGCAGTCGGCGTTTGAAAATGTATTTTATGTCGAGCATTTCATGCACGTATGGCGAGCCATATATTTGACGTGATGCATCTGTAATTCAGGCTCCTACATAGACTAACTAGGCCAACTTGACTGTTGTTTTGCAGGTGACCGAGTGAATCGGCCGGCGCACCGTGAGGTGGTCACTCTGAGTCGCCCCTGACTCTGCACCCACCTGACCACCACCACAAGTTAGGGTCCCAAGATCAACAGGCACGGTGATGCAAAACGGGGAGAGGCGGCCATTTAATTATCGCGTCGCCTTCTTTCCTCATATTTGCCAATGGTTTGCTACTTCTAGCTCATTTACATCCGCACACAATTTCGCACATCCCTTCGACCTGGGCGATGCTCGTCTTGCCCCGGCCTCAAGGGACAGCCAGCCGTCAAGAAGACCACCAGAAGACTCGACACAATCGCTACACCAGCAAGTCTAGTTTCCTATGGACAACGTCAAAACCATCCTACGAGGTCTCAACCTCTGCAAGAACGGCCCGCCTCCGACAGAGACCAGGGATCAAAGCCGGCACAGCTCAGGGCACGACAAGGCAGGCGACGCCGACGGCGAGGTCGAGGCACTACTGAGGGTACTCGCGTCAAGTCTGATAGCATACGCCTTGCGCAAGTACGCCGCCTCAGGACACAACCAGAAGCGCCGCAAGGCCGGCGGCGTGGATGTCGACTTCGTCATGCTGGAGAAGGTCGGCCAGACAATCCTCGACAAGCTCATCCAGGCAGGTGCAAAGGCCTCCAAGAAGCACAAAGAGAGCAAGAAATCGGCAGAAGAGGCGGAAAACAAACGGCATGGAAAGGAACGACGTGACGATAGGCGTCGCTCGCGATACGATCGGCCGAAAAGAGACCCAAGTCATGCCGAAGCAGACGACCATCGTCATGCGCAACGACGACGACATCGAAGAAGGGATTACGACGAAAATCACCCGAGGCCGCATCGCCGCCAGCAACCGGAAATCACCGTCACCCCGCCAACTCTGCCTTCGCATTCACAATCCCCCAACGACGGCCGCGGCCGCAGCCGGCGCCGCAGGACAAGCCCGGTCAGGGCAGAAGAGCTCCCACCCGAGAACAAGACACATGACAACCCAGCCGAGCTGCTGGACATGACTTCACTTCGCGACAGGCTGGGGGGCCTTTCCGCGGCCATCATAGAACTTAGCGCGCGATCGGCCGCTGGCGACGGGGTACAGGGACACGGCGAGTGCGAGTTCTACGACAAGTTCGTCGAACAGTCCGGGCCGGTGCAAGAAGCAATCGGTGAAGCGTTGGCGCAGATTCGAGAAGCGGAAGAGGCGAAGGGGGAGAGAAGGCGGAGACGAAGACGGAGGCCCGAGAGGACGCATGCATGATTTGCGACGGTGGGAGAGAGTGACCCTGTCATTCAAGTTGCGACATGAGCACTGTAGGTCGGAATCGAGTTGACTGTATGTAGTATGTACCAAGACACTGTTCCTGAACACCAGGAACATCTAGACCGGCGCCGAAGAGAAACTCATCACCTTGACCCTGGTCATACCCCTGAGATCTCCTCCTGAACAGCATTTCCTGGCACATAAAGCGCCGAGCCAACCATCCTTGCACCTCCCGAACTCCCAGGTTGCAAGATGACCTTGTGACTCGACCTCTTGACGTGGCTCTTGTGTTTTGATTTGGCTGGGAGCTCCTCGGACTCGCTGTCATCCTTCTTCTTGCGCTTCTTACTCTTCTTGCTCTTGCTCTTCTTCTCCCTCCGGACGTAGGTGAGGTGAGAAGGGCCGGAGTCGTATCCGATGGTCGTGATGTGCTGGCCATCAGCCAACACCTTTGTTGGCTCGGGAGGTCGGCCGACGACGACGACTGAGCTGCCGTTGCGGAGTGTGTAGATGTCGGACTCGTCATCTTTGAGTAAGTCAGCTATGTCAACAGAACGTCGCATCTGGAAGGGCCTCGAGTTCATACCTCCATCTGCGGCCAATGCCCCTTTTCTTGGGAGATGCAGGTGAGCATGTCCGTTGACGTCGCTTACATGGCTTTTGCCTTTCTTGCTGGTGCGAGTCTTCTTCTTCTTTGGCGGATTCTCTGGCGCCATTGCGCTCCGAAGAATGAGAAACAGAATCAGAAGAATTAGGAGAGCGCCCACAGTCAAGCCGATGCCCAGGCCGGCTTTGGCGCCCGCGTCGCGTCGGTGTAGCAGGTGCGGTTCTCGAGCTGAAGGAGCCATGGTGTTTGGTTTCTTGGGGGAATACCCATAGCCCCCAAATATGTCTTCTTATAACGCCAAAAGGTACAGGAGGCAGATGCCATCCAGCAGTGTGTCCAGCTCGCACGTGCTTGTCGCTACACCACGATGACCCAAGACGCCGGCCCGGGACGCGCAGCTTGCGAAGGTGTTTGCGAGACACACACCAAAAGCACTGCCACAAGCAACCAAGTGTGCCCCAAATACAGAATCCCAAACAGGTGGCCATGATTGTTCCGTTTCTGGAAACATGAAAACCACGATCTGGTAGGTTTTTTTGGGCTTCAGGGGCGAGAAACGGGGGCGGTTTGCTTGCATCACCGGGCTTTTGAAACATTCACGGCTGACAAGCCAGCGCCGACACTGATTCTACCCGCTCAGAGGAGTCAGAGGTGAGTCTGACACGATCATTCAAGGATATCTATGGTATCAGCAAGACGGCAGTTAAGGATGTGACCGTGGCAAAGACGGGAGATGGTATCACACGGCAGCAGAGCTACACCGGGAGCTCACCGAAGACTTCATCATAATGATGGCTTGGATAATGATTGTTGGCAAAATGGTGCTGTATGCACCGATCACGAGTCTGAAGACATCGTGTGCACTGTTGTTCTGAACAAATTTTCATTGAGGTCTGTGAACAAGCTTTGTTCAGCACGACAAATGATCTTGTATCTAGCAGACGGCCCTGTATAGACGCGACTAGCTCTCTGGCCAGTCCAGAGTATCTTCGTAGACCCTATCCCACCAACTGAGCCCCTTTGCTTCCTAGGCTTCCGCCTGTCCAGGTGAAGAGGCCTCAGCCATTGATAACCTCAAACCCAGTCGCACCATCCACCCCCCTGACAGTCCTCTAGCAACAGATCTGAGGCTCAAAAGCAACGTGCGGCTCGGGGTAGATGAAGATGCCGAGGGCGGACCTGAAGCCCGACGAGAGGTCGTCAAAGGCCTGGCACGTGTACTGGTGGTTCTCGGAAGTGCGGCTGATGTACTGGCGGAGCAGGTCGGCCATGCAGCCAGTCGGGGCAACGGGCAGGATGTTGGACCGGCGCTTGATGGTGAGCAGCATGGTATACCTCTCGTGGATCTGCCTGGCGTGGATGTCGTTCAGCTCGATCTCGCGCTTCTCCACGGAGCGACGCCTGAAGTACTCGGTCTGGTCGACAGTAACGTTGGCGACGGTGTCCTCGTAGTGGACCTCGCCCGAGGCCACGTCGAAAGAGTACTCGTTGTACATCTCGCCGCTGAGGTCGATGCCGTCCCCGGACAGGTCAGCGAGGGTGTGCCCGTCCTCGGCGACGTAGGGGACCTTGAAGTGGACGTGCTCGACACCCGTCCAGCCCAGGGCGGCAGCGCGAGCGGGTTCGACGCCCGAGCTCTCTGCGCCGTTGTTGTTGACGATGGTGGCGCGGAGGTCGCGGCCGGCCTTGATCATGTTGGAGACGTCGTTGAGCCAGGCGGTCATGTGCCCAGGCCCGTACCTGATGAGGTAGGGCACGCCGATGTGCCACCACTGGACACGGAAGGGCATGCGCTCGCAGGGAATCCGGAGGTAGCTGGGGAGCTCGTCGCAGATGTTCATGAGCTGGTTCTGGCTCTGCAGGGTTGTGAACTCTTGGGGATAGCTCATGCCCGTCTCGTTGACGATGGCATCGGCTTCGTCGATCTCGGCGCGGCGCTCCGCTTGAGGGGTGATATCCTCATCTTTGCGCCGATCAGGTCAAAGAAGGACTCCATATCGTCCATCATGCCAATGTCAATGTCCTCGCCGGTGTCGAACCTGCGCGAAGCTGGCTCGTGGGCGGCATAAGGGTCGCGAGTGGCGCCGGCGGCCACGCCGCTGGAGACCGCTGCGAGGGACAGGAGAGCTTGGGAGAAACGCATCTTGAAGACCTGAGAGATAAGGGCGTAATTGACAGGACGATAAAGATGGACTGATGCTCCCAGGATATGATTCAAGACTGGATGATCGCTGGCCTGACGAATGAGTTCAAGTCTGATGTTCGAGACAGAGGCTTTATACTCCTGAGATACGAACGTATCGCGCCTGGAGACCTAATCTAGCGCCGACGATCATGATCGTGTCCACAATCATTGTCCGTATCAAGGCCTTCGACATGGAGTCCTTTCCCTGCCGTATGCCGATGCCAGTCCATCAACATGAATCTGGGCATCCAGCTTTTCGTGCTTCCCCTCACGGCCAAGCCTCTCCTGAAGGAATTTACCAAACTGCCTCTTACTAGAACAGTGTAGAGTTGCAAATCATTGCTTCTTTCTGAATCCTAGGAGGATGGAGACAAGACTTGATTGTCGAACAGCGAGTGTATGTCGGACCATGTCCGAGGTCGGCGGCAGCATCCCAGCCCAATGCTCCATCACTCGAGCTTTACCTTCCTTTCCAAGACGAGTCCGATATGTAGAGACAGCAAGATGAACTTCTCCAAGACATCAAAAACTTCATCCCAGACTTTTCCTGCAATCAATGACGTATGTTCTTAGGGCTGTCTGCGCCATCTCATCTTGACTTACAACTCCGCAACTCCATCCACGACTTGGCACCTGATCCGGAAGCCAAGCAAGCAACAGAATGGAGCCAAAAGAGCTCCTCCGTGGGGCTCTCGCCATGGTCTGGTAACGCCTGAGTCTTGAGAGTTAAGATACTGCGAGCTGGCGAATGAAAGCGAGGCGCCACGTCACGATAGAGTCTGTCGGGGACTCGGGTTGTCGGGGCAGCCGATGCGGCCCGTCGTCTGCCGAGCCTCCCTAGGTACTAGATCCTTCAGGATACTGGAGTAAAAGCGGCTCTGCCTAGAGACTTCGGTGCCGTTCAAAGTCTTGGTAGGCAGCTTTATAGCCTTACGAGGCCGGCAATCCGGATACCAGTTGGTCGGTTCGAGTGCCCAGAAGCCAAGAGGATCCTTCCGGTGGAAGTAACCTCGGAGTTACAGAGTAACTCGCCTAAGAGTATCTAAGGAAACCGGGAAATATCTCCAAGAACTTAGCTTTGTGGTATTGAATATGGTACTTGGAGGACAATGGGTCTAGCTTGGCAATGGCATAGATGCAGGCGTTCGGACTTTGAGCTACATTGAGGAAGTGTTGCATATTGATCTACGTCAATGTAGGGTGCCCAGCTTTCTCTGCCATGGTAAGAGCGCACTTAGATTGCGTTGGAATAGTCTTGTCAAGGTTCCAATCTTTCGCTTGGCCATGATCTCGTCGGAGACGCCCGATACACGATTTGGTGGCTGACATCTGAAGGCATTTGAATCCCGGAACTTGTTCATCCATAGCATATAAGTACATCTCTCGCCCTCTGACGAAATTTCATTTTAGATTTGCACAATCTTAAGCCAGTTTCCAGACTCCTCCTTTACCATGCGTTCCACCACGACGCTCCTCTTTGCTGCCCTTGCCAGCCTCGGTTTTGTGTCCGCGCAGGCGCATTTCGAGGAGACTTGCACGACCTGCACCCAGAGTGGACCTCACCACATCACATGCTTTGAGTGCCGTAGGGTCGATGGCTCTGTGAGGCCGGGCTATACCGACCTGGATCTGGGAGGCTGCCTGTCGAACAATGACGGCCATCTCGTAGCGAGCTCCAAGTGAGTTTATGAGCCTCCCGAGGTTCAACAATGAAGTGATATATCAGACATACTGACGACAGAATGTCAAATTAGCGGCGGCTTCCAGTATACCTGCACGAACATCCGGCTCTACACGACGCCTCAGCTTGATAACCGGATTCATCTGCAAGCGGATTGCCAGAACGCGGCGGCTACTCAACTGTTCCCCAATGCGATTGACCTCGGTACGTGACATGGGAGTCTCCTATAGCTGCCCAACCCTGGCTCCTTGGGGCACATTGACTGACTTCACCTGCAAGATGATGCCGTTGCCAACATCAACGGAGAGCTCCGGTGCAGCTCGTGATGTGGAGAGGAGACGTGAAATACGGTTGAGCTTCTCTGGTATTGATGAAAAAGTAGTGTGAGGGCATAGTCAAGTGGCCATGAGACTCTAGCAGGCATATGTTGGCTAAGCTCAAGGACAGTGTTGTTTGAGTAGTACCAGGGACGTAGAGACACTGCCCACTTCATATGTAATGGTGGTCCATCATGCTCATTTCTTCCCAACATCAAAACCTGTGGTTCTTTCTCGCAATGCTGTCCGTTGATCCATCCAGGCAACCTTACATGCAACTGCGTCTCCATGGCCCAGAGGCAGCACTGAGATTGTGAGAAGGACGTGACAGAAATTCATTCAGCAATCATAGTATCGTAGCAATAGCCCAGAGAAGTCAAAAACCGAGAAACCCAAGAAGAGGTCATGGTACAGCTGTACATTGTGTGAAAATCCTCTCCGCGGCTCAATATCAGAATCAAAAATCAAATGCCTGTGCCTGTTGCTTGTTTTACAATGAAGAACCTTACTTCCTGACTACGGAGGATCAGCGACTGTTAGCATAATGGAGAGACGGACGACATACTGCCTGCTCATCCACCCCCCTCCTCTGCTGCCGCAGGCTCAGGCGCGGCCGAGCTCTTGGAGCTCTTCGAACTCTTGGAGCTAGTCGACCTCTGCGAGCGTCGTCGTCTGCGCTGAATCCGCCGCAGCGAATCACGGTAGACGTATACGAAGGCGCAGAGGCCGATGAGGAACAACCCGAGCACAACGCCCAGGACGACTCCTACGATTGTGTTCGTGTTGCTTGTTCCGGATGACCTGCGCTGGAGTTGCGAGGCTGTGTCGGATCCGAAGGCGAGGCCCCGGACGCAGGCAGACAACCATGCGACAGAGGCAGTGAGCTTATGCCTCACCATGAAGTCTGACCCGAGGGTGTTCGCAAAGGGGTTCTGGATTGCGACCTGCGCGGAAGGTGGGCGCGGAGGGTTTGTGGGGAGATGCATGTCGTCTGGGTACGACGTTGGGCATCAATGGAACGAACGCCCTGTACTCAAATGCTTTGCCACTACAAATCGAGAACAACTGATTTGGGCGGTAATTGAACAAGACAAGTATTACACAGCAGCATTGTGCCGGTAAAGACCAGGGGAAATGAAGCGGAAACCAGGAGAAGTGAAGTGGAAGGAGATGCGCGGTATTTACCCTTCGCGATGCTCTGCAAATGCACCTCACGATTCCTCGCACGAGACGGCCGTGGCATGATGGGCGTGTGCTTGGGCATCATGCAGCCGCACCCTCCAATTCACTCGCTGTGATAGGAGGAAACAGAGCACAAAGGTGTCCCAGCGCATGCGGCAGACCTGCAGGGATCGCAAATGGGAGACTGCTTCGGAGCGTCGCTGGAGATATCGCACTCGACCGAGAGAGTCCAGACAGGCACGGCGACACGGCTCCAGAAGGCACGCTGTCCGTGGCACGTTGTAGAGCTTACTGGCGGTCACACCATCCCAGGACTCGACTTACACGGCGAGCACGTCGTCGAATCAGTCGACGGGGCTTCAGGGAGAAGATATGGGCGGTCGAGATTCCAGGTCCAACCCCAATCGCGCCATGCATTAGCCGTGCCCCCTACATGCAAGCCGCTCTGCCAATGCCTCACTGATTCGACGGCTTCCATGCAGACTGGCGCCCTGTGCTTTCGAGTGGCCAGAATGAATGGAGAGGATATCAGCCTGCCATGGGCTGCAGACCTGCGAACGCAACGCACGTCAAGATCTTGGCACTTAGTTGAGTCGCAAGGTGAATAGCTACTTTGTAAGCTTCATTGGGATTCGAAGTCAGACTCAAGCATTGTTGTCAAGGTGGCTGTGTCAAGGCCCAACAGAAGACTTGGTTACTGATGCATTGATGAGCGGGTTGTCTTTGTCTTGCTGAGCTTTATTGTATGGTAATCATCCAGGAAAGCACCATGATATCAGTCAGTTCAGGATGAAGAGTCAAAAATCCCGTGACTTGAGTATTGAACAGCACCTTCTCGCATAACCCTAAGCAACACTCATCACAGCTCTGCTATGTTCGATCAATGGACGTCCGTGTCAAACCTACGATTTGATACACGAACAGTCCGTTTTGGCAACGATTCTTAAAACTATCCATCCCCCCGCCGTTCCAGCCGTTCCGAGAAAGTGGATAATCAGATCTAGACGCCCCTCAACGCCAACATGTGCATCGAGATCAATCGACAGTACACCTGCTGGGACAACACTCCCCAGCCCGGCGTGAACCCTCGGGCAGCGCCGGGCCACAAGGTGCAAATGCTGGTCAGATGCGCCAATCCGACCTATCGAGCCTGCATCCACCCCCAAGCCCTCTCTTGGATTCAGGAATACTACACGACTGCCTGCCCGACATGCTCTGGCAAGGGTATCTGCCATGATGCCTTCCTTACAGCGAGAGACCCTCTGCAGCCGGATGACGAGGCGATCGAGGCGAGACCAGAAGCAAAGGACGCGGCAACAGCCTACGTCCTGAGCCTGGCCACGTACTTCAACGCCGTCCTCAACAACAGCGAAGCTGCAGACGACCAGGATCTCCTGGATAAGTACATTACGTGCGTTGCCGAGACGAACTGCCGGATGAAGCCCCTCGATCACGTTGGCAGAGGACCGAACTGCTCCTGCGACTATGCTAACGTATTTCCAGAGCTCTACAACGTGTCTGCTGCCATGCGGCGCATTCCGGCCCAGATCATCCTGTCCAAGAACGAGGAGTTTGATCTCGACCAGACGACCTGGCACGGTCACCTGCCGCAACTGCGCCAGGAGTACACGGAACTAGCTCTCGAGAAGCTGAAGGAGGGCTTCCCTGAGAGGTTACCAATACCCACCGCCTGCCTCGGCAAGGGTACGAGGGACCTCCCCGTCATGGACGTGTGCATCACCGACTCCGTCGAAGAAGAGCGATCAGCCGCCATGTTCGACCAGATGGTGCAAGAAACCCTCGCCAGCCTCGGCGGCTCCGAGACCTGGGCCATGTCCTACATGACCGCCCACGTCATGGACACGCTGTCCTACGACAGCCGAACGCAAGCCACCTCGATGCTCTACCAGCGCGTCCGCATCCTGCACATCGTCGCCCGCCTGCTCCGGACAGACTCGGGCCTGACCATGGGCCGCCGCCGCACAATCTTCGGCATGTTCCTCGAGCTCCTGCACCCGCACCCGTCCATGCTGACTCCGGAGACGCCGTACCGCGACCACTTCGCCAGCCTGATGCAGGCCGCGAAATGGAGCGTGGCGCGCGACGAGGAGTTCCCGCCCCGGACCCTCGGCGCCCTCTTCGCGAATAACGGCGAGGCCACGAACCTGGAGAACCACCTCAGGCGCAACCGCGACGCCAACGCCCACGTGCAGATCGACCGCGTCAGCGCCGCCATCAACGCCGTCGCCGAGGAGCTCACGGAGGCCGAGCTGTGGGCGCTGCCGCACCGGGGGACCTGCCGCGGCGCGGACCGGGAGTGCCCGCTGTGCCGGCAGCACATGACGCATGGCCCCGGGCAGCCGCCGTCGCAGCAGCGGCCGGTGGGTGATGGGAAGGGACACCGGGCCGTGCGTCTCCGGTGCAGCCATGGCCATGTTGTGGGCTTGAACTGCTGGATTCGGCACTGGCGGATCAAGAGGGAGGCCCTGTCGGTCATTTCATGTATGGTGTGTAATGAGCGGCTGGTGGAGCTGGGGACTGGGAGCTGGGTTCCCGAGCCTTATGTTCCTTTCCGAGCATGATCGAGGTGAGATATCTAGGTACAGTGTTGCGAGGTGATGTACGCATTATCAGTCAAACATGTTCAGAGCTTTAATGTGAAAAATTCTGCTGACTCTGAGCATGTGCTTGTCCAATGATCTCTTCTGGCAACGGTGATTTGCGTGATGGTCAACAATAAAACGGTCTGGCTCCAGGCTGCTCGGGTGTTGAATACCATCGGAGGGAGTGGTTCAGAGGCGGCAATTATCTGACTGCGACTCGAGTCCAAAGATGCGCTTGATGGTAATGCTTCGAAACTGTCGTTTCCACGGGCATATAAATCCCCGTGTCAAAAGACGTGGATACTCCTCATCGGCACTTGATTGAGACAAAGATCGTCGATCGGCATCTCAGGCACAATGACAACTGCCGATCTGACAAACCCGACGAGCGTCCTTCCACGAGCCTCTACTGCCTTTGCCCATCCGCCGCCCCAATAGCCCCGAGCCGCTCGCCCAATGTTTCGAACAAACCAGCGCCGAGCCAGCAGATGCCCGTCCGCGGCCCACGCAGGCGCGAATGACTGGCCCGACGTCCAGGGGCCACCCCATGATCAGACGGATCGTCGCGCGGGGACAGGCACCCTTTAATCCAAAGGTGATCAAACTGCCGCCGGCGGCTCCGTCTCCGCTATGCGAATCCAGCATAGCGGCGCCGCGCTCTGCCGTCTCGGTCTCCGGGCCACTGTCCGGGGCTACGGCGGCCTGTCGATCCCCGGGTGTGCCCTGCCTGAACTGGCAAATGGCCCTGATCACGGGGCGGGAGATGCAATGGAGATCATGCTTGGAGATTCGTCACGATCGGGAGATGTTGTCGCGAGAGGGATCTAGCTATAAGAGTCTACGAAATCGCAGCTATTGTTAGGAGTCAGTTCGACAGTTCACACCACGAGCTGCTTCTCTGTACCCGATAGATCTTGGCATCATGTTCCGATTCGCATCCTCGCTGCCACTGGTGCTCGCGGCTAGCAGCGCCGCCGCGCAGAGCTTCGTCACCGTCGAGGGCGAGCACTTCCATGTCGATGGCGAGGACTTTGTCTTCGCCGGCAGCAATGCGTACTACTGGCCTTTCAGCCACGTTGGTCTTCCTCTTCAAGCCTGTGTCGTGTGACCTTGGCTGATCCAGAACAGACCCAGTCTGATATCGAGGCGGGCATGAACGCCGCCCTCGACGCTGGCCTCACCGTGTTCCGCACCTGGGGCTTCCACGACCAGAACTCGACGTTCGACCCCAATGGCCTCCCCCAGTATGGTGAGGGAGACCAGGATGCGGTCTTCCAGACGTTCCACCCTGACGGGTCTGTCGAGATCAACCTGTCTCCCCTGGACAAGGTCATCGAGGCGGCAGAGAACACGGGCATCAAGCTCATCATCGCCTTGACGAACAACTGGGCCGATTACGGCGGTATGGACGTCTACACGGTCAACCATGGCTTCCAGTATCACGACGACGTAAGCGCTTTCACTCACAGGCCTCCTCGCCATAAGACCTTAGGACCAAGCTGAAGTCGAGCCCCGCTGACCGTCCAGTTCTACCGAGAGCCCGTCATCAAAGAGGCGTTCAAGAACTACATCTCCGAAGTCGTGACCCGCTACGCAGACTCGACGGCCGTCTTCGCCTGGGAGATCGGCAACGAGCCGCGCTGCGCCGCAGACGGCACGCGCAACCTGCCCCCGAGCCCCGACTGCGCGCCCGAGCTCCTCGTCTCCTGGACGGACGAGATGTCGACCTTCATAAAGTCCCTGGACGCCAACCACCTCGTGACGTGGGGCGGCGAGGGCGGCTTCAACCGGGACTCGGACGACCACTTCTACAACGGCGGCGACGGCACCGACTTTGACGCCGAGCTCGCGCTGCCGAACATCGACTTTGGCGTCTTCCATTCGTACCCGGACTGGTGGGGCAAGACGATCGCGTGGACGAGCCAGTGGATCGTCGATCATGCCGAGGCCGGGCGCGCCGCGGGCAAGCCCGTCGTGCACGAGGAGTACGGCTGGATGACCAACGAGGAGCGGGAGGCGGCGCTGGGCACGACGGCGCCCGAGTCGCGGGTCGAGGTGCTGGGTGAGTGGCAGGCCATCTCGCGCGAGGAGCTCATGTCGGACATGTTCTGGCAGTACGGCTGGGAGTATGAGAACGGGCGCAACCATGATGATGGCTTCACCATTTACTTGGATGATGAGGAGGCGCAGGTTCTGGTGTACGAGCACGCGGCGGCGGTCAACGAGCTGCTGTGACGTACATGTGCTGTAAGAGCACGTGTACACGAGAGAATCAGTTTACTTTCGACGGACAACGAAATGTTCACTGCTTCATGGTGGCTACACAAGTATTGTGACCGGTCCCCTTGGTATGTCGGTGAGCACCGGTGAACCCCGGTCAGTCGGTGACTCAGTGACTCGGTGAACGCCCCCTGTCTGTGCCCCCTGAAGCTCAAACCGACGATCTCCCTTTTGATGTGTCAGATCCCCTCTGGAGTTTCGGATGCTCACGAACCCGGCCTGGGGCATGGGATTCTCGTCTTTTCTGCCCTCTTGACACTTCTCGGCGTCCGGAATTTTCCTCACCTCGTCTTCTTTTCCGTCCCGAGTTTCAAGCGCTGGACGTCTTGGCCTGCGGGGTTGCTTCTTTTCTCGTCTTTTGATCCGCCGTCGCGTTCGAGGGATCAGTGCTGCGATAATAATGGATGGCTGATATTGGGGCACGGATACTCGACAGACCGCGCGCGCACTCCCTCGTTGCTTCTCTCGCCTGGGGCGGGAAAGCTGGCGAATCTTGACTTTCTTGGAGATCTCGTCACACCTCGAAGGTCCCAAAGACAGTATTCGCTGTCACCGGGGATGAGGCAGGCGACCGCACTTGTCTAACCCATCGCGAGCGATGGCAGCTTCTTTTCTTCTCCTGCTGCTTGTTGTTGCATTCAGCGCGCGCTGCTTCTCCCAGCCCACCGACGACGCCGGCATCGTTCACGGCGATCGCGATGCGCCGAGTGCCCGGGCGGGACGCGGCCTCGTCCTGCCCACGGAGGACGTCCTCGATGGAAATGTCGTCACCCTGCCCGTGGTCGCGTCGTCGAGTCTGAGCAAGGCGCGCAAATCCCGGGGCCTGCCCGTCGAGGACGACGTGGACATTGGAGCGCTGGTCACTCTCCCGGTGATACACTCCATCAGGCGCGGCCTCTCGGAGCGCGACCTGGAGGTTGAGCTGGCGAAGAGATCCGATGTGGCCTACTATGCACAGAGTACGTCTCCATGTCTCTCGGCGATGTCTCGTCCGGAAACTGACCCGTGGCAGTCAACATCGGAACCCCGCCTCAGCCCGTCTACGTCCAGCTCGACACGGGGTCATTCGAGCTCTGGGTCAACCCCGACTGCACGGTCGTGCGGCCCTCGGACCAGAACTTCTGCGAGGCGACAGGCTTCTACGACAGTTTTGCGTCCTCGACGTCGCAAGACCTCCGCAGGACCTCGTCGCTGCAGTACGGCATCGGCAACGCCAACATCAGCTACGTCACGGACGACATCTCGCTCGCGGGCGGCCCGACGCTCTCGCAGGTGCAGTTCGGCATCGCCACCGACACGACGGACCAGTTCGCGGGCATCCTCGGCCTGGGCCACGGGCAGAACTACTCGACGCCGTACCCGAACATGATGGACCAGCTCGTCGCCCAAGGCGCCATCCGCTCCAAGACGTACTCGCTCGCCCTCGGCTCCAAGGCCGAAGAGAAGGGCCTCCTCGTCTTCGGCGGCATCGACACCCTCAAGTACTCGGGCGCCCTGGCCCCCCTCCCCGTGATCCCCGCCGACTCCTCCCCGGACGGCGTGGCCCGCTTCTGGGTCGCCCTGCAGTCCATCTCCGTGACGCCCCCGAGCGGCCGCTCCATCCCCTTCCCGAACAGCACGTTCCCCGTCTTCCTCGACAGCGGCGCGACGCTCACGCTCCTGCCGCGCGCCCTCTCCGACACCATCGCCGCCTCCTTCGGGTCCCCCGGCATCGACGCCCGCGGCTTCTACCCCGTCGACTGCGCGCTCGCGCGCGCCCCCGGCACCATGGACTTTGCCTTTGCGGGCGTGACGGTGCGCGTGCCGTATGGCGAGATGATACGCGAGATCAAGCGGATGGACGGCTCGTCGACGTGCATGCTCGGCATCACGCCGAGTCCGGACTTTGTGCTGCTGGGCGATACGTTTCTGCGCTCTGCGTATGCCGTGTTCGACCTCGAGGCGGATGTCGTGTACATGGCGCAGTACACCAACTGTGGGAGCCGCACGATGGAGATCATGGACAATGAGCATATCGGGGCTATTGTTGGGCTTTGCCCGGGGGCCCAGGCTGGTGCCGTCGCCACGCCGGTGGGTAGTGCGCCGGGGAGCGTGGCGAGCACGTCGCCGAGTGCTGTTGCAGACATGGGGGCAGTGGGCTCGTCGGCCGTGTCTCTGGGCTTCGGGCTGTCAATGTCTTGGACGTTGGGTGTGGTGGTGTTGGCGATGTTGAGGTGATATGCATCCAATATAACATTCGAGCGATATATTCTCTGAACAAACTTCAAACTTCATTTTAACCACGACCTTTGACCTTGACTTGACTTGGCTTGACTGACTTCATATGACTTGCAGTCCTGGGGCTCGATGCTGCATCACCAGAAAAGCTTGGGATCCTCTCCCGCCAGCCAGCTCTCCATCCCCTGATACATCCTATCCCACGTCTCGACATCCTTGACCGTCGCCAGGTGTACATCAATCTCATACCCCAGCTGTTCCTGCGCAGCGCCCAGGAACCTATACCCCTCCGGAAACTTCTCCAGCACCGCCTTCTCAAAAACAGGCACGCTCCTCCCGTCCGCCGGCACGACCCTGTCCTTCTCGTACACGAGCTTGACATACCTCGCCTTCCAGACGGGCGGGCCCGCCACATCGGCGCCCGATACGTCCTTCGTGCCGCGGGCCTGGTCCTCGCAGAAGAAGAGGAAGCGACAGTCGCAGTCGACATCATACTCGACGCCCGTCCCGGGCTCGACGAAGCGCTGGGTAATAGTCGCCTTCATCTTGCCGACGGCGCGGCCATTCGACGCCTCGAGCTCCACGAGCGTGCCGCACTCGCGGTGCTGGATGAAGACGCCCCGGGCCTTACCCTCCTTGGATATGGCGATGAAGTCGTCGATGGGCAGGGCGCCGCTCCAGGCTGGTCAGTTAGCTTCTGTTTGTGATTGCTATGATGCGGAGGGATATGCTATCATGTGAGGGATGCGTACTCGTCCAGACGTGCGCGTCGTCGGCGAAGAGGGAGCGGAAGTTGGCCCACTCCGAGGCGTCGCGGTACACGGGCCAGCCCTTGCAGAGCTCCGAGACGGCCAGGCGGCTGATGGTGTCGTGGAGCGAGCCGTTGACGTGCGAGTACTGGCGCGAGTGAGGGTCGTTGGGGGTCGTCATTCTGTATGATGTGCACTGCAGTAGAGACTTGATGACTTGAAAGTAAGTGTGGCTACTGTTCTCACATTTCTAGAAGCCTCTGTGGCAGGCTTTTATATCCGATGAATGCTGCATCTCGTGATTGACGATGATTGTCGTGCAAAGGCATCACGGCACCACCGACAGCCAGGCGCATTTCCCAAGATGGCTTCAAGAGGCATGAGGCGGCCCGTTGCATGGCGTCTCTACAGATCCTGGATCAGCACCGATCGCTGGTACTCGGGCGCCGTCACGATGAGCCCATTCCACGGCACCGGGAGGCGCCCGGCCGGCAGACGGCATGCCCTCGGGCGTTGAGGTGCCCTCTCCAGGCCCGCGGCGACGATGCCGGGCCAGCAGCTGCAAGGTACCGGGCTACTGGTCCCACAGTCGCCGTGGCACAGGATCCCCAGAGGGTCTTCACCGCCGGCTACCCGCCAGGACATATGTGTTCGCACCCGGGTGACTGAAGTGCTCGGCAGGCCTGGGCAGGCAGACGTGTCCGCCGAGAGAAAGCAAGCAGGCAGAGTGAAACTCTACACACCACCATCAACATGCAAGGGGGCAAATGCAGTGAGCCTGTTGCCAAGGGGCGTTGACAAGGTCTCTCGTACCCCAGCTTCACTGCTTGCAACATGTGCTTGCAACATGTGCACCAGGCTCTGCAGACAGTGGTGTGTGGGCACGAGCATGCCATAGCACACATAGGTACAGTGCATCCATATATGACCTCCACCGTAAGCCGCCCGCATGACGAAGGCCACGGTTGAAACACCACGAGTCGTTCGCCATGGGCTCAAGGGCTGCCGGGCCCAGCATCGGCATCCCCACAGTGGCTCTTCGCCCTCCCTCAGCGCGGTCCAAGCACAACTGAACGCGGAGTTTCGGGCAATCAAGGGCGGACAGCAAGCAATGCGCCCGTCTCTCTGCTAGTCTGCTACAGTCACCCAAGCCGAAGAGCCCGGGACCCGCGCAGGCATGACCCTGGGAAGGGGGCGCGGTGGAGCACGGTCGCGCTGCCAAGAGGTCGCACGCGGCAAAAACGAGTTGATCGTGCGTGCGTGCGTGCGCCTGTGCGGGACGGGGACTTTTAGTTTTGCTGTGTTTTCGCATAGGCTCGGGTCGCTGACGTTGGGGGAGAGAGAGAGAGAGAAAGGGAAGAGAGGAGAGGCATCGCGGCAGTGCCGTCGAGATGGGGGATGGAATGAGATGGGCATCGAGGAGTCTTTCGAGCGAATCTTCACGGAACGCGGACAATACCCAACACTCCGAGGCCGTGTCGAGGCATCCCGAGCCGCCGAAGCTGGCAACTCCTGCCGCTCCCGCGCCACTGGACGCTGTTCCCATTTGTCAGGAGAGGACGTTGGAGAGCCTGGAGAGGAGGGGGATGAGCACTCGAGGCCCCTCACCGGAGGCTTTTTTTCTCTTTCATAAGCGGCCCTGCTCAAGGCCCTCTGCTGGGAACACGCCTGCTGAACCCGAAGGACCCGAGATCAACGGCCACCGGACTGGCTCCTCTTCGGGTTGGCTTCGCGAACAAGACGGACCAGGGAGGAGAGGATCAGATCAGATAGCAGGGGTTCGCTTGGTGGGTGGCCCTTGGTGGCCCTCTCCCCTTGTCTCCCCTTGTCTTGTCTTGTCTTGGGTGTGGTGTGTCGGGGCGGCAGTGCAAGAGTGCAAGCCCATGTTCACTGCATCTTCTGCACTGCTTTTTATTACATTACGTCCTCTCCTCTACCTGGTCTCTCTCTCTCTCTCCGTCCCGTCCCGTCCTGTCCTGTCCTCTCTGTCGCATCATGTCTGCAGACTACGGAGAGGCAGCACCCACGACATCCCATACGCAAGCCTCCTCCTCCTCCCGCCCCGGGAACGACGCCTGATCTCTCATCTCATCTCACCTCAGCTCACCTCACCCTCCGAGCCCCCTCACGTGCTGCCGCCCGTCCCGCGTGCCATCGCTGCCGCCGCCGCTACTCCCCTCCACATGTCACTGCAATTCCTCCTCAACCACCAACAGGACGACAGCGAGGACTCTGGCGCCGCGGCGGCCCGGTACCTGCGCGGCAGCGGGTCGGAGAGCCCGCGCCCCAGCCACGCCAGGTGAGATGCAGAGTGCCGCGCACCTCTGGAGACCTCCGCACAACGTGAAGAACGCCGCTGACCGCTCGATGAAAAGGCCATCTCCCAGACCACACGCCACAGACCCCCGGCCGCCCGCGTCAGCCTCGCCCTCGCCCGCCGCCCTCCTCGGCAAGCGCAAGGCCGCGTCGCGGGACGACGACTCGGGCACGGAGGGCTACTCGACGGGCAGCGAGTCGACGGCCTGGAGCCACTCGGCCCCCAGGGCCAGTGATGCCGATGCAGCGCGCCGCGGCGACCGGCATTCCGGCAGCACGCCCGGCTCCTCCTCCAGGACCACCTCCTCCGTGACGCCGGCCGACGACACGACCGTCGGCTCGCCCGGCAACCTCGTCTGCTACGGCATGGTTCGTACTACCTCCCCCTCCCCGGGGCTCCCATGCTCATGACACACCAGCTGCACCGCGTCGACCTCAAGCTCCTCGGCGACCTGACGGAAACATCCCGCCACCTCGCCTCCCAGCGCGCCCCGGACGGCCTCGTCCTCCTCCGCCTCTCCGAGCAGCCCGACCACGTCCTCGTCAGCTTCGCCGACGGCACGGCCCTCGGCTACCTGCGCTCGCACATGAAGGACGCCCTGGGCCCCCTGCTGCGCCAGGACGGCGTCGAGTTCGACGTGATCGTCGAGGCCGCCCACCTGCAGGACACCATCGTCAAGGCGCGCCGCACCGCCGGCGTCGTGCTCGACACGGACATTTACGCGTACGGGCCGCCGCCGCTGGGCGGCAGGGTCGGCGCGAGGCTGAGCAAGTGGAAGCTGTGGCTGCAGCGGCCGCAGGGGGGGAGGGAGGGCGTCGCGTACGAGAACCCGCACTTCCTGGCCGTGGACAAGATGGTGCGCCGGAGGGGGACGTCTCTCTGACGCTGTGAGTCGGCGAGGTGCTGTGAGGATCACGTTTGAGTGAGTGAGTCGCTGTGAGAATGATAGGCCTGGACGGCAGCGCATGCCTGGAGAACTCAGGCCGGGACACGAGGACATGGGCATCGGAACGGCGTTCAAGGGGCATCAGCATGGTCTTTCAGGATTCTCATGTATCCATCTCTTCTTCTTCTGGGTAGGGCATCGGCCTGACATGGTGTCGGCCAGCTTCATACATGCTCCCAAAGGACACGCAGCCATGAGCAAGATATATTTCTTCCCACCTGCACCACTACATGCACTGCATCTCGCTTTACCCGCCCGGCTCTTATAGTGCTCGACTCTTATGCTCTTCACCTCCTGCAATGTGACTCTCCAACTCTGCAATTCCGTCTCCACGCCTATACTCACCGCAATATTACCCTCTCCACGCCCACACACACACTCAGCAATACCCTCTCCACGCCCCGTCTCATCTCGGCAACCCCCTACACGCCCGGGCCCTCGGCCTCGGCATCCCACGGGCGCCGGCCTGATCAGTAACCCGGCCCTGATCAGTCATTCGACTGACTAGTCCCGGCTTTCCTGACAGCACAGCTAGCAGTTCCCTGGGTTAGCAGCGCCGACTAGCAGGTAGGCCCAAACATAGTGCCAGACTGTCGGAACGCCAGGCGGCAAAGACGACAGAACGATCGTTCCGCTAGTAGGGAGATCAGATGTGTCGTGCAAGCTAGGAAGAACGAAACCCCGCCCGCCTCACCGAAGGGACCGAACCCGAAGGGGCACAGCCCGCCGCTGCACAGCATGAATCGGAAACTGATCCGGTGCCCCAGTCGCAGGTGCTGCGCCTGTTGACAAGATGCTTTTCCGTCCCAGCAGGCGCTTGTCCCGCCCGCGCCATACCGCCGCTGCATGGCATCTTCCGGGCCGGACGGGGCCTGAAAGCGAAGCGCATGGCTGGGCCGCGCGGCGCCATCACGGCCCAAAGACCAAGACCCGCGACGGGGAGTGTCGGGAGGGAGCAGGGCCTACAATCACCAAGTACAAGTCCCGTATAGATACGAGCTGCACAAAACGCGCGGAATCTAGATCGCCGCTGCCTTGCAACGCATGGCAAACAAACTGAACAGCATAGCATGATTCAGGACGTGCTGCGTCAGGAGAGGAAACCCCGGCCGCGGGGTGGGCTTCCTTTGCGGTCTGCCCTTTTGCACAGCACACGCGGCGGCCCCAGCACTTCTTATAAAAAAAAAACACGCAGCGCCATCCGATGCCCCACGATCAGGCATGAATGACGGCCCTGACCCTCCCGGCTAAGCGGTCGGCGCAGTGTCGACCGAGACCGAGAGCGAAACCACAGAGGAGCTCCTCCTCCCTGACGATCTGACGATCCGACTGGCGTGACGGCTGACAGTGACCCGGCCCTCGAGACGATGGGGACCGCCCCTAAACATAGCGAACACCGAGCCATGCCAGGGCGGATCTCACTTTCCGCTCTGCTCCTCAGCAGGCGCAGGAAACAAATACAGCTCCATCGCCGTTTCACCCGGTCCATGCCGCCGTCTGTTGATGGCCTCGTGGCTCGCGCGACTCGCTAACCTTAATGCTCGCCTGCCCCAAGAGGCGGCCCTGCGGCCCTCAGCGTGGCGGGTGTACAAAACCCCGGGCTGCGACGGCCGTGCTTTAGGCTCCTTCTGGGCTCTCGTCCGGCCGCACTGCTAGTCTGCTGCAGTGGGTGTTGGCGATGCAGCTTTCGGGACTTTAGGGCTACCATCCCTGGGACTTTTCGGGTGGGAGAGGTCTTGAGGTCGGCGGCTGAGGGGCTAATCATTAGCCCTGGCTCCATCATCCGTCGGAAGAGCCATCTCTTCTCGGTTACTCGGTTATTAGCTGTGCCCCCTTACGTATGTGCGGGCTCCGTATGATCTTCCCAGTGACAGTCCAGGGTGGTAGACAGGGAACGTTGTGCCGTTGCCGTTGCGCCCATGTCTGATGGCGCATCCTCCGATACCACTTGTACTTGTACTCGAGAGTCTTGACGAGGTCTCTTGTCTTGAAGAAAAGACCATCGAGACGAGCACGTGGACACCCTCGTCATGCTCGTCATGACTCCACGAGCTTATTCAGGGGCCAGCGGACGCCAAGCCGCCGCCCTCGCTTCCACACTTTTCCAGCAGCCAGCGCAGGGTCCCCCCCGGCGCCTGTGAGACCCCGTTGACAATGCTACCTCGCCGGCTCGCATGTACTCTCGGGGCATGTCTGGCGGAGCAAGGCAAGGCACCCCCGACGCCGACCACTGACTAGCACGCTGTAAGTACAGACACACGTCAGGTTTGTGCCGCCGAGGCCACGGAAAACCACCTACACCCTGCCGATATTCACGGCACACTTCTTCCCTCGAGCAACACAGCGGGCCTTTCCCGTGAAAATCATGGATCATCTGGTCAGCGCCCTGACGCCCTCGCGTTGACGCCCCCCCCAGCCATGTACGACCAGACGACCGCCGATTACCACGTCAAGGCCCTCGAGGCCGTCCTCGACGATTTCAGGACATGGCTGTTCCGGGGCCAGGATGCCCAGTACGTGGCCGCCACCTTCGACGACCTGCGCGACCAGCTCGTCGAGATCCAGCAGGAGCAGGACCGCCGCCGCACCATGATGAACCTCACCCGCGTCGGCCCCTACCTCATCGCCCTCGACAGCTTCGAGGCTGCTTTGAGCACTTTCGTCCCGGCCGACAGAGTCACCGTCCTCATGGCCTACGTCTGGGGCCCCCTGCGCTGGCTCGCCAGGACCGCCAGCGCCGACGACCACGCCTTCGACCAGCTCCTCGACCTCGTCCAGACCCTGGGCGCTGACCTGACCCTGCTCAACGAGATGGACTCGGACCAGTGGCTGTCGCCGCATAGTGCCGTGCTGCTCGTGGACCTGTATTACGACATTCTCGAGATGGTTAAGGCCGTGCTGTGCCTGTTCAGACGACCGTGTAAGTCCTCGCCCCCGAGCCTCCACGTCGCGCAGCGCCGGCCGCTCCTTTGCTGATCTGGGATGAATAGCGTGGCAAAAGATGTTCAGATCATCCTGGTGCAGTCTCGCACCCAAGTTCACCACTCTGTCGCGGTGCGCGTCGATGCAGACCGCACTCGCCGAGTCCCTCGCCCTCCAGGGCGAATCTTCACCGACGCAGACCTCGACAAAAGTACGAGATTACACCAGCCAGAGAAAGGCCCTCCTCGCAGACGCCGAGCGCGAGGCCAACGCCCGAGAGGCGGAGCAGCGGGCCTGCGTGATCCGCTGGATATCGGCCCCGACGCAGAACGCCGCCCTGCACGAGAAGCACCGGCGAGACCGCCTCGCATCACCCGACAGCGGCAAGTGGCTGCTCGACCACCCCGTTATCCGCGACTGGATAGACGGGGACGACAACACCTGCCCGCGAGTCTGGCTAGACGGCGAGTCCGGCACGGGTACGTATTGTCTCCGAGACGCTTCTCCTCCCCTTCTTCGCTGACCACAGCAAACGCGCCAGGCAAGTCCGTGCTGGCCTCGACGCTCATCGACCACTGCGACACCCTCGCCCAGCGCACCCGCGCCGACAGCGAGGTCTACTACTTCCATTGCGCCGGCTCCCTGTCCCCGCAGCACGACACGGCCCTCGGCCTTGCCAAGGCCCTCGCCGCCCAGCTCCTCGAGCGCCAGCCCGACCTCCTCCCCGTCGTCGTTGAGCTGGCCAAGACGAGCGGCGAGGTCACCCTCTCCTCCGTCGACAAGGCGCGCGAGCTCCTCCTCCTCGGCCTCGAGATCGAGCGCCGCCAGTACTTCGTCATCGACGGCCTCGATACCTGCCGGCCGCCCGGCCGCGCTCGTGCCCTTCTCTCCGCCTTCAGTCAGATCATGCGCGACAAGTCCCTCGCCGCCGGCGCTAGCCGCCCGCGCGTCCTCCTCGCCGGCCGTCTCACACCCGAGATGCGCTCGCTCGCCGGCGACGTCGCCGTCGTACCTGTCCGGCCCGAGGATACTGCCGACGACATCGGACGGTATGCGCGCGCTAACATGCTCGACGTGCGCGCCCGGCTGCCGTCCGTGAGCCCCGTCGACGCCGAGTATATCCAGCGCAAGGTTGTGCAGCAGAGCAGGGGTGAGCTTGCCCCTGAGTCACCCTCTCAGCCTTGGACCGGTTCGTGTAGCTGACGTCCGCCTTTCAGGGAACTTCCTCCGCGCGCGCCTCACCATCGAGCTGTTCCTGCTCCAGGAATCCAAGGAGGACCTGCTGAGAGCAGTATCCTTCACCACCTCGGCAGCGTCGGTCGACGAAATGTGAGTTTATCCCTGGGCACGAGCTGCGTGGGCCGCAGACAGGAGACCTGACAGCTCCCAGATACACCAAGATAGGAGAGCAGATCTTTGAAGGACTGCGGCACAGGTCGAACGGCCTCGTCGTCATCGCGAACACGCTCTTGTCGTGGTTCGGGAGCGCCCAGAGAGTCCTGACGTGGCATGAGATGGAGTCCATCTGCCGCCTTCACTGGGCGCCCGAGTCCGCCGGCCCCTCGTCCGAGAGCGTCCTGAGCGAGATCCTCGAAGCCTACCACCCCGTGCTGAGGGCGCGGCCTCACGAGACCGAAGGGATCCAGTGGCTTCACAGTTCCGCTCCTGGGTACGCAGACCCGTGCCCTCGTTCCGTGTCCGGGGATGTGCTGACCTCTCCACCAGGCCCATTACCGGAGCTCACCAGCAGGACAAGCACGCTGCCCACTTCAACCTGACCGTCTTCTGCCTCTCGTACCTCTCCGGGCCGACCTTCAGCTCCGACTGCTCCGACGAGACCCGGGACAAGGAGGCCCGGCGCGGCACCCTGGTGCTGCAAGATTACGCCGCCGCGCACTGGGCAGACCACGTCGAGGTCCTGCTCGCCCACCATGACGCCGTCTTCCGGCAGCAGCACTACGCCGCCGCTTTTGGCAACGTCCTCAAGGCCTTCATCAGCACCCACGAGGAGGCCCTGCGCAGCACCCCCCGGGATCCGGACGCCACGCTGCGCTGCTCGTCGTACACCTCGTACGCCTTTCACGCCGACCTCCTCGCCGTGTACAGCCTCATCCGGCACCAGCAGCAGGGCACCCCAGCTGCCGTCGAGCAGCCCGTGCCCGTCGCTCTGCCCTCACTCACCCTATCCCTCGGCCTCAACCGCAGCGCCATCGAGCGCCTCGCCTCTTGCTCCGCCACCCCGGCCGACCGCACCCTCGTCGCCGCTCTGTACGGCTTAAACGTCTTCCGGTGCTCCCATCAGTCCTGCCCGGCATCCACCGTCGGCTTCTCCTCCGAGGCCGAGCGTGCCGCCCACCACAACTGCCACGACCGCCCCTTCCCCTGCCCTCTCGACGGCTGCACCCAGGCTCCCTTCGGCTTCACCTCTCGCAAGGACAAGGAGCGCCATGTCCGCCACTACCACCCCGAGCACAGCGATCAGCCGCCCGCCTTCGTCCAGCCCACCCGCCGCATCGAGGATGCCCGCTTCGCCTGCGAGATCTGCGGCAAGGCCTTCACCCGGAACATCAACCTCAAGGGTCACATGAGGAGCCACTTCGGCGACAGGCCCTACGCCTGCTCACTCTGCGGCAAGGCCTTCACCCGTCTCAACGACTGCCGCCGCCACGAGAAGATCCACGAGAAGAAGGGATAGCAGTTGCCCGGCAAGAGGGATGTGGCCCGTATCATGAAGGCTATGATAATGAAACCCGCGCGAAACTTGGTCTCGTGACGCGTACATGTTCAGGAATCTCTCACATCTGAGGTCCGTCTCGCTCACGTCGACACGGCGGGCATGTCTCCGAATGGCTTCGCAAGTGCCGGACTGTGCAACGCGTCGGCCCTTACATCATGTCCGACTGCTTTTTGACTTGCACCGCCTCTCGTGTCCTGACAGAAAGCCCTCATGAGGGACACGAGTTGTCTAACCGTCGCCAACTCATCTCAACACCTTGGACTGTTGGCTGAGTCAGGACGGCCTCTCAAGGGCCGGCATGCCGGAGGCTCGTGCAGCATGCAGATCCGCTCTTCCTTGTGATCGCCTCCGGCAAGGCGCCGGCAGTTCTTACTCCCATGGAGCTTAATACGGGAACCCGAGGACCCTGATCCACGTAGAGCAGGCCGCGACACCTTGCGCCATCCGTTGGGGAAGCTCTTTCATCCGCTGCTAGAGGGAAAACCATCTGCTCGTTCCCCGAACTAGCGCCGAGTCTATCCAGGAAAACGTCGAGGTTGGCATCACGATCGGCAACAGATCGTCGCTCGGTGCGCCGTCCCACGTTGGCCATGCTGCAGCTCGTGCCGGTAAGAAATCGGTTCTAGAAATGGCCATGCGGGAGAAATAATGCCGGTGGTGGCCGGCCCCGGGCTCTGTTCGCCTCCCTTGCCACGTAAACACCCGGCGCACAGTGGTTGGACAGCCACGTACCGCTCCGACCGAATTCAGGGGCAGAGTAGTATTGCTGGCCGCGCATATATTGGGGCCACAGCATCCACAGCGAGCGAGGCTGCGGCAATTTCTCCCAATCCCGCTGCTTCAGCGGCTTCGGTGAATCGAGTTATTCAGACGGAGATCTGGTCGGGTCACCGGTACAAAGTCCTTTGGTGTCATGCTTGCTTTCTCTTCCCCTGAGTCCGTCTGTGCGTGGCTTCCCTCTAGACGAAGGCGGGTTGGCGGACAGGCCTAGAGATCCTAGAGATGTAGATGGGCAAGATCTACGAGGTGATGAGCGCTGGGTCAGTAACTTCGGGCAAGTCTAGCCCGAGTAGACGGCACAACCACAAGAGACGACGTCCGAGTACTCGATGAAATCCAATTCCGCTGTAACAAGTGATTGGTCGGATGAGGACACCCAAATCGTCAAGCCAGGGCCACCGAGAAAGTCCGGGGAAGACAAGGGTCGAGCCTGCACAGACCTCGGCGAGGCCCCGGAACCCGACGTTGCCCGGTGCTGACTGGTGGTGCTGGTGAGGGACATGCGGAAAGCAGTGCTTGACATGCCTCTCGTGAGCTAAAACGTCAGTCGCGGCAATGCCTGCTTCCTTGCCAGCGCCGATCCGTGGCTGCGTGGTGATGCGTTCGTCATAAGCCTTGTTCGCCTCTCTAGAGGAATCTCGTCATGCGTCCTCGCTGCAATGCGCAATTGGAATATGTCTGGACCCTGCCCACGCCCTGCGACCAAGATATGCGCGTATGCGGCAACGGCTGCGTTCGCCGTCTGCTGCTAGCGCACCCCCCCTTACCAAAGTGAGCGAATGCTACTTACACAGCCCCGTTGCGGTTGTGGCCCTTCTACGTGTCCGGAGATGACCTCCCTGCAGCGGTATTGCTGCTCGCTGCAATGGGCGGTACGACGGATAGGATGATGCTGGTCAACGGTGAGAACAGCGGCGACCATCGGCTGCGGTTGACGATCGTCCGTGTACTCGGCCAGCAGAAAAGGGATCGCCCAGTTTTGGCATCATGCCACCCTTGCGCGGGCGACGAGGTTCACGTCAGCCCGTTTTCTGTGTTCACAACGGCACAGATCTGGTTTCCGCTTGGCGTAGGGCCATCGAATGCGTCACAGGACCTATCAACAGGGGTATTAGACAGGGGCCGACAGCACCAAGGTCGCCCCGGGTTGGTAGGCGGCAGATAACGCCCCAGTATGCGCCGTGCGAGGGTAATGAAGCCAAGGACCGTTGGGCAGATGAAGCCACCAGCCACCTCGGATGCCCTCCAACGTCGGACAAGGGACGCGTTTGACCGTTTTACAGAAGCACGGGGAACTGCTGGAAAGTTGCCGATGTCGGTGCGACTGGATGATGCATAGTGGCACGACGGGCATGTTGCCATACAGAATGTCAGCTCCAAATGACGGCACAATGAGAGCCATCCTCTTCCCAGGAACACCGGGGCCGTCTGAGACCAGATGTGTGTCGTTCGGTAATTGCACCGGGAGCGAGAACGTGGTCGAGCGAGACGACGATAACAGCTCATGGCAGGGCATCCGGGCGATTCGCCCACTGAGAAGCCAAGGCCGACCTCTCTGGTTGACCTGCAGCCAGGAATTGTTGCGTATTCGGTCTGTCGACCGGTGGCTGCAGTGGCTCCACCGACGTAACCGTAGCATGCGCGAGTGGAAGGCGAGGGTGGGCGGGACCCTTGGAGGAGGCCAAGGAGGCGTCCATCGCACAGTATGGTGTGGTGTGGTGTTGATGTTGGGAGAGGCGAACACTGTCCGAAGGTACCAAGGTCGAGGTGGACGTGTAACGCTGGCCCTGTGTTGTATGAGGTGGGTTCACGAATGGAAAGAAAGAAAACGAAGTGTAGGTGATGGAGGACGACAAGCTTCTGGTGCTGAAGAGCAACTAGACTGCCAGAACAGAGCAGTAACAAGAAACAGACACACAGCATGGCGAATATCAGATTGACGACGGGAGGCAAAGTGCCAGAGGCTGGGGCACACTGGAGCAAACCCCGGGGCTTCTCCGTACCTGCCATGACACTCCACTGGTGAGTGATCAGAAACAGCCCTCATGGCAAGAGCCTCCAAGCTACTGAACGTAGCGCCTTCCGCTGGCAGGAACCTACGTACGCTGTATGACAGGTCATGAGAAGGTGCGGTCCAGGCTGGTGCCTGAAGCTCCCGCTATCGGGAAGTTGCTGCCCCGGCCGCACTGTACGTGTACTTAGGTTGCCAGTGGTAGCCAAAATTCCCCTGACCCATATTCGCTCTTGCCCGCTTGCCATCTCGCACTGTCCCGTGGTTCCACTCGCACTTCCCACACGCACCTGCTTCAACGTTGCTGGCCAAGAAAAGGGAGGGAGCAGCAGAGCCAAGAAGGAAAGCGCCATGATGAATTCGGGCAAATCAGACCGCCTCTCGTTCTCATGGACCCTGGTCCCTGGACTTGGCCGCCCAACGGGAGCTTTGGGGCTTCGGGGCCTCGAACAGGCGGATTGTTCTTCGCGCTTGTTCCATGCAGTCTATGATAGATTATGACTCCTTCGACGACCGAGATCCACCCGGCCAGCAGCGACGAGACCGACTCGGCTACAGCCTACAGTGCAGTCCTGCAAGTCATCGCCTGTTTGTGCGTCTCTCCGTACCCCCCGGTCTTCGGGCTTCTCACGGAGTTTGGGACACAACAAAACAGCCAAGCACTGTACGCTTTCACCAGCATCGACAACCACCAAGCAACATGCTCCACGGTCCAGGCTTGCGACGGGGACTACTCGCTAGGCACGGGTTCGGGCGGCTAATGCCCCCATATCAAGCGGACCCTACGGATGGATGCCCGTGTATCATTGACCAGTGTGTGCTGGCCGTTGAGTACAAGTGCATTCGAAGCAACAGTATCCGGCGTCGAGCCTCAGCAGTAACGCTCCACAGCACGCGGCTTTTTCTTGCAGTCGCAGATGGGACCTTTCATCAGATGATGGTTCGAGCTGCACTGTTGCCATCTCGAAACAGCCTCAACCAGGGCACAGCTGAGGCTTGCATTTCGTTATGGGGCAGAGGCAACGGCAGCCCCATCATCATGTCTTTGTGCGCGCTGACTCGCCTCTCTCCATTGGAAAGGACCATACGCCGAACCCGATCACGGTACACGAGTTGACGCGGGCGGATTGCTGACACTGACGGGACCGGTTCAAATAGCTGAAAGTAAATATGAGTGACGCTGGGGCCGCCAGATTCGCGGCCGTCCGTCAACCCGCCAAGCCTGGCCTCGCACCCAAATGCTGTCTGTCGTCAACACTGGGAGCACCGAGAAGCAACGCGATGACTGTATGATATGGGAGCCCGCCCAAAGCCCTGGAGCAGGGGCCAGGTCGACCCAATAATCATGCTTGCAACCCAGCTCAACTGCTGTCACCTAGTCCCACTGCCTCCAATCTCGCACGATTCACCCACAAACTCGCCATGGACATACAGCTCTCCGGTCGCCTCGAGTCCAGCATGCTGCTCTATGTTCGGCGAGGCATCGTCACGTCAGTGGCTCCCGGGGTGGCTGCGCATTGACGGGATTCTTGCGTGTCCCGAGCTTCCTGCAGTGCGCTGTGTTGTGCTTGCAGCGTGGTACCGGCGTCTTCCGCCAGGGATCTCACACCTCCACGGAGGGAATGGCGCTATCCTCGAACGGGAGCGTCCCCATAGTGCGTGGTATTGCAAGCGCAGTGCAGTGCAGTGCAGTGGTTATTATTTACTGCACGACGCTGAAGAGGGACGGGCCCGGTGTTCGGTGTGGATAAGGCGAAAGGGGGCTGGCGCGCGTTTCAACATGCAAGCGGCTTGCCATGGAATCCCGGCGGAATAAGACAAGAGACACGAGCCCGTACCGACGTAAGCATGTCCTGCGCCTGGTTGGCGGAGGCTAGCCACGATTGGAGCTGGTCAGCAGGCCGTCGAAACAGCCCGATGCCCACCGCCAGTTGGACCATCAAACTCTCTCTGACCTTTGGACATGCTTCCCCCATGGGAAATGCGCAATGGTCCGGCCGAGGGAGAGCCTGCAGTGGCGGAAGCTTGGCCGTCCGATGCGTATGCCGCATCTCTAGGTACATGAACAGATTCCTCTTTCATTGCCCCAAGTCCGATGCTACCAACAGAAACCCACGTCGCCTCGCTCGCTCACGGGCGAGGCGCGCGTCGCCGGATACGTGGGATGGGATGCGGAATCGGTACATGCTCACAGTGCCCAGGAGCAAGACCGAAAAGTGGCCCCTGCTTCAATCTGATGGCTTTCGCAAGATGCACACTAGTCCAGGATCGGACAAGTCTGAAGCGCCCCCCAATTACAATGGAAGTGAGAGGATGTAGACCTTCGCACGGTGCATCTGGCGGTCACGCCGGAGCTTGGAGGCTCCAAGTGGGTATTGTGGAAGCCAAGGCGATGATTCCCGCCGCTGGAACTCCCACCTGTCCTCCGTCGAAGACGCGCTGGCACTCTGATAGGAGACAGGGGTCCTGCCCCATACAGTGCGTTCATTGCGGTCTGCTCGTGTCTGCCCGGTCTGAGGACAGTCTCGCCATCAGGCTCGCAGGCTCGTTGGCGAGTGGTGTCCATCCTGCCATCCCAGGAAGAGGCAAGCCCCCCGGAACTGGCCAATCCTAGAGCTGATTGCCTGCTCAATTGCAGACGACGGGTCCCTCCAAGGGCCCTTTGGACAGGAGGTACCTGATTGCCTACTCCCAGGACGGAAGTTACATCGTTCGCGACCTGCCTGCCCTTCGTCCTTGTCCCGGGACATCCTCTAACACGCACTAACTTCCTGACCGGCGCTACCTCTGCCGTCTCGTCTCAACTGGTCTCGTCTCGCCTTCCCTTCTCTTCCTACTTGCTCAATCACTCTTCCAGCTTCACCTCTTCTTCCAAGACTCCCGGGACAGACAGCTCTGCGAACGACGTGCAAAAGCGACATCGCACCGCCTTGAACATCCATCAATTCCCAAACCGCGTGGCCCAACCTTCGTCTCCAGAGGCTAGCATGCGCTTGTCGGCTTCTACTAGCACCTCGCCCTCCTAACACCCTCCCCGCCTCACCCTCGGTCCCCGTACATACCGCAGCGCACTGCACCTATCGCATCCTATCATACCGCCTGTGCCCGTTTGCCGACCCGCCCTCGCCCCTTCCACGAGCGCAAGCAGAGCAAAGCAACTCAATCGACTGCTCCCTTGGACCTTCTCTCTCTCCCGAAATATACACCAGAACAAAAGAAAGGCGAACAGAAGTAATTGAAAGATCATGACAATGAACGAATCTGCTGTCAAGGCAGAGTCCTCCATCGCCATGCCCGCGCCCGCGGCTCCCAACGGCGCAGCGACCTCAGCAGGCGAGGACAATGGTACGAGCGAGCCCTGTTCCAGCCCCTCCCCCTCCATCGTACCCGTGTGCCCCTCCTGTTCCCACATCCCACCTTGGGACCACAGAGCTTCCTTTGCACCACCACGATCGAATTCGTGATTGTTCCCTTTCCTCACACTCTTCTTTTCTTGCCCTTTTCTCGAATTTTGTTTTAGATCAACGTGGCTGACTTGACAATGGCTCGTCCAGCTTCTTCCATCACCGTCAACACGAAAACGCCCGCCCCCTTTCCTCCTCCTAAAACCGACAAGCCCCGCCCTCATGTTTGCGGGACTTGTCAGCGGTCATTTGCTCGCCTGGAACATTTGAAGCGACACGAGCGATCTCATACCAAAGAAAAGCCGTTTGAGTGCCCCGAATGCACGCGATGCTTCGCCCGTCGCGATTTGCTTTTGCGGCACCAGCAGAAGCTGCACCAGACCACGACACCATCCTCCCGGCCTCGTGCCCGGCGTGAAAGCGCCAGCGGCGCGGCGCCCGGACAGAGCCGCGCCCGCAAGAACAGTGTTGCGGCCGCTGCCGCCAACGGAAATGCCAATCCCGCTTCCATGCGTCCGAGGGCGAACACCATTAGCCACGTCGACGTCAATGCTGTACAGATGATGGCCTCTGCCAACGCTCAGGTCGCCAGAGGGGCCATGGCACCTACGATAGGCCACAGCCGCCATCCCAGCCTGGTCGGCCTCCCGATGCACAACGCAGACCATGGCTTTGGCGGCATGGCGGCTGCCATGGGCCAGCGCGGTATGAACCACGGCCTGCCCAAGCTCGAGACGCATCAGATGAACAGCAACAACCTCGACTTCACGAGCAACGGCCTGCGAACGGCACCTCCCATGGCCTTCAACGCTGACTTCGACTTTGAAGGTCTCCTCTTCGGGCCCGGATCGACCATCAACCCCAACGCCCTGCACTACAACGACTCGCCGCAGTCCATGGCCCTCGACTCGACGTCACCCTTCGTCTCGGGCATGCACGACGGCATCTCGGACATTGCGGCCACCCACCAACTGGACGACAGCTTCGATTGGCTGACGGGCTTTGAGCACCAAATGTCCTTCCAGGACACCACCCAACCTGCCATTGACGGCTCGAGCCCCTCCGCCATCAGCACGGGCAGCCAGAGCGGCATCAGCGACGTCATGCTGGACGGCTCGAACCATCCCGTTTCCACGGCCACCAGCTCCATGTGGCAGCCCGCCATCATGGGGCCCCCTCTGGTTCCCAACCCCTTTTCGTTGGACATGACCGGCTCTGTTTTTCCGGATCTCTTAAACGGTGCGCCCCTTTCCCCCCAGCCGCCTGCTCAAAAGGTCAATGATGTCTACTTCTCGACACCGCCGCCTTCCATGAGCTCGCTGAGTCCTTCCATGGTCCACGGGCTGAATTCTCAGAACCTCAACCAGGCCATGAACCTCACCGCAGGTCCTGAGACTCCATCCTCCCTCAACGGCGGAAACCACGGCGTCTCTCCAGTCTCCACCATCACCGAAGCAACCAGAAACGCCATCGCCAACTCATTGTCACAATGCGCACCGTTTGGCGGCCGAAGATACTCCTTCCCTGCCGCAGGCTCGCCAATGTCACCCGGCTTGCAAAACAACACCGCGCTATCAGACAGTTCCAAGAATCTTCCCAGCACCGCCGACCTCCAGCGGTTCGTGGGCGCCTACCTGCGCTATTTCCATCCTCACCTGCCATTCCTGCACATCCCGACGCTCTCCTTCGACATGACGAGCGCCAACGCTGGCCGTGGCAATAGCGTCGGGGGTACGGGGTGCCTCACCCTGTCCATGGCGGCCATAGGCGCGCTTTATGAGCAGGAGTCTGTTAGGTCCAAAGAGCTTTTCGAGATGGCCAAGAAAATGATTCAGCTCTATCTTGAGGAGCGACGGAAGGCTGATGTCCGAAAGGCGGACTACCGCAGGACCCCCGGATCTGACTTGAACTCGCAGATTCCTGAGGGCTCGGTCCACACCCCAGTCTGGCTGGTTCAGGCCATGTTGCTCAATGTGGTATACGGGCACAACTGCGGCGATAAGACGGCCAGCGACATTGCTTCGACGCATTCGGCTGCCCTCGTCAGCTTAGCTCAAGCCGCTGACCTGCTCAGGCCTACTCGCGTGGAGCCCCAGGACGGTCATGATACCCAGATGGCCGGCGGCGAAGGTGGCTGGGCCGGTGTGCAATCCGACGTGGAGGACCAGATTGAGTGGTTGCAGTGGAAGGCCATGGAAGAACGGAAGCGCACTCTTTACGTCGTCTTCGTTCTTTCCAGCTTGCTCGTCACGGCCTATAACAACACGCCAGCACTGACAAACTCTGAAATTCTGCTGGACCTTCCCTGCGACGAGGAATTCTTCGCTGCCGAGAGCAGTACAGCCTTTGCGGCCAAGGGAGGCGTGCGAGCTGCGAACCACAATCGCATGACGTTCCACGAGGCGCTCGGAGAATTACTGAGGACCAACGAGAGGCAGCACAGGTCCGACATGTCTCCTTTTGACGGTGCCAATGTAGACCTCAGACCGTCGACCTTTGGCTGCCTCATCCTCATCAACGCACTTCACAACTACATTTGGGAAACACGACAAAGACACCACAACAAAGTCTGGACCAACGAAGAAACAGAGAAGATGCACAGGCACATCGAGCCTGCCCTCAAGGCCTGGCAGGTCGCTTGGGCGAGCAATCCACACCACAGCGCAGAGCGGCCCAACCCATTCGGCCTCGGCCCTCTTTCGGCCGACTCCATCCCGCTCCTCGACTTGGCCTACGTGCGACTATTCGTCAACTTGGCTCGTTCCAAGGAGAAGTTCTGGCAGCGCGACTGGGACGGCATGGCCGAAGAGCTCTCCAGAGGCAGCGAGATTATCCAACATGCTGAACAGTCACCTGCGGCCATGGCGGAATCCACCGCTGCGGATGTGGAACAGTCGATGGACGAGTTGAATTTCAGCGATCAGCCTCCTGCGACAGACGCCGGACAGCTCCAGCAAGGATCGAGCCGTTTCATCTCTCGCCGCGAGAAACACCTGCGCAAGGCGGCCTTTTATGCCGCCGATTCGCTAGCCATGTCCGACAAGATGGGTGTGACGTTTGCCGACTTCAACAGCAAGGAGCTGCCTTTGCAATCGGCCATGTGCGCATTCGATTGCGCCCAGGTGCTCGCCGAATGGGTGGCAACATTACAAGATCGCGTCGGACGATACCTCGGCATTCTTGGGCAGGATGATGTGGACCTGACTCAGGTCCCGGCCATCATGCTACTCGAGGACGACGACGTCAAGCTTCTGGGCAAGGTACACAATGTTTTGGGCTCTGCAGAGATGAAGATGAACATGAGCATTGTCAATGGGACCAAGCCGGCCATGCAGATGGACGATCACACGGGCTACGCCGCGAAGATCTTGAGGATAACGGCTTTCATGCTGGACAGGGCTGCCGTGTGGCCGAGTACGTAAACCGCATACGAGCGATATTATTTCTCACTGCTAACGACTTGATAGTCACCCATCTCATGGCGCGATGCCTGGAAACGCATGCAACACACATGCGCGCCCGAGCCGAGAAATCTGTCATGGCTTGCGAATGAGCCTCCTGCGAGAATAGCCGAACCGAAGGAACTGGTTTCACAAATGTCGACGCAGCAAATTCTGGCTGCCGAGGGATGTTTCAACACAAAAGGAACGGAGCGAGGGACACGGGAATTATGAGAACAAGTCGACGACTACGGACTATGAAAAAGGATACCCCCGACGCTGATGAGGATCACACACTTATTTAACGAATTACCTACTGGTGGAGGGCGTTGCGCTTCAAGGGCAGGAGTCGCCCAGCGAATCTTTTCATGCCAGCGGGTTGTTGGCAAAAGCGTAACATTTGACCGGCAAAACAATTGATGTCCAGCATGAAGGTTGTGACGGATGTACGGAAGCAGGCTCGGGGCCAAGGTGTTGCTATCAGATACATCAGATAGATGACGACGTATGAGAGCTGAGGATTTGCTGGATGTCAAATTACACTGCTGTCAGCTGTTCCGTTGAGAACGGCGCAGCTCGAAAACACAACGTCTGCCGGCCTACATGCGCCCAAACATCTTGCTGGTTGTCCAAAGAAAGTGTGAATACATGACTGCGACGCTTGCAGGTCTTCCGGCCTGTGCGGGGATATAATGGCACGTCTGTCTTCGGTGACGCCCTACATCCTGGGAATTTATACAGCGAGGACCGCGGGAACGAGGCTGCCCACGTGGCTGACATGCGTGGCAATGCTGGTGTCACAAATGTTTACGAATGGTCCAAGTCATGTCTCGTGCTTTCAGATACAGCCGTCGCAAGAGCCGTCGCAAGCTGAGACAACCCAAGCCAGCCTCGGCCCGCAGCCTTGGAAACAGACAGTCACTCTGGGCCGGTATTCATTCGACATGTGATTTATACATCCAAAACTAAGTATTCAGAAAGCACAGTAGACGAGGCGCGCCCAGTGCCTCCCCAAACGCCATCCCATGCATGCGGCCCGGCGGGGGTCCTCATCCCTTCACATCCTCTTCATCTTGGAAGCATGCGACGACGCCAGCTCGATGTCCCTTGAAGGAGAGAAAAAAGGCATCTAGTTCATAACTGTACGAATTGGGGCGAGGGCGGTCGGCGGGACCTACCTCGCGGGGTTGGCGAGAAGGGGCTCGTGGTCGTCGGGGCTCTCGTCGGCATCGGACGCGGTGGTGGGCGCCTTGGGGCCGCGGAAGTAGCCCTTCTCCTTGAGCGTCAGGTAGGTGAAGCCGAGGGAGACGGCGATCCAGTAGAGGTTGTAGGAGAGGATGGAGCCGACGGTGGCGGAATTCTGCCAGCCGAGGACGGCGTTGAAGATGCCCCAGAGGCCGCCGCCGTTGAGGTAGGGGTTGCAGCACTGGGGGAGGTTAGTCTGGTGCAGGGTTTGAGGTTGGGAGGGGGGAGAGACGTACGTTGACGTGCCAGACGCTCCTGCGAATGTCGTACGAGCCGGGGCCGGAGCCGAGCTCGGCGGCGTCGCCGCCCACAACCTGGTTCCACTGGTTGGCCTCGAGATGCCAGATGCCCTTGGAGAAAAGGCCGGCGGCAACGAGGTAGAGGAGGCAGGTGGACATAACGAGGAAGTACTGGATGGGCGCGACGTTGGAGCCCCTGGGCAGGTCAGTGTCACGTGCGAGGTTATCTGCCTGAGTGAAGGACTCACTTGTAGATGAGGAAGCCGACGGCCGAGCCGACGAAGAGGCCAGCAAGAACCGACAGAGGGATAGAGGAAACGGGCAAGCCGATGCCGACACCCGCGATGAAGAGCACGCCCTCCAATCCCTCCCTCAGCACAGTGATGAACGGCAGCAGGAAGAGCGCGTATTTCTCGGACAGGTACTTGATCCTGTCCGTGAAGCTGCCCGACCTCTCCGGGCCGGCGCCGGTGGCGTTCATGGCCTTGGACAGCTTCAGGCGCCACTTGTCCTGCAGCTTGCCGACGCGGAGGAGCACGGCGCCCATGACCGTGATGACGAGCGACGCGGCGAGCGAGAAGACGGCCTCCCAGAGGTCCTCGGCGCCGCCCATCTCGCCGGCCGCGAGGCCGTAGACGCCGCCGATGATGACGACGCCCATGAGCACGCAGGCTAGCACGCCGACGGCCGTGCCGAGCCAGACCTGGCGCACCATGGTTGCGTGCAGAGCGGGGTCGTCATGCTGCGAGATGGTGCGCTTGATGATGGCCAGAAGCACGGAGACGATGATGCCCGTCTCGAGCGCCTCGCGGAAGCTGATGAAGAAGACTGAGGGGAGAGCGTGAGTGGCGAGGTCGTGATGTGGCTTTTCAGGGGGGTTACATACTAGGTAGAGAGAATAGGTCCTCCATGTTGTCGAGCCCTAGTACAACAGAGTCAAAAGAGGCTGTCGTCGTCACCGAGCTGGAAGGAGTGTATTCAACGGCCGGCGCATGACAGAACTATGGAATGTGACTCGTGAGGCGAGGCGAAAAGTCGGACCATTTTCGGGCGGGGATCAGATAAGATGAGATAATCCGAGCCGAGCAACCCCACCGCTAGCGCCCCTCCATGTCGATTTCTAGGGCGTCTTAGGGCGCTCACGGGAGGGGCTTTCGGGGCCCTTGGGGGCTTTTGGGTGGCGCCTTCGGGGCTCCGAGGTCCCTGCCGAAATGGATCTTCACTGCATCGCCTCGGGGCCCGTCATTTTTCCTGGTCACGCCTCATTTTGCTCCGTCCATCCCTCCGGTTCAGTCGTACCACATCACATACTGGAGTCAATCGACTGGGTTGTGGCTCTTTCCTCTTGTATACGAGTTGAGACTTGATGGTTCGGGATCATTATTGACCTACAGCGTCCTTGCGACCCTTCGCTTCTTCGAGTCGGGGTGGCGATATTTCCCTGCAGCCTCAGCACGCTGCTCACCCTGCCATCACACACCATGTCGACTCACGGCCGGCCTGCTGGCCTCATGACCGGGCTACTCGGTATCCTGGCCATGACTCCTTTCACCGAGGCAGCCCTGTTGAAGCAAGACTTCACCGTGGGCTGGGTGACCGCGAACCCCGACGGAGCTTTCGATCGTCCGACCATCGGCGTCAACGGCCAGTGGCCGCTTCCGCTCATCAGCGCGACGGTTGGCGACAGGCTCCTCCTGAACGTCCACAACGAGCTCGGCAACGCCAGCACCAGCCTTCACTTCCACGGCCTCTTCCAGAATGGTACCAACCACATGGACGGTGCCGTGGGCGTCACTCAGTGTGCCATTGCGCCGGGGTCATCCTTCACTTATGATATCAAGGTATGAGGCTGAAAATGCTACACAGCATGACGGATGCTAACAGCGTTCAGTTTGACCAGCCTGGCACATACTGGTACCATGCTCACAACGATGGCCAGTACCCGGAAGGCCTGCGCGGCCCCGTCGTGGTCCATGATCCTGAGGGCCCTTACGAGGGCAAGTACGACGAGGAAGTGGTCATCACGTTGTCCGACTGGTATCACCAGCCGATCCAGTCTCTCCTCAAGGACTTCATCAGCGTCGAGAACCCGACGGGTGCCGAGCCCGTGCCGCAGGCCGCCCTGATGAACGATACCCAGAACCTGCAGGTCTCGGTCAAGCCCGGACAGACATACCTCGTGCGCCTCGTCAACATTGGCGCCTTCGCCGCACACTACCTGTGGTTCGAAGGCCATGAGATGCGCATCGTCGAGGTCGACGGCGTCTGGGTAGAAGAGGCAGCGGCCGAGAGGCTGTACATCACGCCGGCTCAGCGATACAGCGTCCTCCTTACGGCTCGCGGCGATGCGAGCCAGAACTTCGCCATTGTCAGTGCCATGGACGAGGAGCTTTTCGATGTCATCCCCGACGATCAGAACTCCAATGTCACCGGGTGGCTGGTCTATGATGCCGAGAAGCCTCTGCCTACGGCTGGCACTGTTGACGAGCTGGACTCTTTCGACGACTTTGACCTGCGGCCCATCGATCGCCTTGGTCTGTTCCCCGAGCCTGACCATACTATCACTCTCGATGTCAAGATGGACAACCTCGGCAACGGAGCGAACTAGTAAGTCTTGTTAACCAGCTATAGTGAAATCTCAGCTAACACTCTACTCAGCGCCTTCTTCAACGACCAGACCTACGTCGCACCCAAGGTGCCGTCTCTATACTCGGCCCTGACCGTCGGCAAAGAGCACGCGGCCGACCCCCGCGTCTACGGCAGCCACACCATTTCCCACGTCCTCGGCCACAACCAAGTGATCCAGATCGTCCTCAACAACGGCGACGACGGCACGCACCCCTTCCACCTCCACGGGCACAACTTCCAGCTCCTTTACCGCTCCGACGAGGACGCCGGCGTCTTCATCGAGGACGACAGCATCACGTTCCCCAAGGTGCCCATGCGCCGCGACACCGTCGTCGTCCGCGGCAACGGCAACATCGTCCTCCGCTTCCGCGCCGACAACCCGGGCGTCTGGCTCTTCCACTGCCACATCGAGTGGCACATGGACCAGGGCCTCATCGCCACGTTCGTCGAGGCCCCCGCGCAGCTGCAGGACCTGAGCATCCCCGCGAACCACCTCGCCGCGTGCGAGGCCGCCGGCACGCCGGCGCGCGGCAACGCAGCAGGTAACACGAAGGATGTTCTTGACCTGCGGGGCGAGAATGCGCCGGCGCCGCCGCTGCCAGAGGGATTCACGGCCAAGGGCTACATCGCCCTCGTCGCCAGCTGCGCGTCTGCGTTTATCGGCCTCGGCACGATAGCGTGGTACGGCACCGTCAACATGGACAAATAGGCTCGTCCTAGGGGTGTTTTCTTTAGCCGTTTGTACGACAGATACCCACGTTCCGGTTGGACACGTCATTGGTGAAGATATAAATCGCATGACCTATTAAGGGTGCTTTCAATATAAAGCTATTCGCTATTCATCTATCAACAGCATCTATGAACATGACCTCAATTAATCCACCGCGTCCACGCAGCGAAACTCGCGTCAAGCTGTCTAATGTATCGTCCCTTCATGCCGGAGCCCCCGCTGATGCGCCTATTTCATAAAGACAAGCATCGCTACCATGAAAGCCTCCACGTCTATACCATACCCGCTCGTTGTGTGTGCGAAGAAGAAAAAATCAGATCAAGCCCGCCTATGCCTTGTTCTCGGCGGCCTCGGCCTCGCGGGCCTGCCTGTCCTTGATGGCCCACGTCCACGCGTCAGCGACGGCCTTCCAGTACTGCTCCGGGTGCTGCCTCATGTGCCCGACGTGTCCGGTGCCCTCGAACATCTCGGTCCTTACGCCCCAGCCCTTGGCAGCCGAGCCGGCGGCGTAGCCCTCGATGTCCTGGTAGGCAATGACGTCGTCCTCCTTGCTGTAGAGGTAGAGGCGCTTCGCGTCCTTTGTCTCGTACGTCTCGTCCTCGACGATGCGCACGGCGTAGACGCCCGGGAACTCGTGGCCCATGAGGTTCCCCCACAGGCGCGTGGCGACGAGGAAGGTGCCCCAGATGCCCTGCGTCACGAACGCCGGCCACGGGAACCACGAGGCCGTGCCGACGGTCATGGCGCGCGACCACTGCGCGAGCGTTCGGGGCGTCATGTAGGGGCTGCCCGGCGTCGAGTCGAGAACCAACAAGTCGTGCGGGAGCGCGAGGCCGTGGTGCTGCCGGAAGCCGTTGAGGGTGACGGCGTAGTTGCCCGCGCCCGTGTTGGACATGGCCTGGGCGAGGACGCGGGGCCTTGGGTTGCCGGAGGCGGCGAGGTCCGAGTACCGCAGGGCCTCGACGAGGGGCCGCATGCTCTCGATGCGGTCGTTGACGGAGAGCATGAGGCTGTCCCAGATGGGGCCCAGGAGGACGAACTGCTTCGTGTGCGGGTACAGGGCCAGGTAGCCCGCGGAGAACTTGGCGATGTGCTTCGGGAGGCAGTCGCCCCAGCCGAAGAGGAGGATGATCTCCGGGTGGTCGGCGGGCGGCGCCTCGGGGCCGGCGTCGCGCACGAGGACCATCTTGCTGAGGGTCTCGAAGCCGGGGATGCTGGGGAGTTTTTGCGACATTGTGGTGTGAGTGAGGGGTGTGCTGTGTGATGTGGGTGATGAGAGGTTCAGGGGTGAGGTCCGGTGATGATGAGATAGGTTGTAGATATTCAAAATGCGACACTACAAAATGTGAAGGTAAACAAGATGATGGCAGGCTTAGAAATGCGACAATATGGCTCCCTTTGTGAAAAATCTCAGTCCTGACTCGACCACCTCATCCATCGGGGATGCCGTCTTTTTCAACCCTCCGATCCATCTCTGCCACGACCGCGCTCGCACCAGGATCGCAAGGCTCGGCGCATTACGCAATCAGCGAAAGCCTCCAGACTGTTGGGAAAACGCAACGCTCTATCGTGGACTGCGCCCTGAATATCCACGACAGGGGGACCTTTTGAAAGAATGTTGGGGGCCCCGGAGCCTCGGCTGGTCAGAAATTGTTCGAGTACTCGCCCCTGAAGGACAGGAATAGGGCCAATAACGAGCAGCAGAGACGCGGGAGGCCCGCTGTCAGAAGCAAACTCCAAGCCGAGGCTGCGCGATGCAGTGCACTGGCGGTGGGCCGGCCCCCTGGACGCGGAATAGCTCCGGCGCCTGACGCCGCTAACGGGCGCTGTAAAATGTGGCCCCCGGGACCCGGTCGGGACAGCTGTCTGCCCTATCGTGCGCCGGGTTGGCCGGATATGGACGTCGACGGGGTTCTCATTCGTCGGGGGTGCTGCGGAACGATGAGTGCCATGGTGGGCTTGGGCAATGATACAGGCATTGTATAAAGGTTGAGATGCAAGTAAGCTTACTTCTCTGTGATCCATGTAGCTTGCGAATCATTGGGCAAGTCAGACTTGCTTGGGTCTGATAAGTACTTATGTTCCTAGCCTTGGGTTGGCAGACATCTGAGTAAGACGATGGTCTCTTCAGTGAAATAGCACATGGCATTGCTGTTCTTCCTCGACGTTGTGGCGTCTGAGTGTTGACGACGGTTGTGTCATTCACCCGAGTCCACATTCTCTCACGCATTCCTGCAGTGATGTGTGATATAACTTGATACTATCATTTACTAGTAGGCTTGCACCATCATGAGATCCTCCCCAATCCTGGTAGTCGCCAGGCTTACCACCCACCCAGCATCACCACCCCTCATGCTCGCCAAGCCATCTTCATCCTCACCCATGCAGCCTGTGACACCATTCGAATGATGGTGACGTGGGAGTGAACCGGCAAGGGTGAATCTGTCGATCAGTGCGTTCACCGTTCACTGCCACGCTCCGTCCTGCTCGGGCGTCTTTTCTTTCATCAAGCTGTTCGACATTCAGTAGAGAATGTTCGAGACAACTGCTTCAGCGGCTGCCGCGCCTAAGGAGTCGTCTTCAATACAGCACCCCTTGCGGCGACGTCTCACAAAGAGAAGTCGCCAGCTTCGCGACATGAGGACCGGGCCTCTTGGCGAATTGGCCAGATGAAGCTGTCCTGTTGCCGCAAAGTTCATTAGCAGACTTGTACTCATGTCATATTGTCCTTGAGCTGCCGAAGAACCTGGTGCAATAGCTGGTGATAATGACCCCGTCCACTCAGCTGCTTGTCTCATTAGTCCGGGACTATCCTGGGGTACTGCAGTGGAGAGATAGACTTGACATCCGCCGACAAGATTCAGGACAACATCCCAGCTTGGCTAGATATAAGATATCTCTGCACGGCCAGCTAACACCGACAACCCACCAGTTCCCTCGCATCACGGCGCTCGGCGGTTCAACAATACCATACTAAGAATGACTGGACGGATCACGGTCTCAGCGCCGGGAGTGAGGCACCTTTCCAGGCAAATACCTCCCAACGACCAACCATGACACAGAATATGCGTACCCGAGCGACGCAACAGAAAACGAGCGTCCCGGTACGTCGAGTACAGTGCGTCGAGCGGCCAGATGAGCTCCATACCGGACGACCCGACTGCATACAAGCGACGCGCACCTCAAGGCCGAGGTCATCGCCGTCGATTTCAGTCCCAAACAGTATAACATGCCAGTCACTCTGTTCCCGGTTTTTTTTTGACCGCCACGAACTGAGCCACGCCGACAACGAGTCATCCCCAAGCTACACGCTCAAGGCCGACGACCTCGAAAAGGTCTGGACGTCGACCTTGCCCTTCGACTTGATCTTCAGCTGCGTCATGGCCTGCAGCGTTTCCGACTACCGGGTCTGATGCGGGATTTAGGGACCGACTTTTGTGCTAGCCATGTCGTCCATGGCAGGCAGTCAGATGGTCCTGTGGCCGAGACCTCGGAGGGAAATGAGGAGGGGATGGCGAGGAACGGAGGCAATGCTCTCTTGCAAAGAGAGACTGCCCCTGCCCGAGTGGCAGCCCTGACTTGTGTCTCACCAGTCGATGGACCCAGCGAAGGATTGACTGGGGCAGACCAAGTGGGAACTAGACGATGAAGTCTTGGTATTACTTGCATAGAGCGACTTGCGCAGCAGCAACTGTAAATTGCCTACTACCATACTTGCATGTCTAGTCCGTGTAGTACAGTTGTTTCGCCGAAGGGTGGTCGATCTCCTGCAGCACTCGCATGCTGCACCTCGTCGATCACCGGCAGTCGTGTGACCGAAACACAGAGTCAAGATCCGTACTACAAACATCGAAGTCAACGAGGTCGGTTAGCTCAGTTGGTTAGAGCGTCGTACTAATAATGCGAAGGTCATGAGTTCGACCCTCATACTGACCAAGTTCCCGTCTTCTGACGGGTCCTCCCTTTTTGCCGTGGCACCACTGCAAGCCAGACACGTCCACGCCAACCATACCTTTTATTCATAGGGACCTTCGGTCACGTCCAAGAGTCTAGCGCATCACGACAAGCCGGTCATGTGTGCACCAGACCCCAGATCCCTGCCGTAGGATCCGACCCAAGGAATCCTGCCTCCATATAACTCGGTCCCGACTTCGTCAGATGCGCAGCGGCATTGACGACCCTGTGGAGAGGAGCACCTCAAATCTCGGGCCGTATGTGACTGCTGCCGCCCGAAGCCACGGCTCACTCGCCCCTTTCATCAAACCTCCGGGCCCGGTGTTCGTGGCAGAACCCTTCGGAATATTCCCATTCGCTGCTAGTGATGCATCCCCAGAGTCTCCGCCGCGACCAAAACGCACTTCGACAGCCCCGAGGTTTGGGGATCGGCCCGTCGTCGGGAGATCTGCCGCGCCCAGGACCCCGGCCTGGTGTTTCCACGGGCCTTCTGGTGTTGCGTTGCAGCCGGCCTGCATCAGGGCCGTTGCGGATCGTACAGCGCCGTGGGAGAAGTATAATACCAGGCGCTTTCTGCAACAGCTCTACAGTGATCTTAGACCAGCAGGCCAACACCTCTTGACCCTTCTTCTCTGGCTGCACCCGATCCTCCAAGATGCGCTCCTGGCTCCTCGCGTGCGCTGCCCTCCTGCAGCAGCACCTCACCTTCGCGGCCGACACCGAATCGTGGAAGAGCCGCTCCATCTACTTCGCCCTCACCGACCGCGTTGCCCGTCATGGCAGCGACTCGGGCGGCGGCGAGTGCGGCAACCTAGGCAACTACTGCGGCGGAACCTTTGCCGGTCTGGAGTCCAAGCTCGACTACATCAAGGGCATGGGCTTTGATGCCATCTGGATCACGCCCGTGGTAGCGAGTAAGTCACTTCCTGCACCTTACTCCTGAGCAACAACTTACCCCGACAGACACGCCCAACGGATACCATGGATACTGGGCCTCGGACCTGTACTCGATCAACTCCAACTACGGCACCGCCGATGACCTGAAGCGTCTCGTGGCAACGGCACACCAGAAGGTGAGTTCTCACGAGCAACACAAACCATTCCAGCTGACAGTCTCAGGACATCTATGTCATGGCCGACGTGGTCGTCAACCACATGGGCCACGGCAATAAGGGCTCATTCCGCCCCGAACCCCTGAACCAGGAGAGCTCCTACCACCCCCAGTGCGAGATCGACTACAACAACCAGAACAGCATCGAGACGTGCTCCATCGCCGGCCTCCCGGACATCCGCACGACGGACCCCACGATCCGGCGCGTGCTCACCGACTGGATCGGCTGGTTCGTCAGCGAGTTCGACTTTGACGGCCTCCGCCTCGACACGGTCAAGCACGTCGAGAAGAGCTTCTGGGCCGACTTCGCCTGGGCATCCGGCGTCTACACCGTCGGCGAGGTCTGGGACGGCGACCCGGACTACCTCGCCGGCTACAACAACCTCATGGCCGGCCTCCTCGACTACGCAACCTACTTCCCCATGAACCGCTTCTACCAGCAGACGGGCGGCGCCCAGGACCTCGTCAACATGCACGACCGCCTGACGTCCCTCGTCCCCGACCCGGCCGCCTGGGCCACCTTCCTCGACAACCACGACAACCAGCGCTGGCTGCACCAGAGGGACGACACGTCGCTGCTCAAGAACTGCCTGGCCTACGTCATTCTGTCTCGGGGTATCCCCATCGTCTACTACGGCACCGAGCAAGCGTACGCAGGCGGCGACGACCCCTTCAACCGCGAGGACCTCTGGCGCAGCGGCTTCCGCACAGACACGGACCTGTACCGCGCCATCGCGCGCCTCAACGCCGCGAAGAAGGCGGCGGGCGGCCTCGCGGCAGACGACCACGTGCACCTGCACGTCGAGCCGAGGGGGTACGCATGGAGCCGCGCGGGCGGCGACCTCGTCGTGCTCACGGTCAACAGGGGCGTCGGGTGGGACAGCGAGTACTGCTTCAACATTGGGCGTGCGAACGGGTCGTGGGACGATGTGTTTGGGACGGGGCGCTTCTCGTCTGATGGGTCGGGGAATATCTGCGTGAGGGTCAGGAACGGGGAGCCCGTGGTGCTGGCGGCGGTGTAGCGGTGCAGACAAGGGCGTTTCGTTTCTCATGCTGTTTGCACGGTATATATTTCGGGGTTGTATATAAATGAATCTGTCATAGGGTGCATAAGATGCTGCTCAATCTGGCACTAGGTACTACCGTGTCATTAACAGTGTCTTCAACACGTCTAGCCTCGCTGTCACGTACTGACCTTCTTGGAGACTGGGGCCCAGGTCGATGGCGGATTAAAGGGGCAATTTAAGAAGATCTAGTCCCCCCTTACCAGGTTTTTGGTAAGTTCGGTCTTCATACCAGACATTTTGAGGATCTGGACGATGTGGTCAGTCAGACCGCTAGACATCATGGGCAGCGCTCGGCAGGTGTGGTGCGCAGTGAAGGCTGTCATCTTCGCGGTCGTGGGTAGCCTCGGCCGTGAATCAAGCCATGCCCGTCCCGGGAGAGTCGCCAAGGACACACTCTGCCGCAAGATTGCGCCTTCAAGGTCGGCCAGGTATCTTGTGTTTTGATCGCTGGAAGTGGCGGGCGTGTTGGGATGTCTGTAGCCAGACTTTCACGGTGGCGATGGTTCCATCTTGCGCAACCAGCTTGCAGTATATCCAGTGTTCTCCTGCCGAGAAGGGCTCGGTGACCGTGTAAGTGTGAGTTTGGATATTCTGCGTGTTTTGAAGCAGCACGTAGGCCCTGAGCTCTGCAATATGCGTCTCAGGCGCTCTGGAAATAACCTCCAAGGACATACGGTCAAAGGTCAGGGTCAGTCTCTAATCATCTAAGCCCCAGTGGATCCCAATCACTGGCCCTCGACAAACAAGTGGTTTTTGCTGTCACTTCACGATATGACCCGGCTTTGGAGACCGAGACAGACCGGCCCGGTGGAGCTGACTAAGGGCTCGGCCATGCACGCACCCGGATAGAATTCAAGTACTGGACTAGAGCTTCACCTCAATTGCAAGCCCGAACAACGTAGCTCCAGGACAGAGCTTCAATCGACCGACCCAAGCTGCCCACTGCGCTCAACTCAATGGACACCCTTCCTTGACTGTAACCCACACTCTTTTCCTTCCATTCTTGCCGACAACCGGCAACCGGCCACCTGCAATGCCTTCGCCCAACCCTCGAGGCCCGGCGCCTCCGGCCGACTTCAAAACCATCGCAGCGGAATATGCGAAAGCGAAGCGCGCCAAACAGCAGCAAGATGCAATCAAGGCGCGGGATGCTCAACCCGATCAGGCCAAGTCCGAGGCTGAGGCGAAAGAGATACAGCGCAAGGCCAGTCAGGCGCGCCGCAAACGCGCCTTCGAGCGGCGCTGGTGGTGGGCTGCTGCCTTTTGGACCTGGATGCTCCTCATCCACGCGACTGGCCTCTACTTCTTCGCCGGAGGCTTCCTGCTGACGCGCATGGTCCTGGAGGACAAGTCAGAATGCGCTACGCCTCCCGTGGAGCTGACGCATAGCTGGAAGGGCCAGGGTACCGTCGAGGGTGGATGTTGGCATCCCAAGTCCTTCGACAAGGCAGTCGTCGTCGTTATCGACGCATTGCGATATGACTTCACCGTTCCCGTCCAGGACCAAGCACCCTTTCACAATGCTTTTCCTTTCCTCTACGAGTCGGCCCTCGAGAAGCCCCAGCATGCCTTCCTCCGGCCCTTCATCGCCGACCCTCCGACTGCCACCCTCCAGCGCCTCAAGGGTCTCACGACCGGCACCCTGCCGACATTTGCGGATATCGGAAGCAGCTTTGGCGGCACAGCCATCGACGAGGACAACCTGCTGATGCAGCTGAAGAGCCTGAACAAGCGAATTGCTCACCTTGGCGACGACACCTGGCTTGCCCTGTTCCCCGAGTACTTCGAGCCGAACATCAGTCGCGCCTACGACAGCTTCAACGTCTGGGACTTGCACACCGTGGACAATGGCGTCATCGAGCACATTTCCCCCCTTCTGCAGGCCGAGAACAAGGGCAGCTGGGACCTGCTCATCGGCCACTTGCTCGGCGTCGATCACGCGGGTCACCGTTATGGCCCTGATCACACCGCCATGACGGCCAAGCTGCAGCAGATGGATAGCTTTATTCGGGAGCTTGCCGGCCAGATCGACGAAGACACTGTATTGATTGTCATGGGCGACCACGGGATGGACAGCAAGGGTGATCACGGCGGGGAGAGCGATGATGAGGTCGAGGCGGCATTGTGGATGTACTCGAAGCGCCCCTTCTTCGGCAGGACCGACCCTGCCTTTGCTACTCCGCCCGCTACGGCCAAGGACCGGCCCGTTAACCAGATTGATCTTGTGCCGACCCTGGCATTGCTTCTCGGAATCCCCATTCCCTACAACAACCTGGGCGCGCCCATCGAAGAGGCGTTCGCGGGTGTCAAGGGGAACGACTGGAAGAATCTTGCCGCTGTTTCCAGGATGTCCGCAGCTGGCATCCAACGCTATCAGGACTCTTACGGTGTGGCTCGCGGGGTCGAGAGCTCCTCGTCGAGTCCGGCTTCGGTCTTGCTCGAACAAGCCCACGTTGCCTGGCACGCCAAGACGTGGGCAGAAGCATACCAGGCCTTCAATGCCTTCCAACAGAAGAACCTGCGCGTCTGCAAAGACCTATGGGCCAGTTTTGACGTGGGCAAGATGCTGACCGGCATTTTGACCATGGCCGCCGGCGTGCTTGTGCTGGTAGTGTACTCCTCGCGCGACGCCGAGGAAGACTTTGCTACGGTGGAGGACGTCGAGCTCGATTTTGCCGAAAGCAAACTGGAAATCCTCGGCGAAGGCTCGGACTCCACTTCTTCGTACAAGACCCTGCACAAGGAGGTCGTCGTGGCGGCCTTGGTGGGTGCCATACCCGGCGCCCTTTCTGGCGCCCTTGGGTCCCTGCTCATCGGTCTGGGCGACCTCTCCTACACTGCCGCGGCGGCTGCCATAGCCAGCACCCTCACAGCTCTGGGCTCCCTGACGGGTGCCGGAAAGACCGTGCTCAACATCTTGCCAGGAAGCATCTGGGGCTGGATGTCTGTTCTGTTCACCGTCAGCCAATCCGCCGGCTTCGCCTCCAACTCGTACACCATCTGGGAAGATTCGATTCTTCTCTTCTTCATCAGCACTTTCGGCGCTGTCAGCGCCATCTCCTCTTTGTCTCTCGCGAATCCCAAGGATCGCACCCTGGCCACCTATCACTCCGTCATGTTTGTCGTGCTCGGAAGGGTAGCCTCCTACTCCAAGCTTTGCCGAGAGGAGCAGATGCCATACTGTACGTCTACCTACTACGCTTCGGCCACGACCTCGACATCGGCTGCGTGGCAACTCATCATTCCCTTTGGCGTTGCCTTGGTGCTGCCCACTCTGGTCAAGTCCTTCCTGGTGCCTTCCCGATCGTTCGAGGGCCTGGCCCCGACCTGGATCGGGTACATCTATCGCACCTGTCTGTTCTTTGCCGCGGCGTACTGGGTTCTCGATGCCGCGGACAATGGCGACTGGTTCCCCAGCCTCCCGGCCCAGTCCCTGAAGACGATAGCCGTATACCTTGCCCAGCTCGTCCTCGCCCTCGTCTTCGTCGCCGGATCCACTGCATTTGTCTGGGCACCTCCGTTGGTGTCCGTTTTCACGACCGCCAGCCCCAACGGCAGCACGCAGCTCACCATTCTCGGGTACGGGAACACGAACGGCGCCAGATATCTACTGCTGCCGCTGAACATGCTTGCCGGCTGCATTCTCCTGTCCAAACCAATGGGCGGTGGTGCGTTGACCTTGATCTTCTGGCAGATCATGTCACTGCTGGAGATCCTCGACCTGAACGCACTGACTGCCGAGTCGATCGGTCCTGTCATGCTGGGCGTCCTCGGCAACTACGGATTCTTCAAGACGGGCCACCAGGCCACCCTCTCTAGCATCCAATGGGACAGCGCGTTCATTCCCCTCTTCACGATCCGGTACCCCTGGACGCCCATCATCGTGGCGCTCAACACCTTTGGCGGGCAGATCATCGCTGCCTCGGCAGTCCCTCTGGTGGTCCTGTGGAAGGTCGGGCCCAAGAGGAAGGGCGTCCTCGAGAGCTCCAGCAGAGCCCTGGGGGCGTTCGTGGCCTACTTTGGAGTGGAGGCACTGGCGACGATGGCGTGGGCCGGGCACCTCAGGAGACATCTCATGTTGTACCGCGTGTTCAACCCGAGATTCATGCTTGGCGGAGCTTTGCTGCTGGTCATGGACGTGGTTGCCATCCTCATCACACTCACAGGTGTCAGGTCGAACACGCTTGCGGTGGGCGAGGTGTTCGGCTATGCCGACTAAGGCTTTGTTCAAAGCAGATGAGTTGCACATCCGGCGACGGAGCCTTAGATAATCACACTAGAAAACTAAAAGAAGCATAGGTGTGTACGATACCTCAAAAGCTGATGATGTGATCCACGTGTCGCACCGGAATGTTTGTCACGTTTCTGGTGGCACCGAAGACAAGGTGTCGTGCCCCCCTCTGTGTTGGTCAGCCGAGACATGGAAGAGACTCCGTGAGATAATATGTCAGGACGGGAGGAATTGTAAGCTTACTTGGGGATAAGGTACCTCACGGGCAGCCCTATCAACAGCACAGATGCAGGGTACCCCCAAAAATGCAGCAAAGGCCTTGTCACAAGGAAAGCGCTCCGAGGGCAAGTCCCTGGAATGCGGCCAGTGTGGGGGAGTGCTTACATAAAGGTGACCCTCACGAGAGGCGTGCTCGGAAAGCCCACTTCTCCAATCCTCACCTTTCCGTCCTCGGACTGGTGGGAAAGCTCGGGGCAAGTCCTCCCAAGTCGAGATCGCTGGCACTTGTGTTTTTCCAGTGCCTTCTTTCACCCCCATCCAAACCTTTGCGCTTCATACCCAAAGCACAGCTCTTCTTCCCTTCCCAACCCGCCCCGGCTCCCTCCCCCATCTCCCGCAGCGCATCGACACTGTCGCCGTCCCACGACTTCATCACATTCCTCCTCGAATCTCGTCCCCTTCCTTGACGAGTTCAAGTTCCGTGATCCTGCGACGCAAAGCCAGGCTTCCATCTCCTCTTCTTGACCCGACGACCGTCCATCTTCCTCGAGCCCACTAATCGAACCTGCATTGCGGATTTGAATAGCGCAACGCATTCAATCGCATCTAATAGGATCAGAGGTATACAACAGCCCATATCTGATCCGTTTGCTGTGTTCGGCCTGCTGACACTTCCATAGCCATCCGATCCGATAGTCCCTAATCCCACCCACGACCTCTTCCCTCATCCGACCACTTCGTCGGCAAACCACCGGAAATCCCGACCACGCAGAGAACAAATACAGCAACCATGGCGGCCAACGGAAGCTTCGTTACCGACAACCTCAAGGGCGCCGACCAGACCGCGGCGTCCGAGAATGGCTCCACCGGCAACAGCAGCCTCAGCAAGGATGAGGTTGGCTGGTACTTTGTGGAGCAGTACTATACAACTCTGAGCAAGACTCCCGAGAAGCTTCACGTATGTTCGCCATCTCGACTTGCAAGCGCTGGATGGCTTTGCTGACTGATGTGTAGCTCTTCTACGGCAAGCGCTCCCAGTTCGTGTACGGAAAGGAGGCCGAGGTCGCCACTGTCTCTGTCGGCCGCCCTGTAAGTTTTGGGAACCTCCTTCGCTGTGGGGATGACTGTGGAGGTTCAATTGGCTGACATTGCATCCCAGGCCATTCAGGAGCGCATCAAGGAGCTCGACTTCCAGGACTGCAAGGTTCGCGTCACCAACGTCGACTCGATGGCCTCGTTCGAGAACATCGTCATCCAGGTCATCGGTGAGACATCCAACAGGAACGCCGAGCCATCCAAATTCTGCCAGACCTTCGTCCTCGCACCCCAGCCCAGCGGATACTTCGTCGTCAACGACATTCTGCGCTTCATCAGCGAGGATGAGGAGGAGGAGGTTACCGGCGTCCAGGGCGAAGCCCCCGCCGTTGCCCAGGCTGAGGAGAAGGAGGCACCCGCCGAGGCCGAGGAGGCCGAGGCTGAGGAAGCCGCCGTCGACGTTGAGGCGGTGGATGAGAAGCTCGAGGAGGTTGAGGAGACTCCCGCCGTCGAGGCCGCCCCTGCCCCCAGCAAGCCCGAGGTCGCCGTTCCCGAGATCCGCAAGGCTGAGGAGCCCGCCAAGGTCGAGCCCACACCCGAGCCTGCTGCCGACCCCGAGGCCGCCGCCAAGGAGATCGAAGAGGAGGATGTCAAGGAGGCCGAGAAGCCCGTCGACCCTAGCCCGACTCCTGCCGCTCCTGCCCAGGCTCCCGCTCGCCCTGCCGCTGCCGTTCCCCTGAAGCCCATGTCCTGGGCCAGCCGTGCTGCCGCTGCCGCTAGCATCGGTGGTGCTAAGCCTGCCGTCCCTGCTGTGCCCAAGGCCGCCGCCCCTGCCGCTGCTGCCGCGCCCGCCACCCAGGGCAAGCCTGCCGCTCCCAAGCCCGCCGCTCCCGCTGCTGCTGCCGCCCCTGCCGCCCAGCAGGCTGGTGCCGCTGCTCAGCAGCCTGCCGAGGGCAAGGAGTCCAGCGAGTGGCAGTCCGTCACCGACTCGAAGCGCCAGAACCGCCCCCAGTCCATTTCTGGACCTCCTGCCGACAGCGGGACTCTGGGCTATGTCAAGTACGTGACCGACAAGGTCGATACTGAGGAGCTCCGCGCTTCCCTGCAGCGCCACGGCGAGCTCACCTACTTCGATGTTAACCGCCAGAAGGTACGTACCCTCAACGTGACCCTGCTCCCCTGACTCTATGACTAATGCGATGCAGAACTGCGCTTTCGTCGAGTTCGCCTCTGCGGCCGGCTACCAGGCGGCTGCCGCTGCCAACCCGCACGTGATCAACGGCGAGAGCATCGTCGTCGAGCCCAGGCGCCCCAAAGCTGGCGCGTACGGTGGAAGCAACTACGCTTCCGGCCGCGGAAACGCCCCCGCCAGGGGCCGCGGTGGCTTCGAGGGCCAGCGCACCGGCAGCCAGGGCGGTGGCCGCGGCAACTTCACCGGTGGACAGGGACGCGGCCGTGGAGGTGCTCCCCGCGGCCGTGGTGCCTCGCAGGCCACCAACGCCTGAACTGAAGGCACGTGAAGCAGCTGACCGCGCGCGATGGTCAGCGATTCAGGGGGCAGCAGCATTATCACGCTCGCGACGCTACACTTCGGCCATCGTTGGCCCCCTCGATGGCGCGCCCCCTTGCCCTACTTGCACATGACGCCCCCTGTACAAATGGAGGCAATCGATGTCCTTACGGCCTTGGAGTCGAGTCGAAGAAAAGTTCTGGTTTGCCCTGACCGAGGCGTCCGCGTCTCGGGGGACGGTGCGTGGTTTCCAAGGAAAAGACGCGCAGGAACTGGCGAAGGGTGTTCTCGCGTTGTCGTTTCCTGATTTTTCTCATTTTTTCCCTTTGCACTCTTCCCTTCCTCACTATTCCCAGCATGTCGCCCCAGCATTTGCATTTCACGCCCGGTTGCGGCTTTGGTCTATGAGGGAACCGAACGGGAGCGTCTGGCACGACGCCGGCGGGCTCCTCGGTCCATATCCCGATGTCACGAGGTGACGACCTGTATATTTGAATCAAAAGGGGGGACGCAGGGGGCTGGGTATCATGGTCGGGAAGGGGAAACCGGAGCGGAAGGGAGGCTGGAGTCGTTCGGAGGGGGGACGGGCGGAAGAGGTAGGCCATGCCCAGAGCTGGCTGTACTATATTACTTGTAAACGGGAGTCCGTGAATGGCCCGAGAGGCATTCGGATGATGACCGATAATAATGAAGAGAGCAAGACGTTGAAGACTTGCGGTGTGGTGCGATACTGTATTGTGATGAGGCGGGAAAAGATTTGAATATTTGCAACTGGCGTTGATCTCTATTTGTGCGTGCTATTCAACGTGATCATAATGCTACTCACAAACCAGTCATGATTTTGAAGAAACCATGCTCAACTTCAATCCTCTAGCTATAGACTTGTAGGATATATGGTACTGGGGGCGGATGCTCACCTCAGGTGTGTGAATACTGGAAAGCTTTGATTGAACAGCTCTGCCGCCAGGGAAGGACCTGGGAGCGGTCAGGTCCAGTGTGACCACAGAGGAAGGTGCAATCGCGATGCTCGAAAGCTCCTTCCAAAACCAGCATGTTCCTCGCGTCACCGCCTAATCTACCCTCAGGGTGTCAGCTAGGTCTATTCCTATTCCATTCTCCTCCCCCGGCCATACGCGTGATGACACCACTACGAACTACGTGACATCGCAGCCGCGGGCTCGCCCTGCAACCCCGCGCCGCGGCCAAGAGATGAGGCGCCGGTTCGAAAGCCTCTCCCGCGAGCCAGCAGATCTGGCATGCAATAGATCTGCTTCTGTCGCTGCAGCGGCGGCCCTGCATCTGATCGAAGAGGAGCGGCAGGTCGACACCCTTTTCAGGCGGCGCCGCCCTCACGTCCACGTGCAAAACAAAGCAGAAGCATCCTGCTCCAGCGGGTCGGCGGACTTTGGTCACCCACAGGCTACCTACGCGACAGCACATGGGCCCCTGCCTAGCACCCTCCCGGCCTTCTCGGCGAACCTGTGGAACGATGCATGGAAGCGATAGAACATTCCTCGCCAGCTTGGCCTGCTGACACGCGGCAGGGGTTCCAGGGGTTCTCCCACGCCTGCATCTCCAACGTCGTGCCTCGCTTCTCGCATCCGCACCCGCGTCCGAGTACGACCTCCCTCATTCCACATGGCCGGGTAGACGATGGGATGGAAGGTGACACAGTCGCATAGATTGGTATCGTGCCGTTCTCTGGAACCCCTCTGGAAGCACGGTTTTAGACGCCCGGCGTGACGAATCATGTTGGCTCCATCATCTGCCGATCTGAGCGACCACCCCGACGCTGGCGGGGATCCCCTCCGAACAGCCCGAGGTCCCGGCAGCTCCTCCTGCCTCTCGCGTCCAAATGGGCGCGCCTCACCTACCCGTAACGGCTTAGCTACCGTCCCCAGCGGCCCGGTATTGACCAACACTTCAAAGTGCACCTTCACACCCACCCATCTACCGCTAAGATGGTCAGACATTGTTCCGCTGTGGGCGACCTCATCTCGACTGTGGGCTAGCTTGTCCTCTTGAGGTACACGCCGAAGCACTTTGTATGGGGTCGGCCTGCGCTGACACGACCCTGCGCGGGTCTTGTTTGCGTTTCAACGGTGCCAGCCCCGGCGCCGCCTTGATTTACACTTACGTAGGGGATTTTCCTCGGGCTTACTACGCTGCAAGCACTAAGCACGCACGTCCGGGAGGGGCCGGCAGAACGCTGAACCACCTGCCCCTGGATGCCTCGACCCTTCATTGGATCCGTCGACGAGTGCACGCACATCCCATCCATGTCTTCTCCATCTGGGGGGGAACATGGGGCTGGTTCCACCAGATCTTCACAGGATCTCCCCTTCTCGGGCATCCCATAATCGTCGCCTTTTTTCCCTTCCTCCCCTTTTCTCGTCACTCCTTGCCGCGGGCTGCCTCTTCAATTCAGTGGCTTGCCCCTCCTTCGGTCCATCTTGTGCGAGCTTGTTGTGCTGTTCCCGCCCTGCCTCTTCTCCGGTGATCGGTCCCCAACCTGTCACTCTCGGGCTCCATTATCACAACGACAAACGACATTTGGGCAGAAAATTAACAAGCGCTTACGGCACTCTTGCTCGCCCGACGATCTGTCGGCACTCGGTGTCATTTCTGACCGCTCGTACATGGTAAATCCGCGACGCCCAATCTCACCTGGATGCTAGGCAGAAGGAAGCAGCTGCAGACCTCGCGCCCACAGTACGACGACGACGCTGTAGAAGCCTGTCCACCCACCGCGGAGGAGCCCTCACCATGACGATTGACGGCTGAGCTCAAACTGGTCAACATTCGCACGCTCGCTCCTGGACGGAGCCAACTTGTCCCGCGTCTTACCTGGCGGCTTATTTCTACTGTTGCCGAGTCCGGACTCGGACGCCTTCGGTTGCAAGCCCCCTTCGCTGGCTCCGAGCCTTATGACCTCCTCAGACTTGCCCAGCGGAGATGGATCCTCTACCACGACCGCCCGGCGGCCGCTCTCCGCTGGCGAGCTCAGCGTCGCGAATCCACGCCGCTTGTCTCTGGAGGAAGACCTGTTCTACCAGCAGTTCATGACGGCAGATCCGCGGCCGCCCGTAGAGCAGCCGCCGCCATATGTGCCATTCCAACGTCGATCGCAGTCTACGGCAATCTCAGGGGCAGGGAAAGGCAAAGCGAATCCGGCAGCCGTACAAGAAGCCCTCCCGCCCTACTCGAACGACATCTACCTGGAAGGGCTTTGGGACCGGAAGATGGAGCTTGTCGATGCCATTCGCCCTTCCCATGATCGTCAGTGGCGAGCCACAATGGTGCAACTTCAAGGGACGAGCCTCAAGTTCTACGAGGTCAAGAAGGAGTGGGGCTGGGGCATGGCCCGGGAATGGGCGGCCAACCCGAGTCCTGATAACCCGCCATGGGCGAAGCGGAACGGTCTCATCAAGGCGTACAATCTGCAGTATGCTGATGTTGGCATTGCTGCCGATTATAGAAAGTATGTTACTCTGGGTTCCGGTCCATCTCTCTGTCTAATATGGAACAACCATGCTGACTGTACTGTCTAGGCGCCGCAATGTTATTCGGCTTCGCGTAGAGACGGAGCAGTTCTTGGTGGCATGCGTGGAAACGACGACATTTATCAAATGGCTCGACGGCTTGTTCGCTGCCTTGGCCATTGCACACCCGCTTGACGAGCGAGACTTTCCCGTCGACCAGAGTGTGCCGCGCAGTCAGAGAAGTCGATGGCTCCGAGCCCAGAGACAAGCAACGCCCACGAGGCCGAGGTATCTGGTGCCAACGCCGAGGCCACTGGACCAGCTCGGGCTGGACGAGGCCGACACTTCGCACGTTGACGATGCGCAACCCTCGGCTGGGGTGTTCGGAGCGCTGGGCGAGGTGATCGCAGCGTCAGACCAAGGGCGCAGACTGTACACTCCGAGCATGTCTTCAAGCCTGCTGAGTCTCAGTCAAGATATCGACCTTGACGCCGACCCCTGGCCAAGATCCGAACCCCAGTCTCCCCAGCCGGGAAGCCCCTCGAGCCTGGAGAGGACAGGCAGCGGCTCGATACCAGCATTGACCCTGACGGGGACGCCGCCTTCCCCGCTATCACGAACGCCATCTCTGCGTCCGCTGAACCGTCGCTCGGCCACGACATCGAGTCCGCATCGACCGCCCACCTCAGCCGCAAACCCGCCCACGGACCTCAGGCGCCCGAGCACGAGCGGCGTCGACCGCGCATCGTCGAGCAGCCCCGCGGACCCGGACAAGTGGAGGCCAGCCCGCGACCCGCGCTCGCCCGACGACGACCTGCGGTACGGGCGCCTCTGCTTCGCCATCCTTCTCTACGGGAGCCCGCGCAAATCGGACTGCGTTATCAAGCGGCAGACCAAGTGGCTCGTCGACTGGGAGACGGGGCGGATGGTGAGGGTGCTGCCGCCGTCGTACAGGGAGATTGACCAGCTGGAGATGGAGAGGCTGGTCCGGCGGGGGCCGCCCACGTTGCACGTGGGTCTAGGGATGTGAGACGGTGAGACCGTGTCACGCCGATGATATACCAGCATAGAAAATAGACGGGGCAGGACAGATAGAGAGCGGGCAGGACGGGATCGACCCCGTGGTGGTCTGGATTCACGTGGCGGGAGACGGCATTTGTGAAATTATAGATTCATGGCATCGTTGGTATCATAGCAGCATAGCGTGGCATTACACGAGGGGGCACACCGATCCCCTGTTCTTTCCCCTCCAACATCTTTGGCAACCCCGTGAGAAACGTGGTGAGGCGCGCTTTAAACGCCGGACATCTGGACGTCAGCGGCGCGTGCCTCGGCGGCAAGCTCGGGCGCGACCTCGGCGAGCAGTGCGTTGGCGGCGTCGACGTCCGCGACGACGGCGTCGAGGGCGTCGAGGAGGTCGCGCATCTCGCGGCGCTGGGCCTGGACGGACTCGAAGAGGGCCTCGTTCTCGAGTTTTGTGTTGGCCAGGGCGGCGCCGAGGTGGGAGTGCTGCTGGGCGAGGTGGGGGTGGAGGTGGGCGCGGATGATGGCCTCGGGGGGGAGGGTGTGGGGGCTGTTTGCTGTCAGTGAGGATTCCCGAGGGTAGTACCAGTGAGAGCAGTGGGAGTTAGAGTAGTGAGAGGGAGAGGGGAGAAGGGGGCTTTACGGGACGGGAGGCGGCGCGTCTTGCGGGTGTTCCCTGCGTCGGCGGTCGGCGTCTGAGACGAGGGCTTCGAGCTCGTTGATCTTGCGGATCACGTCGCGCTCTTCGAGGATGAGCTGGAAGTCTTTCTAGAGGGGGTCAGCGGAGCCTCGGGTGCTGCGGAGGGTGGGACCCACGGTGCAGCGCTCGTCGAGGTAGTCGACCATCTGCTTCTGGACGTTGCGCAGGGCGTTGGGCGCGTAGGTGGCGACGGTCGGGAAGCAGGCGGCGAAGTTGTCGTAGTTGACGCGGGCGAGGGCGCGGGCGAGGGCGGCGTGGTACGTGTCGACGAAGCGGGCGGCTCGGGGGCCGGGCGTCACGGGCGTGTGTTTCTGTGGGAGGGGAGGGGAGGGTGGTGCAGCGGTCGTCGTGGTGTCGGCGTCTGGTGTTGTTGGTTCGGGATGCTGCGCGTCGGGGGCGGCGGCGGGCGCGGCGGAGGGGGATGCTGATGCTGCTGCTGGCGCGGAGACCGTCGAGGCCGGGTCGGCGTCGGGACCGGGGGACGCCATGCCTGTGGTTTTGGGAGGTGCGTGTGAGGTTGGCGACGGCGGGTGTCGTGAGAGGGGAGGTGGAAGATGGGTGGTGCGGGTGGGACGCGTCTGGGGTTGGATTACATGGTGGGGTTGCTGGCGCGAACTTGACTTGACTTCACGTGACCGTGCCTTTGCAACATCACGACATAACTTCCTCTGGTCTATTGATACGCCACCTGATTTCGTTTCATTTGGCTTGAGGCCGATCAAGAAGTGACCTGGAGTTCATCAAATGGGAAATCATGTGGTTTAGGCTCGGGCAGTCATTCACTCTAAGCTGGTGGGTGGTGTGGACGCTTTTGGGACGGAGTTCAACTTGATCTGGCGGGAGAACTGTTCTACTTAGCTCGGAGTGTTTGTCCAAGAGGAAGGCTCATCGGCAAGGTGAATTTGAAAAAATATAGCAGAAACAGCCTCTGGAAGCCCAATTGACTGCCTGAGTCACCTCGAGAAGTGAATTGGCAGGCGCGCTTTTATAGGTAAACTCGCGTTATAAAAGGACCTTCCCTAGGTGCCATATTCCTTCCACTTCTCTAATACCAAACATTTCCTCGAGCACTCAGACTCTGAGACTCTCAGAGACTCGCAACCGCAAGTCATTCGACCTCCATCTCGCAATACACTGAAACGCAAAACACAGTGAGTTTATGATACCAAACCCGCACAACGACCGGCTAACAGTCGCAGCATCTTCACCAACCTCAAGGCAACCCCGGAGCACACTCCTTACACAAAGATGAACCTCCTCAAGCTCTTCTTCACGGCCATCTGCCTCGTCACATTCGTCATGTCGGTCGTCATTCCTGCCCCCGCCGCCACTCCCACCTCGGGCATCGACACGTACAACTCGATGCATGGCGAGAGTGACCTGATTGCCTCCACGGACATCAAGCCCACCGTCACCTTGTCTCCCACGGGCAGGCCGAGCGGCTGCCAGCCCGGCTACTGCGAGAACGGCACGTCGTACTGCTGGTACTGGGGCGGCATTACCGGGTGGGACAGCAGCTTCAACCCGGTTCCGGGCATGGTGCGCACCAGCATCGGGACCTGCGCCACGAGCACCAGCGAGGCCGTGGAGACAGCTTAGAGTGGCATGAGAATCCCGGGAAGTGAGGGGAAGAAGCAGCACGTGGGCGTTGGGACTGAAGTGGTACGGTGTTGCTGGGGAAGTTGCCGCGCAAGTCTGGAGTGGAGCATGGAGGAACGGAGAGATGAGAGAACACCCGTCTCTTTAGGTACCTGGGAAGGTCTTCCCTATCCCAGGAGATATCGCATGACACCTCTCGCTGTGTCGATGGGAAGATGTTCCATGCTGATGACTGTGATGAATGCGTTGCTGGCTTAGTTGTAAGGGGCCTCGAGTCTGTTGCCTGACAACCCCGCTGCTCGTGGCGTTAAGATTGGTCATATTGCTTCACGGGTGCTGCTGCAATCAGCACCTTCTAGACGATAGAGACAATGGCAGGGAACCGAGGTAAGAGGGCGGACAAGCAGCGCTAAAGTCTACCTCATCTTGATTACTGTAAATGCCGAAGTGGCTTTCCTGCCACCCAATATCTATCGTACATTGCGAGCTCACGCGCAGGCTTCAACCCAACAATCGGCCGCCTTCATCCAAGCGACCTCGCGAGCCCAGCCTCAGCATCTCGCCCTTAGTTGGGCCAGATAGAGTACGCCCTGGCAGCCAAGACGTACAGAGTCGTGATGCCGGCCTGCTTGGCGAGCCAGAGCAGGCTGCGCACGGGCGCGAGGCCGCGGTCCTCCTGGAGCACGACGTAGAGGAAGATGTAGGCGGCGCGGACGCCGAGGATGCCGAAGGAGAGGGCGTTGGTCAGGCCGGCGTCGACACCGGCGGCGTTAGCGGCCACGACGCCGCCCGCCAGGAAGCCGAGCGTCTCGAGCGTGTTGCTCTCGGCAGCGAGGGCGCGCGTGATGCGCTGCTTTGTCTGTCGGGTGTTAGGGCCTGGTTCTTAATTTGGGGCGATTGGGGCTCGGAGCTGGGCGCTTGTCATGTCATCTGCGGACTCTGCGCCAGGATGCTTCACGTACCCTCTTGTCAAGGGACTGGTCGCCGTTGACCTTCTCGGTGATCTCGCGGGGATAGGCGGGGTTTACGCTCTTGCCGGCGGCGGAGAGGGCGTAGGCGTGAGGAACCATGCTGAGGAACCAAACGGCGGGGACCTGGGGGCATCGTCAGCTAGAGGCATGGCGGAGGTCGGACAGGGGACGTGCCGTGTAGAGCGACAAGCCCTTCTGGGCGAAGTCGATGCCGAGGAAAGTAGCAGACATGGTGAATGATCTAGATGCTAATGCTGAAGAGACTGAGGTTGAAGCTGTCGCGATCTAGTGGGAATGCAAGTTTGAGTTGGCAAGATTGCGGACGGGAAAGACGAGACGACGGGAGCTTGGAAGAGGATGGCCCGAGGGATGAGGTCATGGATGGGCAATTGACCTGTGACGATGACCATAACGTGGGTCCCGCGATGCTAGCTTCAGGGGAGCTTTCCCCACATTCCGGTGGTGGCTTCACGCCTTCACGCCCAAGGATAACGGGTGCAGGGGCCGCGTGGTATCATCTCCGGCCCGTGGTTGGCTGCAGTGCGGGGAGCTTCCTGGGTAAGGGCCCGGGGCAGTTGAAGCTGGTAGGGTCCGACTTCCACAAGGTACCAAACAAGTACCTACAATACCTAGCCGTGTAAGTTGATTTCCTGTTTCGAAATACCATGGACCGGAATGTAAAATCCCATGTGTTGGCTCGGCACAACCCCTCATCATGATGGTGCTCCTTTATCGTGCTGACTGCATTAGCGCCCGTGAATCATCATGAACACCCTTGACCAAAACACCGAGTAGCGGGGTCGGCCACCAACAGACCAACCAACAAACACCAACTTGCTCCAAACGAGTCGCTTCGGGAAGGACGACGATGCAGTCGTCTCAGTCATCAACAAAACGCCATGATGCACCATCATGAGACATTTACGATGCTGCGGGGCAGGAGACACGACGATGGCGTACTTAATGGACACCAAACGCCATTTCCCTTCTGTCGAGTACCAAGCATCAAGTCTAGCATCGCGACCAAGTCGCCAATTCGCCCAAGATTCCCGCATCAACTTCCCCTACCCACGACAACCAACAGACAAACACCATGCCGGAACAACAATACAAATACATCGAGGTCGCCGACTTCAAGCCCCTCCCCAAACAGGGACATCTCTCCACCAAAATTCCCGCCTACGAGGCGGCCGAGCCTGCCATTAGACAGGCCTACGCCCTGCTGGCAGACCTCAGTTTTGCGGCGGTCCGCGAAGTGGCCGGCGACCCGGACGCCGTCATCCCACCCGGCGGACCGGACCGGTACAAGGATGTGACCACCGAGCTGGTGAACTTCACCGCGAGGGACGGTAACGAGGTGGAGCTCAAGATCTACAAGTCGCCCAATGTCGCGCCGGACGCTGTTCTCATGTATCGCATGCACGGAGGGGGTAAGGCTGGCTGTCTCATGAGACCGTTTCTGTGAGGGCCTTTTCGCTGACTTCTATGCGTACTCAGGTTGGTCCGTGGGCCGGCATGAGGTCGACGGCGCCGAGAACGTCTACGCTGCCACGAACACGAACATCGTCGTCGTCAGCGTGGACTACCGACTGTGAGTGATCGAGCCGTGTTCACCGGCCTCAGATATCTAACGCGGCATAGAGCCCCAGAGCACCCGTTTCCCGCTGGCCTACATGACAGCTACGACGGCCTCCTTTGGGTACGTTCCACAACCCGATCCCGGCGCCAGACACCTAACACGAGTATAGTGCAAGCAAAACGCATCCAAACTCGGCATCAACCCCGAAAAGATCATCATCAGCGGCAGCAGCGCCGGCGGCAACCTCGTGAGTCCGAACCACTACCTTTGCCTCCCGTGGCCCGGGACTGACAACCGACGCAGGCCGCCTGCCTGACCCTCGAGTGTCGGGAAAAGGGCATCACAGGAGTCCTCGCCCAGGTCCTCCACTTCCCCATCATCTGCCACCCGAAATTCTTCCCCAAGGACAAGTACGAGTTCGGCAGCTACATCCAGAACCGCGACGACGCCGTCCTCACGGCCAAGAGCATGGAGCGCGCCCTCGACGCCTACATCCCCGACGCCACGCCCGACCAGCGGCACTCGCCCCTTCTCGCGGCGTCTCTGGCGGGCCTCCCGCCGACCCGTATGTGACCTCCCAATCAAGAGCTGAGGGCCTCAGTGCTGACCATTTCCCTTGTAGTGCTGCAGACCGGCGGCGTCGACCCCCTCCGCGACGAGGCGTTCGCGTACGCGGAAGCCCTTAGGGCCGCGGGTGTGGACACGGAGTTTTACTGCTATCAGGGCCTGCCGCATTTCTTCCCCGGTATCTTGTTCGAGATACCCGAGACGGCGAGCTTCTACGAGCGGTACATGGGCTTTCTTAGGAAGTTTGCCGTTGCCGGGACAAGCTAGATGAAATAAGATGTGCTTTGCTCGTGGAATACCGCACATGAGATTCGGCGAGTTTGGGTAAATATGGGCTTGATGATGATGTCGAGGCCACGCCAGAGACAGCTCACACGTTTTGAACGTGGACATCACCAGCCAGGGAGCGTCGGATTCCGGCTCGGCAGAGAGACTTTGTGAGAGTGAAGATGCGTTAAGCAGCGGGTGGCAGCCAGAGGTGAGATTTGGGACAACTTGTAAGGTAAGGTAGGAGACGAGGACAGCCCTACTGGGCTCGGGGACTCTTGGGTCCCGCTGTCGAGGGCGGGTTTCCGGGGCTTTAATAGCTCCCGAGTCCTCTTCACGCCTTAGAGGCTCGCACCCCTCGGTCAAGGAACCCACCAGAACAAGGATGCTTCGAACCCCTGAAGTTCATGCACGTTAGGTAGGGTAACATTGGAATCTCTGTCAGGGTCCCGTCCCGTATTGTCGATCCCATCTTGATCCGTGAGCGATTGTGGTAGGGAGTATGTTTCTGGGCGCGGTGGCAAACAAACCTAAGCCTACTAGTAGACTAGGACCACTGTCCATGGGTATGAGTCAAGAGTCGGTGACGTCGAAGTAGACTCTATCGAGGATGCGATGTTTGGAAAAGGAGATCATGGTGGTCTGGACCGGAGTGTTGGGATGTCTGACTTGCCTCGTACTCTTGGCACATGTTATGAGATGAGGTCATCCCGGGGACTCGGGGCATCATCGTGTTAGTCGTACAGATCTAGAGTCTCGCAGATAAAGGGTAGCCCAAACTTTCGATGGATATCCCAAACCCTTCGTGGCTAAAAGATGGCAAGACCCGGTCGTTCGGCCGGCCGCGGACGCCCGCGGCCACCCAGTAACCCACTCTCTGTTTCTCGTCATCCTTGGCGTTAAAAAGTTGCAAGCCCGAGACAGCTTCGCCGAGAGGCAATGATTAATCCATCGACCTGGAAACCTGAGGTGATGTGTACAAACCAATTGAACCTGAAGACGATCGTACCTTCCTCACCACCGGGGCATCAGTCGTGTCAGGAACCAGCTTGAAGCAGGTGCACCAGGTGGAAGCTTCCGCTTCAGTTGGGCTGGGAGCTAGCACTTACAGCGTACCTACCTAGGTACCTCAGAATAGACAGCGGGCCCCCAAAAAGGCATCACCCCACAGCACGCTTCTTGGCTGTGCTAGTGACGCTTCTTTTCTTCTCCTCCACGACATCTCACCGTCCCACACAGCGGATAAAGCGCACTCTCGGAATGTCCGCCATGCCGCCCTCCTATCCACAGGGTTCGCAGCGCCGCAACGACGACCTTCATCAATCCACCATCAGGGGGCCCGGGCTGCTTGTACCTGAGACTAGCCTCCTAGGCGCGGACGCCCGCACAATGCGGTTTCCGGTACACGGCCATGACGGCTTCGGCCGCGGACAGCTTCGGTCTTCACCCGTGGCCGCTGAGCAATCTTCTTGGCTCATGGATCATGGCAAATTCTTCTTGCCCGCTGGCTCCCCTGGGTACTTAATCGTTCCGGTGCCCCTGCTCCCAGTTGGCACATGATACAGAAGGAAGTCGCCCAGGACATAATCTTTTAATACCAACTTCGTTTCCTCTCTTTCCCAGTCTTCTAATCTCGACTCTATCCCATTCCTTCACATACGACGGCACGGTTGGTGCTGAAGACGCCAATATGAGCCACAACCACGACCTTGGCCTCGCCAAAGGGGATATGGACAATCACCAGTATCCGGGCGAGAAGTCAACCACGACCACCCTGGCTGATAAGGATGGCGGGAACCATGCTGCGGATCAAGATTTTGAGCATCAGGTCGAAGCCGATGTCCATCAGTTGGCGAGACGCATGACCAGTCGCTCCCAGGCCGGCGAGAATCGTCACTTATTCCCCCTCCAACCCGAAAGCGCTCTCGACCCCAGCAGCTCTGGCTTCAATGCTCGGAAGTGGGCAAAGGCCTATTACAGATCGAGAACTACCGCTTCCGATGGCACCGTGCCACGTACTGCCGGCGTGGCTTTCAAGAACATGAACGTCTTCGGCTTCGGCAACGCCACCGACTACCAGAAGACAGTTGGCAACTCGGTCCTCGGTGCCGCAGAGCTCGCGAAAAGCCTGGTCGGCCAGGGGAAGAAGCAGAGAGTGGACATCCTGCGCGACGTCGAGGGTGTCGTGCATGCCGGCGAGATGCTCTGCGTCTTGGGCCCGCCCGGGTCGGGATGCTCAACCTTCCTGCGCACCATCGCAGGAGATACTCATGGATTCCACGTCGGCGACGAGTCTACCCTTAACTACCAGGGCGTTCGACCCAAGCAGATGAAGAAGGAGTACAAGGGAGAGGCCGTCTATACGGCCGAGGTTGATCACCACTTCCCGCACATGACCGTCGGCGACACCCTCTACTTTGCAGCCCGGTCCAGATGCCCGAAGCAGATCCCGGGCGGGCTGTCCCCGAAGGAATACTCGGAGCATCTTCGCGATGTCATCATGGCCATGTTCGGCATCTCCCACACCAAGAACACGCGCGTGGGTAACGACTTCGTCAGGGGCGTCAGTGGTGGCGAGAGGAAGAGGGTGACCATCGCAGAGGTCGCCCTGGGGTATGCCCCCCTTCAGTGCTGGGACAACAGCACCAGAGGTCTGGATAGTGCCAACGCCATTGAGTTCTGCAAGACCCTGCGTACACAGTCGGACGTCATGGGCATCACGTCCTGCGTTGCCATCTACCAGGCTCCCCAGGCGGCCTATGATGTGGGTATCTTCCTAGCAATGACGTTGGTACCCATTGACTGACACTTCGACAGCTCTTCGACAAGGTCGTCGTTCTCTACGAAGGGCGCCAGATCTTCTTCGGCAGAGCCGCAGAGGCCAAGGCCTACTTCGAAAACCTCGGGTTCATCTGCCCCGAGCAGCAGACAACAGCTGATTTCCTGACGTCCATGACGAGCGCTGTCGAGCGAGTGATCCGGCCTGGCTGGGAGAACAAGACACCTCGCACTGCGGACGACTTTGCCGCCGCCTGGAAGGCGAGCCAGCACCGCGCTCAGCTTCTCGACGAGGTCGACCGCTATCTTGACGACTACCCCTTCGACGGAGAGCACCACCAGAAATTCTACGAGTCTCGCAGGCTTGACCAGTCGACATCGCAACGGAGGACCTCGCCCTTCAATTTGTCCTACATCGGACAGGCGCGTATCTGTCTGTGGCGCGCCTGGGCTCTGCTCAAGGGAGACCCTTCCATCACCTTCACGCTGCTCATTATCAACATGTTCCAGGCCCTGATCGTCAGCAGCATCTTTTACAACCTGCCCTCCACAACAAGCAGCTTCTTCAGGCGTACCATCCTCCTCTTTTTCGTCGTCCTCATCAATGCCTTTGGTAGCATCCTCGAGATTATGACGCTTTACGAGAAGCGTAAGATCGTCGAGAAGCACGCCCGTTACGCCTACTATCATCCCAGCGCTGAGGCTATTGCTTCCATGGTCTGCGACCTGCCGTTCAAGATCGTCAACACCATCATCGTCAACACAACCCTCTATTTCATGTGCAACCTTCGCCGGGAGGCGGGGCCATTCTTCTTCTTCCTGCTCTTCTCCTTTACCATCATCCTCGCCATGTCCAAGCTGTTCCGACTGATCGGGTCAGTGACGAAATCCATCGCGCAGGCCATGGCCCCTTCCTCTATTATTCTTCTGACGCTGGTCATGTATTGTGGCTTCGTCGTCCCGCCTCCCTACATGCAAGTCTGGCTCGGCTGGCTGCGCTGGATCAATCCCGTCTTTTACGGTCTCGAGAGCGTCTTCCTCAACGAGTTTGTGGGCCGGCAATTTCCCTGCGATAACCTCGTCCCCTCTGGACCTGGTTACGAGTCGATCTCATCCGACGAGAGTGTGTGTTCCATCGTTGGAGCTGTTCCGGGGGAGTCTTTCGTCGACGGCGCTGCCTATCTTGAGGCTTCCTACGGCTTTGTTGCCTCACACCGCTGGCGGAATCTTGGTGTCATCATCGCCTTCATGATACTCTTCCTGTTTCTGCATCTTGTTGCCACCGAGTTCGTCGCATCGGAGCGCTCCAAGGGCGAGGTTCTCGTCTTCACACGCAAGGCCGCGTCCAAGAAGCACGGTGCAAATGGGGCTGATGATGCCGAGCTCGGCGGGCCTGCCTCGGCTGCCCGGGGCCAGAATGGCTCGGACAGCGACTCGGGCGGCATGGCTGACGTTGTCAAGCAGACCAAGGTATTCCACTGGAAGAACGTCTGCTACGAGGTCCAGATCAAGAACGAGACGCGGAGGATCTTGGACAACGTCGACGGCTGGGTGAAGCCTGGCACACTGACTGCCCTCATGGTGCGTTGACTTCCCATTTCGCCTCTTGAACGATACTGACGACTCATGTAGGGTGTCTCTGGAGCTGGCAAAACCACACTTCTTGACGTTCTCGCCAGTCGAGTGACCATGGGTGTCATCACCGGTGAGATGCTCGTCGATGGACACCACCGCGACTCTTCCTTCCAGCGAAAGACGGGCTATGTCCAGCAGCAGGATCTTCACCTGCCCACGTCCACAGTTCGCGAAGCGCTTACCTTCAGTGCCGTCCTACGCCAGCCCGACACCTACACACGCGCGGAGAAGGTCGCCTACGTGGATACGGTCATCAAGCTGTTGAGCATGGAGGAGTATTCTGACGCTGTCGTCGGTGTCCCGGGCGAGGGCCTGAACGTGGAACAGCGTAAGCGCCTAACGATCGGCGTTGAGCTAGCTGCGCGTCCACAGCTACTCCTGTTCCTGGACGAGCCGACGTCAGGTCTTGATAGTCAGACCTCGTGGTCTATCTGCAACCTAATGGAGAAGCTGACCAAGAGCGGCCAAGCCATCTTGTGCACGATCCATCAGCCTTCGGCCATGCTCTTCCAGCGCTTCGACCGGCTTCTTCTGCTTGCCAAGGGTGGCAGGACCGTCTACTTCGGCGAGATCGGCACCAACTCGAGTATTCTCATGGACTATTTCGCTCGCAACGGCGGTCCGGTTCTGCCAGCCGGGATGAACCCGGCTGAGCACATGCTCGAGGTGATCGGGGCCGCGCCGGGCACGCATACAGACATTGACTGGCCCTCCGTATGGAGAGACTCGCCAGAATACCGCAGCGTCCAGGACGAGCTCGCCCGTTTGGGCTCCTCTGCCATGGCGGCTGGGGCCTCAGAGCAGCAAGAAGAAAACAACCCGTCCCAGTACCGAGAGTTTGCTGCTACGTTCCCTGTACAGGTCAGAGAGGTCGTGGCGCGCATCTTCCAACAATACTGGCGCAGCCCAAAGTACATCTTCTCCAAATTCGTCCTGTCTGCGGGAGCTGTAAGTCAATGTTTCCCAAAGTTCCGCGCCCTTCGTTCGAACCTCGCTGACTCCAGCCACAGGCGCTCTTCATCGGTCTCTCCGTTCTCAACAGCGACAATACACTGCGCGGTCTCCAGAACCAGATGTTCGGTGTTTTCATCTTCTTGACAATCTTCGGACAGCTCGTGGAACAGATCATGCCCAACTTTGTCGAACAGAGAACACTCTACGAAGCCCGTGAGAGGCCTTCCAAGTCATACTCTTGGCAGTCGTTCCTCATCGCCAATATCAGCGTTGAGATCGCATGGAACTCGGTGAGCCGCACTACGCCATGACCAAACCGCAGAGCCCCCCAACTAACCAAACGTCACAGCTCATGTCCGTCTTCTGCTTCATTTGCTGGTACTACCCCATCGGGCTGTACCGCAACGCCGAGCATACCGACCAGGTTCACTCCCGCGGCATCACCATCTTCCTCCTCGTCTGGGCCTTCTTCATGCTCACCAGTACCTTTGCGCACATGATGATCGCGGGTCTCCCGAACGCAGACACTGCCGCCGGCGCGATGAACCTCCTCTTCGTCATGATGTTCTGCTTCTGCGGCATCCTCGCCGGCCCCAACGAGCTCCCCGGCTTCTGGATCTTCATGTACCGCGTCAACCCCTTCACGTATGTCGTCGAGGGTTTCCTCGGCACCACCCTCGCCAACGCCCCGGTCGAGTGCGCCGCCAACGAGATCGCCACTTTCGCCCCGCCCAATGGCAGCACCTGCTCCGACTACATGGCCGATTACATCTCCGGCGCCGGCGGCTTCCTCGTCGGCGGCTCCGGCGACAGCACCGACCAGTGCCGCTTCTGCCCCACCAGCGACACGAACGCCTTCCTGGCCTCGATCAACATCGACTTTGCCAACCGCTGGCGCAACTTCGGCCTGCTGTGGGTGTATATCATCTTCAACATTGCCGCGGCCACCTTCTTCTACTGGCTGGCGCGCGTGCCCAAGAAGAGCAAGGTCAAGAAGGAGTGAAGAGACTTCCGTTTTGTATTCTCTGCGGCGTCATGTCCGGCGCCTTTTCTTGATTCACCTGGTTGAGGTCTTATTAGACCCCCAAGACCAATTCTTCAGCATCTAAGCTTCTTCTTTTCTTTTTCACCATTTTCGCGTTCTCATCGCTTCGCGATGTACTGTCCCCTTTCATAGACGGCAATAGGCTTAATTTTCCTGGCTGGTCAAGTCGTTGACTCACCGTGTTTGTTGCCACCGTTCATCTTAATCGTCGATGCAACATGCAGGAGGCCTACCATTCATGCCCACCAAGCCTCTGACGCACATGGACATGCTTTCATACCCTCTCCGAGGGCTTGAAGGCTGCAGCATGCCGTCGAGCTGTTTGGACATGCGACTGGCAAATAGCAAGCCACACCTCGAGGGTGTTAAGCAACTAAGGGCGTGGTCATTTATATAAAGGACCATGAATTCCTAGCGTCCCGAAACATAGACAACATGCATCCTTTCATATCAAGACCGTTCTCGAGCATACTGTCACCTAAACCACCCTCAGCATCACACATAAGCCACACAAACATGTCCTCCTACACCGTCATTGACACCCCCGACGGCGTCTCCCGCCTCATCAGCGCCATCTCCCACCTCCCCACGAACCCCCCCTCCCTCTACATCGACCTCGAAGGCGTCAACCTCGGCCGCAACGGCACAATCTCCATCCTCCAGAGCCACGCCCGCCCCACCCGCCACACCTACCTCCTGGACGTCCACGCTCACGGCGCCCTCTCCTTCACAACCCCCCACGACGACCTCACGCTCAAGTCCCTCCTCGAGTCCCCCTCCATCCCAAAAGTTATCTTCGACGTCCGCAACGACTCGGACGCCCTGTTCTCGCACTTTTGCATCTCGCTCGCGGGCATCCAGGACCTACAGCTCATGGAACTCGCGACGCGCACGCGCGCAAGGCGCTACGTCTGCGGCCTCGCCAAATGCATCGAGTACGACGCGCCCATGCCCTACGCGCAAAAAGCAGCGTGGAAGGCTACGAAGCAGGCGGGTCTGAGGCTCTTTGAACCCAGTGTCGGGGGGAGCTATGATGTGTTTAACGAGCGCCCGCTGCGCGGCGAGGTGCTGGACTACTGCGTGCGGGACGTCGAGTTCCTGCCGGGCCTGTGGGATGTGTATGAGGGTAAGTTGAGGGCGATGCCGTTGTGGAGGGACCGAGTAAAGCGGGAGACGGAGGAGAGGGTTGCGCTGTCGCAGAGGGGGGATTATGATGGGAAGAGTCAGAGTAAGGCTCTTGCGCCTAGGGGATGGGAGGGTCTGTGAGGATAGGTCGTGTCGGGGAGCGAGGGGGATGATGGGTGGTTCTAGCGGGTGGAACGGTAGTAAGTGCACGGCAGGTTGTTGGATGTATAGCTCGCTGATCAAGTTGCCAATTCTATACTTATACGTAGACTCTAAATGCCCACCTTGGTCTTCGTGCACTTGGTGAACAGCATCATGCTGAAGCGGTACGCCGGGCCGCTTCGAAGTGTTGGCGAGTAGAAAGTACTGCCAGCATTGCAGTAATTCCTCGTGTGGCGTTGAGGTGTAGGTCAAGTCGGAGCATGTTCAACCCACGAGGCAGTTGTCCAACATCCCTTCCATTCATAACACTAAACTCCCCCAAAATGCTACTCTCATTGATGCCCCCGATGATACCGTCGCCATGCTGCCATACCCAAGAAGGAAAACACCCTACTCCAGACTCATCCACTCGCTCATGACAACGTCGTCCGCGCTTCCTCCCCCGGGCCCTTCCTCATCGGACGGGGAGCTCACCCTCCCATCCACAAGTCAATCCCACAGCCCCTCCGACGGCGCCGACGAGCCGCCGCGACTGCTCCCGCGTGAGCCATCCGGTGCCTCGCCCTTGTCGCCCGCGCCCGCCGTCCCCGGGGCGTGACTACCGCGCCTCTGCGCGACATCGTACGGGCCGAGCTCCGACGCCGTGTCGTCCGTCCCCGAGTCGAACTCCTCCGCCCCGGACGAGTACGACAGCCTCTCCGACGTCTCCATCTCATCCTCCCCGGGCGAAATGGTCTCCCCCTCGCTCGGCTGGACGACGATGGGCGGCGCCAGCCCGCGAGGATGCTGCGCCGTGAACGGATTCCTCAGGGGGAAGAACGGCTCCGGCGGCGTCGGCGCCTGGCGGAAGTCGAACCCGTCACGCTCTACGGCCGGCGAGGGCACCACGTGCTGCTGCATGTAAGACGGCGCGAAGTGGCTCTGGCTCTTGGCCGATCTCTTCAGCCGCGGCTTGCGTATGAGCACGGGCGACGAACCGCCCTGCCCGTGCCGCACCTTCATCTCCAGCCGTTCTTCCTCCTCCGTCTCCTCGTCTGTGAGGACGTTCTCCAGCATGAGCCGCCGGTGGTGCGCGAGGAGCTGGATGCTGCTCCCAGACGACCTGCGCTGCCGGCTCCTCGGCTGGCCCGTGTCGACCGAGAGCGCCTGGCCCCCGTTCCGACAAGGCCCGCCGGTCCTCGGCTTCGGGTGCGGCGGCGGGGCCACGAGCCCCGTCGCCAGCCGCCTCAGGTCGACCTGGCTGCTCGAGAACACGACGCGTGCGCGCAGACGGTGGACGGCGCGGTCGAGGCCGAGCTCGATGGCGCATCGGTCTCTGATCCGGCTCATCTTGGGCCACGTTGCCCGTTCTCCGCCCAAGCAGGACTTCTTCATGAATTCCACTGACGGATTGCTGAGGAGCCGGGGTAGATCGTTCATGCTGACCACCGGTAAGATGTTGATGTCACCAGAGTACTTCTGGCTCAGGACGCTGCGTAGCTTGGTCGCAAGATTGGGGAAGACGCCCATCTCCGCGAGGAAGTGCAGCCGGTGCAGCGCCTCGTCTCTCGCCAGCGCAGTAACCGTGTACACCCAGTCCGAGTCGTCCTTCATCTCCGTGGACTTGGCTGCCGCGCCGGGCTGATGATTTGGGTTCAGGTGGTCATCCTTGGCCAAGAAAGGCACCACGTGAGGGTTGACCTGCGATACAATGAAGTGATTCACGTTGAACATCTCGGCGAGCCTCGTCATGGGAAGGTCGTTGTCCACGGAACCGTCGATCCACCGCTGCGGCGTCGGATTCCATGGCATGTGCTCGCCAGTGTCGGGGGCCTTGACTAACAAAGGAGCGGCACTGAACACCATAGGGACCGAGCATGAGGCTGCAACTGCTGACCAGATCATGACGTTGGGGGAGGTGATGTAGTTGAGAAGGCGAGGGAGTTCGTAGATGGATTCGGTGGAGACGCAAATATTGAGGATTCTTCGTGATCGGTTGTAGGCCTCTTGAAACGTCATGTCGCCAAGAAGCCCTCGCATGACGCGCTCAAGGTTGTGTATGTCAGACCAGCTTCCCTCTGTCAGAAGACGTCGCACATGGTCAAAGATGCCATCGGGCCTATCGACCGCATCGAACACGTTGAGGTCGCCGTAGGGAAACTCGCGGATAAGCTGAGGGATCTCCTCGTCCGTCCTCGTGCACATGACGGCACATACAATGGAACCTGCCGAGGCGCCCGAGATGATGCGGGGCAGCAGCTTCGTTTCGAAAAGGGCTTTGATAACGCCGATGTGGGACATGCCGAAGGTGCCTCCGCCGCTCAGTAACAGCGCGCTCCTGCCAAAACTCTGCCTCGCCAACAGGAGGGTCTCGAGAACGTCGCGCTGGCTGATGTCGTCGGGGAGTGCGTACTGGCTCTTTTCGACAAGGGCCTGGATCGTCTGCAAGGCCGAGTCGACGTACCTCTCTATGAGGCCTTTGGTGCCGACGTACGAGTGGCGGTAGAGATCAACATTTCCCATGCCGCCGAGATCGCGCGACAAGGCGGTGCGGACAAGATGCATCATGGCGCGGATGTCGCAATTGGTGCGCGCCTCGTCGAGCTCCGCGAGCCGTATCTCGATCAGTTCAGGGTTGTAGTCCCCTGTCGTCGAGTCCAGTTTCCACAAGTCATTCTGTTCGAGGAGATCGAGCTCCTCAGCAGCATCTTGCCATTGCTGTCTTGTTTCGGCCTGCGCGGGGTAGGAGTGGTTGTCAGCTACGACTCTAGGGTATCGCCAACGGCACGCGACAAGGCGATACTGGTGGTGGGCTTACATTTTGCATCCGCAGACACAGGATATGTCGGCGCTCCTCCACCTTCCTCCTGTGCTCTCGCTCCTGCTCGGTCAGACCATCGCGCAGAGAGTTAACAAAGGCGTTCGCTCCCTTGACAGCGCGCGTCAGGGCTCCGATGGCGAGATTGGCGGGGGCCTTGGCAGAGGTCGACTTTGAGGACTTGAGGCTTGCTGGCGCCGGGGACTGTTTTTGTTGTGACGTAGTGGGAGGCACCTTCAGACGAACGACGGGCCCCCGATGAACAGAGTTGACGAGAACATCGGTCATGATTTCTGGTGCCGATACTCCTCCTCGGCCGAGAGGGACAGCAATGTCACTCGGCGAGGGAGGGGAGGGGAGGCGGCAGAGGTGAGCAGGTTGCTGGATGATTTCGCGGGGCAATCAGAGGCATCCATGCCCATTTAGGGAAGCTGGGGGTTGACGTGGAGCATGTGCGTGCCCCGTCGGCTCGTCTTCTGCACGTGGAGTGGATTCCGTGGAGGCGGTCAGCCGGGAGCCGAGACTGGGAGACTGAGCGGCGCCAAGAGTTGAGAGTATGTGGTGCTGCGGAGGTCTGCACGAGGGGTCGGTGAAGTGAGGGTAGATGATGGTTTCGAGTCGTAAGATCTGAGAGAGGGCGAAAGTCTGGCTGGTCAAAGTCTAGCAAAAGAGAGTTGGCGGATGAGGCGGATACAAGGTTCGAGGCGGACAAAGACGCAAAGCCGTAACTCGGCTCGAGAGCTCGCGGTATCGTTGGTCCAGCGTATCAACAGCAGCAGTTGCGAGGCGACCAGGAGACGTCGTGAGAGTTGTGCGAGGAAGAGTCGTGTCAGGCCAGGCCAGGAACCAGGGAAAGTCGAGTAGGGCAGAGGTTGGGGAGAAGACGGGAGTCGATCGAGTCAGACGGGACGAGTCGTCGAGGAATGATGGCTGATGTCAGGGAGCTTGGGTTTACATGGGAAAGACGGAACGGGTTGGGCCAGTCGCTCCTGCCCGCCGCCCTGCAGGGGAGAACGTGACAGCCGGCCCCTTCGGGAATCGAACGAATGGGGGGCGCCCATGTCTCACTCCTTCGAGGCAGATGACCCAGCATTCGACGCTGGACGGGCCAATGACTCGGGATGGTCAGCCGGAGCACGCCCCCTACTCGCATCCCGCTGGCCCGCTAATGCCCCAGACGAAGCCGCTAGACTTCCCCACACTCCGGAGCTCTTCAGCGCATCTGGGCCTCCCGTCCTCACTGCACCTGACGGGAAACTGAGTTTAGGCTTGCCCGTTGCCGGCTGGATCTCCTGTTTTCCCATGTGGCCCCGCGTCATCCATCGACACGACTGCCGTTTACAGAAAGACCACGGCTCGCCGCCTCGAGCAACCCGATTGACTTTGCATACTAAGGCAAGGCATCATGGTTACACGGCATCAGATCATGCGGCCGTGTCCTCTCCGCCTCGATGGCCTCCCGTGCGACCCAGCCCGCTGACCTTCTCATGCAGCTAGGCATTCATCCCTCAGCCGCCCTTTTTTCACATGCTCGACGTCGCCCAAGTGACGACGATCACCTCTGCTTAAAGTCCGCTGGCTGCCGCACCCTCGAAATGATAGGATGGCGAGATGGGCACGAGTCAAGCTTACGGAAATTTCTTCGCGCGGCTACCCCAGAGGGCTGCCGCTCGGGGGTCCGGTCACGTTCGGTATGTGATGTTTCGCGGCTGACTCGGCTGGCTCGCTCACCCATCGTGATCGCTCTTGACCTGCACATCTCGCGAGTAATCCCGTCTCAAGGTCGGCCATTTCCTGACTCGAGTAACAAACGATATCACGGAGCAAAAGTTCACGATCGAGATGTGCAATGAGCACCTGTGAATAAATCATGTCGCTTCTATTACTCGTGCCCGTGATGATCGGGGTCTAAATTGCGTATACCAAAAGTCCGACAACGGACAAACGCACATAATCAAAGTCGCTCGGTCGTTCACTTGCCCACCTCCTCACTCCGCCCCAGCAGTCCCGCTGCGAAATGCACTACGGCGTCCCGGAGCTCGTACAGCGCCCGCTCCTCGGCGTAAAAGTGTCCCGCGCCCTGCACCTCGGCCGCGCGGAACAGGGACCCCTCCGGCCTCTCGAGCCGCGCCGCCCAGCCACGGAACTTGGATGCCGTCGTGAACCCGTCCCGCGTGCCGTACGCGCCCAGCGTCGGGTTGCGCACCAGCTTGTCCTCCGCGGCGCCGTGGTCCTCGGCCTGCGCGTCCTTCGGCGCGTGTCGCCCGTGGGCATGAGACCCCGACCCGGACCCGTGCAGGAACGGCAGCGTCAGGAGGTGGCTGACGGGTCCCTGCGGCGGCGAGACCAGGAGGTACGCCGGGCGCACCCGCACCAGGTCCACTACGGCCCCGAGGCGCGGAGGCGGCGCCTGCGTCTCCTCCGGGCGGCTGGTGACCTCCGGCCGCGGCGCGGGGCTCGCGGCCTCCGCCTCGACGGCCTGTCCGCGCAGGCTCCTGTTGCTGCGGGAGCTGCGCGCGCTCCGGAAACTGGAGCTCCGCGCCTTGGTCTTGGCCAGCAGCTCGCTCACGCCTCGGCGCAGCTTGTCCTCGGTGTGCGGCGACTGCGACCTGCGCCCCTCGCCGCTGCGCCGGCCCTCGCCCTCGTCGCCGCCGACGCGCATGCTTCTCCGGCCTGGCGAGGCGCCCGTACGCATTGCACGTGCCGAGGACAGCCACTGGTTCTGCTGGATCGCCAGGTGTTGGGCTCGCAGCCTGATGTCGGCGGGGGCAGAGGACTCGATCGGCTCGGCGAACAATGGGAGGATGTGGTCGAGGGGCGGTATCCGGGACACGACCATGGCGCCGTAGGAGTAGCCGGCGCATATGAAGACCGGGGCTTCTGAGCTCGAAGGGCTAATGGGCAGGCCTGGAGAGAGGAGCGCCGCGTCCAGCTCGAGATCGCTGAACGGGTCGAGGAAATGTACGTAGTAGAGCATGAATCCCACCATGGAGACGTAGTCATTTTGTTCGGCCCTGGCCGTCCACGAAGTCTTGCCGGCCGATTTCGCAGCACCCCTGGAGGTAGAAAAAGTCAATGACAGGAAACGGCTGGAAGTCCATCTCGTAGGGGGCCTCACCTGAAGTTAAAGGTGCCCACGAGAAACCCTTCCCGTAGCAGCGCTTCCCCCACGGTATTCACGACAGGGTCATCGTAGCTGCCGCCCATAGGCGCATACGGATGTGCGATGATCGCCGCGTGCCTCCTCCATGGCGGCGCGTTGGGTGACGGGCTCAGTGAGAAGGGGTGGTAGACGCGGCAGTCGAGGACGGTGTCGTCGTGCACGCTGGGCAGCGTAAAGTTCAGGGTGGGCTCGGGCAGCATTGTCGGTGCCTCATAGTGCGCGGCACTCCAGAGAGAGGCCCAACTCCCTAAATGTGATCGCGGATCTTGGGTTCTCTCACGGCTCGAGGTGCGATTATGATCAAGGTTGCGGATTGAGTTTGGAAATGGACGAGTTCCGGAAAGGGACGAGGATAAGAAGGAAGACGAGGGGCAGACAAGCTGAGGCGGGAGCTGAACCTGGGGTACCTTACGTCTGATAACGGATAAGAGCTAGCGGGCAGCTTCACTTGCCCTGGGACTTGGGGCTGGCAGTGACGCAGGAACGGGCCGGGGCTGACGGGATGCGCGGGCGGAGCTCAGTGGACCGCCCCGGCGCTTGCGTCACTGTTGGTCGTACATCTCAGCCCCCGAACGGACCATCCTCCGGCATGGCATGGTACAACCCAATTGGACTCGGAAACCTGGCTCGCGCGTCTCGCTTTATCGTATTTTGCTCGCTTTCTATGCGACAACTACAGGTTCTTCTTCTTGGCTTCTGTCTCGGCCCTCTCCCGTCTTCGCTTCTTCCACGCTTTGAGCTCGTTCAGCAGCCCCATGACGAGGGGCACTCCGATAGGACCCAGCAGCGGCAGGTACACCGCAATCTTGTGCTCGTCAGGGAAGTACAGCTGTCCGACCATGCTCTTCTCAAAGAACGCCCGCTCGGCTTCCGACTCGGCAATGCGCGCATGCTCCAGGCCCTCGGAGCCACCGAGCCTGGCACATGCTAGCTCCAGATGCTGCATCGTCTTGCTGACGCCATCCGCGACGCTGATGGGGATGGAGATGGACGTGAGAGAGTTGGACAGGCGGGCAAGGGATCCCAGAGTGGAGGACGCGCGGAGGAGGAGGTCTGCTGAACGGATCCTCGCGAGGGTCGACAGGCGCAGGGGAAGCGACCCGGTTTGCGGTGTTCCCAGAAGGGACAGCAAATGCCCAGCAAAGGTGAGCATCGGCTGCTTCAGGTCCGAGCTGGAGACATGCGCGACGGTGGGCGCCAGAGGCTGCACGTACACGCTGCCCCATTGGGGGATCAACCAGGAGTGCGACGTCTCCGCCCCCGAATCGGAGCCCACAGTCTGGTTGCCGATATACAAAATGAAATTGATGGTGGGCGCTCCCCCGATGGAAGGGGACAGAGGCCACTCGGCTGCGTTGATGAAGGAGGACAGATCGTCCTTGCCCAGAACGTCTGACTGCGCGCCTGGCGTCGCAAAGAGTTGCAGCTGAGTATCGATGGTGAAGTTGTGGATGGGGCTGAGCACATCCAGCATCGGCTTCATGTAGTCCTGGATCGCGTTCTCAATGTCCCACGTGTTGGGCAGCGCGCTGCTCGTGAACAGAGAGAAAGTGAGGTGGAACGTGGGCGAGTACCGGAATGACCGGTTGATGCGTTTCGACAGAGTCTCCGCTACATCAGCTGAAAGCCCCTTTGGCTTCGGGGTTGCGCCGCCGGAGCTGGATAGCAGGTAGGAGATGATGGCCTGCTCCTCTGCATACGTAGAGCGTAGCTCTGTCGCGATGTACGAGGCGAGAGTCGAAGACGAGGCCGTCGCAGAAGGTATGGCATTGTTTGGGTATGTGATGCCGAGAACTGGCGCATGGGGATCCAGTGTCGACGTCGTTGCTTCGCCGGGCGTCAGGCGAATCGTCAGAGCAATGTTGGACTCGTCCTCGGCCACGATGTCCTTGCTCGTGCGAGGGGCAAGCTGAAGCCGCAAGTGGTGCCCAGAGAAATCATTGAGGTCGTCGAGAGCATGCTGGGTCAGTCGCAGGAGATTCGAGGCTTCGTGTTCTTGCAGGGCGTCTGCTTGGACGGATATCTGGAGGGGGAAGACGGGTCGGCAGGCCTGGGAGGGGCAGAAGGTCAGGAGAGGGAGCTCGAGGTTGTAGTCGCAAGAAACTCACCTTGCCATCGGCCCACTGCAGCATTTCTGTTACCGGCAAAGGAGCCCGGTAAATCGACGTCGTGATCCACCAGATCGGGATTCCGAAGAATAACACGACGGACCAGAAAGATAACACGACCCATGTTCTACGACGGGCGTCCGAGGGCTTCTCGGGGGGTGGTTGCTTGGGTGCATTGCTCGGGGAAGCCTCGGCTGGCTGTTTCGTCGCGTCTGAGGACTGGCCAACGATCTGGCTGCTCGAGCCGTCGGTATCGGGCTTCGTGGAAGCCATTGCGAGTTTGGCGACTTTGTTGATGGCAAAGGTTCGCGAGGCTCACAGGCAAGTCGCACCTTCCCTTGCATCGTGTTCGAAGCCGACGCGAGATCAAAGCTGATTAGATAAGCGATCTCCCCTGGTATGGGCCCGGGCCAAAGTCAGTCACCACTACGGAAATGCCAGTCATCCTGATGATTCCCACCTCTCCAGCAGGATTCAGTCTTCCATGCCAACTTCTAGCGCACTCATGCAAGGGGTTTCTAGATCTTGAATCTCGTCAAAGATCCCCCTTGACGGCTCATTGATGCTAGCCTTCCGTTGTCTGCCTCGTCATCGCCAAGGTTGAGGTATCGGGCTCTACGGGACCCGCCAGAAATGCCGCCCCCAGTACATGACGATGACCTCTTGGCTCTCGGAGATCCCTTCTCCAGCAGGCAAATCGTGGATTTCTTAGCCAACGATGGATTTCTTAGCCAACGTTGGCTCTCTGAATGCTTCACAGCCCGGATTCCGGGGTGCGATGGTCGAGATGCGAATACATAAAACAGGCCCAGCGCAGTGGGAAGACGTGTGCGCGCAGACTGCTCAAGACTCGTGATTGTCTCGCTCAGGACTGTGATTGAACTCGCTCATAACTGATCCTGCTACTCGACAAGGCATCGCCACAAAGCACCGCCATGGACACTCTGAAATGGATGCTCGGGATGGGCGCCCCCGCCAGGGAGCAACCTGCCAGAGTGCCAACGGATGAGGTGTATCCGGTACACTACTGCGATGACACTCCCCAGAACCGCAAGATAAACATGACCTGGATGCTTCGATTCGAGGACGTTCTTGACGTCAACGTCTTGTCCGAATCCCTCACCAGGCTGCTGTCTCGCGACGGTTGGAAGAAGCTCGGCGGCCGAGTCCGCTTTGCGGTAGGTTCACCACCATGATGAGGCGATATGTGATTCTAACGGCTTCAGCCCGACAACAAACTAGAAATCCACGTCCCGAGCAAATTCACCCCTGAAAGGCCTGCCTTCCGCCTCTCGCAGCGCACCTATGACATGCCTCTGAGTGAGCACCCCCTTGCGCGGACGCTCCCCAAGCATGCCGAGTATCCTTTTACCCAGCCGTTGAACAACATATACCGCGAGTTCGAGGCCCGCGAGGACGTTCCCATGTCGACTACGGATCTCTGCTACTGCGACGAGCCCCAGATGTCGCTTCACATCACCTCCTTCCAGGACGAGACTCTCGTCGCCCTCTCCTGGCCGCACATCTTGACCAGCGCCTTGGGTCGACAGGCACTCATGAAAGCATGGTCCCTCGTAATGGCGGGACGGGACGATGAAGTCCCTCCCATGAGCAGCGCCGTCGACGACCCCATGGAGAAGCTGGGCAGGCTAGACACCCCGCCATCCGAGCAGGAGCCCTTCGTCCTCGAGCAGCAGAACAAGCGGCTCCACGGCCTGTCATTCTTCAAGCTCGCCCTCAGCACGGTGTGGGAGATGTACTGGCGCCCCTACATGGACGTCCGCATCATGTTCCTCCCGGCCGAATTCATCGCCCGCCTCCGCAAGACCGCGCTGCAAGACCTTCAAGCCGAGCAGAAGGGCCCCGTCGACGCGTCCTTCCCGCCGCCCTTCGTGAGCGAAGGCGACGTCATCTCCGCCTGGACCTCGCGCATCCTCTCCCGGTCCCGACAACATTGCCCGATCCAAGCCGTCACCGTCGTCGACATCCAGGGCCGATTCCGCGAGGCCTTCACGCCAGGCCACGCCTACATCCAGAACACCATCCTGGCCGTCTTCACGCTCTTCGGGCGCGGCGAGGCCCGGACCGCGACGCTGGGCCAGCAAGCCCATAAAGTGCGCGAGACCATCGTCGAGCAGACGACGGAGCGGCAGTGCGAGGCCTTCCTGCGTCTGGGGCGGCAGCTGAACCACAGGCCCATCTTCGGCGAGCCGGACAGCACGTTCCTCATCGTCACCAACTGGACCAAGGCCAAGTTCGCCGAGATCATCGACTTCGGCCCGGCGGTAGCCCGGCCGGGCGTCCCTGAGGGACAGAGGCGGACGGAGCCGGGCCGGGTCGTGTATCACCACCCGAACATACTGGCGCCGAGCGTGACGTTCAGGGATTGCTTGCAGGTTATGGGCAAAGATAAGGAGGGGAACTACTGGTTCAAGGGTGCGTTCCTCCCGGAGTTCTGGGAACTTTATGAGCAGGAGCTCCGTGTGAAGGCGTAGAAGGGGACTTGTCAAGCGTTGCCATTAGAGCTCGGATGGCAAGGGCTTGCCGCCGCGATGGCACAGCATTCGTAGCATGTACTTGTAGACGTCGAGATTTGTTTGAGAATATTTTAAAGCTTACAGCTTGAATAGACAGCGAAAGGCCATCGGCATACGATAATGTCGCAGCGTGATGAAGTTGGCGGGCGTATGGTAGCCCGAGGTTAATAAAATATTACCGCGACGGTCGTGACAACAACAGGGTAGTATCTTGTTGTCGTAGAGATCCCGGAATCCCTCAAGTGCCGGGATGGTGTGCGCCGGTAGAGTCTGCATACTCACATCACCTACCTAAAGACATTAATTCTTCTGATGGATGGAATCATTCAGGACAACTGGGGTTGTTGCAGCAGCCTTTCCCCCGAGGGCCCTGGTGCGTCTGCTGGTTCAACGGAGATGGCCTACACGTCTGATCCACTGGTGACATGAACACCAACCGCCAACTGCACCACTTGACACCTCGGCGATGTGGTGTGTGTCATGTAGCTGCATGACTGGTTCGAGAGTACGTACTCGTGCAATTTCTCAAGACGTAAAGCCATGTTCATGCCCCTTCCCCGCATTCAATGGTTGCACCCGCATGACCGGCCTTTACTACTCTTTCGGGGTCAAGGTCGAGCCGGGGCCCCGCGGGACAGCGATGCATTTACTGTTTGCGACACGGGGTGGCTTTCTGTTGGCGGGTACTTTATTGGCATGTTGTGGCTTGTTTGTGAGGCCGCTCCATGTGACTGGCGCACAGAAGCGTTTGCTGGCAAGCTGGCAAGGCTGGTTCACTTTTCTAATAGCTGGGCAACTGGGGTGCTCTCAAAGAGGACGATAACCGTAGGTTCGGAATGTTCATCTGTAGGATGCCCATGAGATGTGAGGCGCATGCGATGGGCATTCCTGGACGGACACCTCAGGAGTATCAGAGGATGCTAGGGATTCGAGATACCGAGGCACAGTCCCAGAATGGCAATCGATGAGTGTGGCGCCAAGATGGTGGCTTTGGAAGTTGGGGAAGCAACCCAATGGACAATCCAATGGACCAGGGCAACAGGGGCAGCTTCCCGCGCTGGTCCTGGCTCTGGCGCTCTGGGCCTGAAGTGGGCTGTGGGCGCATGTCCGTGCTCCAGGCGTCCCTCGGCTGTGTCGTCACTGCCCGTTTGGTTGCGACTTGCGAGTCGACCCTCCGGAGTACACATTCCTACTTATCTTTCTACATAGGTATCCTTGATGTCGTCTCCCAGACAGCTTTCCTTCTTCAATCCCATCTAATAGCGTCCTCAATCTCTAGTCCTTGTCTTGACAGTGACAGAACCTGAACACGTCCGCTTTCCCAACAACATCGGAGGCTCGGCGGAACCCTGCTGATCATCCCACTTGTCGGCATTTACGGAACCCGTTCGCTGACGAAATCCGCCCCGTCTCCCATCCACCGTCCTGCTTCACTCGGCGTATCAGAGCTAGTGACGGACCTGTTCACTTCAAGGTGCCTCGGCTCGACGCCTCACCTCGCGTAACCTCTCGGACAGACAAGACATTTCTCCTGGCTGCTCAGCCGCTCAAACGCCAACCTCGCACTTGTTGTCGTGGGTTTTATTTTCCTTCAACAACTCTTGGTCGACCTCTTCGTGAATTGACCAACGAAGTCCGACCATCAAGATGCCGGGTAGGTTATGCCTCTAAATCGCCTGTCAGCACCTTAAACCTCGACCGACCTACCACCGTCGCCCTCGTCACTCGCTCGTCGGAAGATTGGCTAACCTCATGCTCTTAGTTCCTCTCACTTTGGCCGTGCCCGCCGCGGTCGCCGGCGCATCCTACCTCAACGCACGCCTCTCCCTGTGGTACGACTGGCACCTCCTCTCATGTATCGTCCCAACCTACGCTGCGCTTGCCTACCGCGAAAAGACAGACCGTCTCAACCCATTCTACACCCTCGAGCGCCATGCCCAGAACAAGACCTCCGCCGACCGCACCTTGATTCTCTTCGAGGGCAAGTCATGGTCTTATGCCCAGACTTATGAGCAGGTGCTCAAGTATGGCGCCTGGCTCCGCGAGGTTCACGGCGTCAAGCCCAAGGACATTGTCGCGATCGACTGCCAGAACTCGGACGTCTTCATTTTCCTGTGGTTCGGCCTCTGGTCCATCGGCGCCAAGCCCGCCTTCATGAACTACAACTTGACGGGCAACGCGCTCGCTCACTGCGTCAAGACGGCCACCACCAAACTCATGCTTATCGACCCCCTGGTCGCTGACAACGTCACCGACGAGGTCCGCGCCGCCATCCCCGACGTCAAGTGCGTCGTCCTCACACCCGACGTCCACGCCCAGATCGCGTCGACCCAGCCTTGCCGGTATCCTGACGAGGACCGCTCCGAGGACAAGTACCAGAACCTGGCCATCCTCATCTACACCTCGGGCACCACAGGCCTGCCGAAGCCCGCCATCGTGTCCTTCGCCAAGGTCACTGTCGGCAGCGCCTTCGTCTCCCGCTTCCTCCGGAATAAGCCCGGCGAGGTTTTCTACACGGTACGTGCCATGACGACTGCCGGTCCCGTTCCCCACCGTGATCTTCTTGGCTGTCCACTCTCTTCTGCTTGGCTCCGACTAGTGACGGCTAACGTATGACGACAGAGCATGCCCCTGTACCACAGCTCCGCGGCCCTCTTGGGCTTCGGCAACGTCCTCGAGAGCGGCGGCACAGCCGCCATCGGGCGCAAGTTCTCGACCAAGCTGTTCTGGGAGGAAGTCAGGGCCTACGACGCCACCATGGTCCAGTACGTCGGCGAGACGCTCCGCTACCTGCTGGCGGCGGCGCCTCAGATCGACCCTTCGACAGGAGAGAACCTTGACCGGAAACACCGTGTCAAGCTGGCTTTTGGCAACGGTCTGCGACCGGATGTGTGGAACAAGTTCAAGGAGCGGTTCGGCGTCGACACGATCGCCGAGTTTTACGCGGCGACCGAGGGCACGCTCGGGCTGTGGAACTACAGCAGCAACGACTTCGGCAAGGGCGCGATGGGCCGCAACGGATTCATCTACAACGCGACCGTCGGCCGCAGCGTGTCGGTCGTCGAGCTGGATCACGAGACGGGCGAGCCGTGGAGGGACCCCAAGACGGGCCTGTGCAAGCGCGTGCCGGCCGGGCAGCCGGGCGAGCTCATGTTCAAGATCGAGGCGGACGACATCGAGCGCAAGTTCCAGGGGTACTACGGGAACAAGAAGGCGACCATGGCCAAGGTGATGCGCGATGTCATCACAAAGGGCGACGCGTGGTTCCGCACGGGCGACATCGTGCGATGGGACGACGAGGGGCGCGTATTCTTCAACGACCGCATCGGGGACACGTTCCGGTGGAAGAGCGAGAACGTGTCGACGCAGGAGGTGAGCGAGGCGGTGGGCAAGCACCCGTCGGTGAGCGAGGCCAACGTCTACGGCGTGGAGCTGCCGCACCACGACGGGCGCGCAGGATGTGCGGCGGTCGTGTTCGGGGACGACAGCGGCAGCGGCGCGATCGCGCGGCCGGACGAGAAGCTGCTCAAGAGCCTGGCGGCGCACGTGGCCAAGGAGCTGCCCCGGTACGCGTTGCCCATCTTCCTGCGGGTGATGCCGCGGGTGGGCTACCAGATGACGGGCACGAACAAGCAGCAGAAGACGGCTCTGCAGAAGGAGGGCGTGTACCTGCCCGAGGGGGCCGACTCGGTCGTGTACTGGCTGAGGGGCGACTCGTACGTCCCCTTCACCAAGAGCGACTGGGACGAGATGAACGGTGGGCGGGTGAAGCTGTAGGAGGTCGGTGTTGGAGGGGTTCTATTTGTCGGCGCGTATTGCAGATATCCATGATGGGGGTTTTCGGAGTAGCACAGGTGAATTGAACATTACATTCAGGAAAAGAAGCATGCAACAGCTCAGCGAGATTTGTCTGGTCAAAGGTCTGCAAGCGCCGGCAACGGAGGGCGATGGTCGAAAGGGTCCCACGCCAAGAGCGCCCAAGGATGATGTGCTGGAGCTCGACATGACATAATTCGGCGGGGCTGCCGGAGAGGGCCAATGGGAGAGCTCGCGCAGCACGCAATTGGCCACCATTCCCCTTCTGGGCGAGGGGCAACCGCAGCTTCACCCATCGAAACGCGGGGCAGGGACCTCGAGAGCTCGCCATGGACGGACGAGTTGTAAGACAGAGGGGCGCTGGAAGGTCTGGGAATCTTTAAAGTAGCTCTGAAGATGCTTGAAGTGAAGATCTACTTGCGTGAATTTTTCGTGAATTTTCAGAGGCCGGATTGGTGCTGATATGGACTGGCGAAGTAGGTGGCGCCGTGCATGGTGGGATGGAGGGGTCGAGTGTGGATGGCGCGACGGGAGATGGACAGGACGAGAATCAATGACACGACACGGAATCAGTGGGCTGAATTTCTAATCGCTGGGCCGAGCCGACTTGAGAGTGTCTGGTTGTCCTGGAGCAACGCGGATTATTTAATTGCGCATCATCCTCCCCCCACGTCTGGTGCCCCTCCTGATTCTTTCTCTCCTGCATCTTCTGCTTGACTTCTCGTGATACCCCTCCATCGCTTCCTACACACACACACATCCTCACAATGGCTGACCAGCGCCCCGCTCCGTATGTTCCCTCGTCACAGTCTGAAGTCTGCGAGGCAATTAGGACGAAATACTGACATGCGCCCCTCGCAGCCTCCGCCTCGGCACCGTGGCCCCCAACTTCCAGGCCGAGACGACCAACGGCCCGATCGACTTCCACGAGTTCATCGGCGACAAGTGGGTCGTCTTCTTCTCGCACCCGGAGGACTACACGCCCGTGTGCACGACCGAGCTCGGCGCCTTCGCCAAGCTGGAGCCCGAGTTCGCCAAGCGCGGCGTCAAGCTGATCGGCCTCTCGGCCAACACCATCGGCTCGCACGAGGGCTGGATCAAGGACATTGACGAGGTGACGGGCGGCAGCGTCAAGTTCCCCATCATCGCCGACAAGGAGCGCAAGGTCGCCTACGCCTACGACATGCTCGACTACCAGGACACGACCAACGTGGACGAGAAGGGCATCGCCTTCACCATTCGGTCGGTCTTCATCATCGACCCCAAGAAGACCATCCGCACCATCCTGTCGTACCCGGCCTCGACCGGCCGCAACTCCGCCGAGGTCCTGCGCATCGTCGACTCCCTGCAGACCGGCGACAAGCACAAGATCACCACCCCCATCAACTGGGTCCCCGGCGACGACGTCATCGTCCACCCGGCCGTCAAGAACGAGCAGGCCAAGGAGCTCTTCCCCGAGTTCCGCATCGTCAAGCCCTACCTGCGCTTCACCCCTTTGCCCAAGGACAAGGCCACCGTCGCGTAGACGTGAGCGCGTGGTCTGCCGTCTGGGGGCGCTTCGTGTGAGGGCCACGTGCCCGTCATGACGATGTCTGAATGATGGAAAATGAAAGAAAGAGATGAAATAAGGGGAGAATGATATCCTGGGTTCGTAGAAGCCTGATCACCTATTGAACAAAAACATGATGAAATCAGTTGCCCCGTGATTGTCTGGCTCGCGAAGTGCCACTTGTGAGTAGAAATGTCCAGCCAGATGGCGGCGGCTGACATGCATCGAGTCGAAGGAGAAGGCCGCCAAGGGAATGCAGGTTGCGATTCGGCAGCAGAAAGTCCAGAACGAGCCTTCGCGGTAAGATCATGCCGCGTTGATGGATCGTGTCATCCGGGTTCACGGGCTGGCCACGGCAAACCCTGCCGTCCAACACCTGTCCTCCCCGTCGTCCTTGTACTTATCATGTCTGCTGCCTGGGCACCTCACCGACCCGTCCCTGACAGCTCGCCCCCAGCTCGGCCAGCGAAATGTTAGCATAATCATTTACTTTTTGCTCGCCAGCAAAATGACAGAAACACGGACACGCAGGGATCGACCTCCCCGACCCCTGAGCCCTGTGGAAGCCGCGACCTGTTGCTGTTGGTCCGTGATGTGTCCCCCTCGCAACCATGGATTTTGCAGCGAAGAGTTGACCAATTTTGCTGTGCCAGAGACAGCCCACTGCCAAGGCGCTCCAGCGCCATATCATGTACGCTGTAGGCACGATCACTCCGTGCTCGCTTCGGGCCCGTCTCCCGCACGAAGCGACGGGGTCTTCCCCGGGGCAGCAGAGGGAGCGAGGCGAACTGGCCCGGCATGCCATGCACGGGGAAGCGCCAGATATGTGCTAGCAGCTGTGCCCCCTTCCCCTCGGTGGCTGGCGAGCTAGGACGATACAAGTAGTATTAGGCTTGCGTCGTGGACGCTGAGGAGGTTCGATTCGCCGGCGGCCTGTCAGCCATGTGGCAGGGGCGGGCGAGGCGGGTGAAACGAAACAAAAGAAGAATGCTGCCCATGCAATGTACAACGCGCAGCTCCGTGGCCCCGCGCCCCGCGCGCGCGGGCTTTTTTCCCAGGAAAAGGGGTCCGACCGTCTGATGTTTTCTCGACCATGCAGGCTGTGCCGCTGGCCAGCAGCACCCCTCCCCATTTGGGTGCTTAGTTACTTGGGTGCCTTTCCCCCACCGCGATCCTGGGACTGATGGGCTCATTGCCCACATGGCGGTTCTGCAGCAGTTGGCGGGGTGATTGTGCACGAGACGAGGAGGCAGACATAGTTTGTTCAGGGGCATGGTGTTCCGAAGTGGCTGGCAATTGGGCTGGTCTGACTCGCACCTGTTCAAGCTGAGGCAGAGGGTCGAGACAAAGGATGCCGTCTCCAGAGCAAACGCCAAACGGGCAGCGGCTGTCAACTCCAGTGGGCGGTTCTAGCGCCGAGTGGCTGGGAAACGACCCGGCGCCACAGGGGGCCACGGGCAGCGCACAGGGCACCATCCCGCCGTAATTGGCCGGACAGGGCCCGGCGCCGAGCCAGTGAGCACCGCGAGAGAGCCTACCTAGCGACCTGGAACCTAATAGGCACGGCTGAGAGGCAAGCGCTCGCTGGGAAGGGAAGGCAGCGGCAGCGGGATGGGATGAAGGGAAGGAACAACCGGGCAAGGTCCCTTTTCCAAAACATGTCGACCGACTTGCGACCTTGTCAAGTCTGTGCGTTCGCATTCGCGCTGCCGGCCGTCAAGTCCTTCTCTTCTTAGATTCTCCCCCCGACACCATCGCGTCCCGACTCTCCTAAATTGCAAACGCACAAAGAATCTCGCCATAACCCGCCGCCCCGACCGCCGTCGACCAGCTTCTCCCAGCCAGCAGCGCCTCCCACCCCCGGTCCACCATCCACCGTCCACCGCCGCGCGCATCGTATCCCGGCCTGATCTCCCAATCTCTTCCCCTCAGCCAAAGTACGAGGCAGGGCTCGGGCTTGTCGCAATCGCCCTCTTGACTCTTGTCGTACTTCGGATTCGCCCTTCTCTTCGCCTTTGCCGCCCCGCGTCTTCTCTTGCGTGCAGCAATCGACCCTTGCTTGTCAACCGCCTAGGTCGCCTCCAGCCTCCTCTTCCTCAGCGAAAGCCACCTGGCCTCCTAGGCACTCGATCCATCCCCATTCGGTCCTCTCGTCCGCGCTGGCCTTCGCCTTCGGTGAGCGCTTTTCAAGATCGACAGACGGTCCGCCGTGCCCACCCGTTAAGGATCTGAGCCTGGCCTCGGGTTTCTTCCTCGAAAGGTACGTAGCCTCGACGCTTGTCACGACCGGAACTCGATCCGGGCCCTGAACACGGGGTGCAACGCTGCCAGGTGCTTCGGATCGCGGCGGCTTGGAACACGACTGTACGAGCAAAGCTCTTCTGCTATTCCTTTCCTTCCATGATCCCAGCCCGCGTTGCCCCTGGCCCAGTCCACCACGCGGCTCCATTTCACAATCCCTCATCTCTCACCACGCCCGCCCTAAACCCACATGTTCCCATTCTGTCAATCTACCTGCGGCTCGTCGCCCCAGGCCACACCCCAGCAAGCGCCCCTCGGTTCCTCCCACGAACCCTCTTGCTGGGACCTGGGATGGACGTCAGATGAACCGACAAGTCCCAACGTTGGTACCTACTCCTCCAAAGGCAAGGCCTCCACGATAAGGGTCTCGTCGAGCTGTGTGCAAGTGCAGTTGTCCACGGGTTGCCTGGTCCGCGCCTCAACACCCCGGCAAGGATACAGTACAACCTCACTCCACTCAACAAGCTCACCGTTGTCCACCCTGTGCAATTGCTCCTCTCCGCTCCTCCTTCTCTCCTCTTCTTCTCTTTGCAAGCTTCACTTCCATTCTCCTCACCCCTGCTTCCCTTGCCATTACGTTCCGGCCCCGTCCGAGCATCCTGGCCGCATGGCATTTCTCCCATTATTCCCTCTTTCTTGACCAGACAACTCCAAAGCTGGCTGCAGGTCCTCTCGCGGGCCATTGACTGTTGCTTCTTCTCTTCGTGACTGCCGTTGCTGCTGTGCTCGCCGCTGCCCGATGTGGTCGCGGACTCTTTCAGCATGTCAAGCCCGGGACTGACGCCGAACCAGCCTTCTCCCGGTCAACCGGACTACAGGTATCCCGACTCCGAGACCGAACAAGACCGGCACCCGCCCACTGTCACGACAAAGTCGTCCTCCGAGCTCCTGTCCGGCGTCTATCGCGGTATCAGAAAGTTCGGCTCGCGAGACGACGGCATCCGCAGGCAGCCTTCTCTGCTCGGACTCCGAAGTCCCACGCCCTCGAGCATCCCCTCTTCTCCCTCCCCGCCCGTCGACGGGAGAAGGCCCACGCCCCTTTCCCATAATGCTCGGAATCTGAGCCTGCAAAGCAGTCTTGAGAAGCCTCTGCCGGAGCCGCCGCCAGATTCTCCCGGTTCACCAGGCCCATTCGGTGCCACCGGGCTGAGCAGCACCAATCTGGGTGCCATTATTGAAGATATACAGATCGGCATCGATACGAGAACAAACGTCATGGACGCGAACGTGGCAGCAGAAAGAGTGCAGGTCTACGGACAAGGAGGGTACAACACCGACATGTCGAGCAGCCAGACAAGTCTGGCAAGTTCTTCGAGGCAAGATGCCACAGAGGAGAGAGGCGAAAACCTGACGCCGAAGAGCAACGGTCCCGCCTCCGCCGGCCCATCGCCGTCGGTCAAGCAGACGAGGACGGCAAGCGCGGGAGCTGGCGGCGGCTCGGCGCCCTCGGGCTCATCCTCCGGCCACCTGTCCGGGTTGATGTGTAACGTGCACCGAACCACGGGCAGGGAGCCGCACCCGCTGGTGGGTGCCACGACGACCATCCTCGGCGACAAGCTTTATGTTTTTGGCGGTAGGATCTTGTCGAGGAGTCGACCGGCGCCGCTGACGGCGGACCTGTATGAGCTTGACCTGATCCGCAGGCACTGGACCAAGCTGGAGACGACTGGCGATATCCCGCCACCACGATACTTCCACTCCATGTGCGCTCTGGGTGACACCAAGATGGTCTGCTACGGCGGCATGTCCCCGACGCCGGGACAAGCGGGCGCGAGCCAGCAGGAGCAGCCCGAGGTGACGGTCATGTCCGACATCTACATCTACGACATATCGACGAGGAAGTGGACATATATTCCGGCGCAGGACCCCCCGCAAGGTCGCTACGCACACTGCGCCTGCATCCTCCCGTCCGGGGCGTCCTTCTCCTCTCACAAGGCGCCGCTCTCCGCCCTGCAGCACAATCCTTCCTCCGGCAACCCGAACGAAGGCAGGATAGGGATCAACATTGACGGCACGGGGGGCGCCGAGATGATCATCGTCGGTGGCCAGGACGGAGCAAACCACTACATCGAGCAGATCAGCGTGTTCAACCTGCGCAGCCTCAAGTGGACATCGACTGAATCGCTCGGCAAGAGCTGCGGCGCCTATAGGAGCGTCGTCGCGCCGCTGCCGCCTTCGGTCACGTCGAAACTGGGCAAGGCCTCTACCAACGGACCCCAACGGGAGGGTGGTATCAGCCAGGAGGCCCGAGAGCCCGGGTCGTCGATGCTTGTTTACTCGAATTACAATTTCCTGGATGTCAAGCTCGAGCTGCAGATCAGGGCCACCGACGGCACCCTGTCCGAGAAGCCCATGTCGGGGGCCTTCTCACCTCCTGGCCTGCGGTTTCCCAACGGCGGCGTCATCGACACGCATTTCATTGTTAGCGGCACGTATCTGACGTCGTCGAAGCAGGAGTACGCCCTGTGGGCGCTGGACCTGAGGAACCTCACGTGGTCGCGGATCGACGCGGGCGGCAGCGTCTTCAGCCAGGGTAGCTGGAACCGCGGGGTGCTCTGGAACAGGCGGAACACGTTTGTGATACTCGGCAACCGGAAGCGAAGCCTCGTGGACGACTACAACCACCGCCGTATTAACTTTACGAACGTATGCATGGTCGAGCTGGAAGCTTTCGGGTTCTACGACAACCCCAGGAAGACATCGCCATTGTCAGGCTTCGTTTCGGCCAGCAGCCCGTTCAACGCGCCCGGTCTGAGCATGGCGCGGAAGGCGGGGTGCACCGCGGGCGGGCGGCTTCACTCGCGAGCCTCGGAAGACCTGGGCGAAAGAGCGCTGGGCATGCGGGAGCTGGCAGACATGGACATACTGTGCCTGCACGGCGAGAGAGTGCCGATCAACTCGAGGATCGTGGCGAGGCGATGGGGCCCTTACTTTGTGCAGCTGCTCCGGGAAGGGGCCGCGACGCAGGACGGCAGCGACGCCATGACTCTTCGCTCTGGACTGTCCAACGCCAGCGCGCTCAGAAACTCGGCCATCACGATCACGCCGTCGTCCAGGATGACAGGGGAGAGCGGCAGCATGACGTCGTCATCCCTGGGGAGCTCGGGCAAGCAGCTCAGCACCGCGCCGTCGAGCGTCTCGGCCTCATCGCCGCTGGGCCCAGGCGGTGCCGAGGCCGCCAACGTCAACGCCGCGCCCACACCGCGGACGCTGGCGCCCACCTCGAGGCCTCGCTGTCTGTACCTGCCTCACACCTATCTCACCATCCAGGCGTTGCTTCACTTCCTGTACACCTCGCTGCTCCCGGGGACGAACTCGCCGCTCTGCACGCCTCCCATACTGTGTTCGCTGCTGCAGATCGCGCGCCCCTACAGGATCGACGGACTGCTCGAGGCGGTGGTGGAGCGTCTGCACGTCCTGCTCGACTCACGAAACGCCGCCGCCGTGTTCAACGCGACGGCGATGGCGGCCGGCGGCGGCCGCGGCATCGACGGGTCGCTGAACCCGAACTTCTTCGTGCCGAACCTCGACGCGCTCGCGTCAGCCTTGGGCGATGACGAGACGGGCCGCGGCAGCGACGCGGGCGGCGACGTGCGGTCGACGCCCCCGCGCCTCAACACGGGCGTGGCGCCGCGCAGCCGTCCGGGCAGCGAGGAGCTCAGCGCGACGACGAGCGCCAGCGGGTCGGAATGGAGCTCGGAGCTAGGCGGTTCGGACCGCGGGTCGCGCGAGGTGTGGGCCGGGGAGCTGAGCTCGGTCATCGGGCTGCAGAAGCGCGGGCTGCGCGGGCTCATGGAGGGCCGGCGGATGCGTGAGCGCACGGGGACGAACAGCGGCGGGCAGTACGCGGCGGGGGGACCGAGCCGGGTCGGGCTTGGCATCGCCGGGTCTTAGACGGACGCGGACCTGTTCGAGCTCGTGGAGGGTTACGAGTAATGATGTTATGAGCGGAGAAAATAAAAGAGATGTTGAGAGTGAGCAAACGGCGTTTCTGTACTTGCATGTGGTGTGGTGATGGTGATGGTGATGGTGATGTCCAAGACTTGATTCATCACGACGAAATGTGACCATGTTACAGTCCACCTTCTCCATGGCTCTCAAGGAAGTAAGTATTTCCGTCATCTCTTTGCAAATATGTTCCATCCATGTCTAACAGGAGACACGACCATCATCCATCACCCTCCTGATACGCATGCAACCCCGGGTCATCCAACAACCTCCCCATGGCCCCCCGTTCCAGGCACAGACTAACATCAAACGCCCCCGTCGGCAAGTCAACCACCTGCACGAGCCCATCCATCCGTGGCATCAGCGCCTGCACGTACCTCGGCCTGCCCGCCCCGAAGAAATCGACCTCGTACGCACCGGAGCGCACCCACGACGTGACGAGCGCGTGCCTCTCGCCCAGGAAACCCTGCCATAGTCTCTGAGGCGATACCTCGTGGGCTGCGTCGTGGATGTAGGCGCCTACTGCACTTGGCGTGAAGAGGGATACGGTCTGCCGTATGGATGCTGCTACGGGGCCCGGGGGGCAGGATGCTGTTGTGCCTGCCTCGGCGGCGACGTGGCAGAGGAGCACGGGGGAGCCGATGAAAGTTGAGGGGAGAGGGGGGTCGAGGCGCGGGCGTAGGCCGAGGGTCAGGTTCAGGTATGTGACTACGTCCGGGGGAAGGTTTCGGGCGCGGTTGATGAGGATCCAGATGTGGGCGAGGAGGGCGTCGAGACGGGATACAGCCGGGGACGCTGCGGCGCGGAGGCGGGAGAGCTCCGCGGGGGAGAAGCGGATGTGGACGTGGCGGACGGGGAGTGACATGTCCCATGTCGGCCAGGGGGGAAAGGTTGAGGGCGAGAGGGAGAGGGAGGACCGGAGCGAGGGGGGAGGCATTGTTGATTCCGTCGCGGGGCGGGTCGCGGGTGGGTAGCCCGGGGCGGAGTCTGCCCACCAGTCGAAGCGGTGCATGGGGAGGGAGCGGGCGAGGGCGATCTTGACGGGGTCCTGGGGAGATCCTGGCGCGAGGCCCGCGGCGCGCTCGAGGAGGGAGGGGTTGAAGACCGGTCTGAGAGGAGTGTCCGGGGGCCCGCCGAGTGAGGTTCTTGTGTGAGAGGCCCAGGAACGCATGAAGGTCGTCAGGCACAGGGCGTCGGCGAGGGGGTGGGCCATGGTGATGCCGATGCTGAAGCCGCCGCAGGTAAAGGTGGAGATCTGGACGGCGACGCCCGGCAGGCCGTCGATGGCGTCGAGGGACGAGAGGGCGATCTTGGTGGAGGGGAGGAAGTCGTGCTGGCGGAAGGAGGTGGCGTCCCAGACCTTGGGGCTGGTCGAGGTCGAGGACCTGTCGGGGACGACGGAGGCCAGGGCACCGTCGTAGGCGCTCACGATGACCTCGACGCCGGGGTCCGAGGGCGTGCCGTGGACGACGATGGGTCTACCCAGGTGGCGAGGCACGGCGGTGTCCTTGACCATGTCCTCGGTCGCCCATTGAATCTGACCGGCTAAGTGCGGGTAGTCGTCGAGTGTCCGGCTGAGGGTTCTTCTCAAGATACCGGCGAATTCATGGCTCTGGTAAGAATCATTCTCTGGCCTGTCGTAGAACCAAGTGGCGGCAGCCGGGGCGAAACGTGCCACGGTGGCATCGAGGATGGAGAGGCGTGAGAGGATGGGATGCGGTGTGGTCGAAGGGGTCTGCGGGAATACCCTCCGCACGTCGACCTGTGTCACTCGTGTCATTGTCGGTACACGGTGTCATGCAACGTGGGCATCGAAGTATCACGGGTTTTTCTCTCTGGTCTTGACGGACTGGTAATATATGAAAGAGTGAGAGTGAGAAGGTGGTGAGGCCCCGTTATGAATCATCGTGAGTAGCACCCGCCAGCGGAGCCGAGCCAAGACACCAACTCAACTTCAACTAAACCTCACTCCAACACCTCACCTCGGAGACATGGCCACAGGCTGGGTCGCGGCACCCAGCCTCCCCTTCGACCCCGTCCGCTGCGCACACCTCCACAACCAGCTCCTCGCCAAAGCCATCGATGCCTCCTTTCCCGCCCTCGGCGCCCCGACCGCCGTGCGGCGAGACCTCGTCCCTCGCATGAACGTACACGTCTCAGAGGACTCTCCACTGCATCACTTCCTATCCCTCATCGACAGCTACGCGGACACCCGCCTCCCCCTGACGCCGGAGATGCTCCAGCCGCGCCCCATCTGGTTCGACAGCCCGATGCACGACCTCTACGACGGCTGGAACATCATCCTCCTCTACCCGGAGAACGACCCCTCGGAGCCCATGGACAGCGGCCTCTACTTCGACCTCGACACGGAGCTCGTGTGCTGGGGCCGCATGCAGGGCTACGGCCTGCAGGACGAGGCCTTCTGGGTCCCGCTCGAGGTCGCGCTCGAAGAGGCCCTCTACATGTGGCAGCGCGGCAAGTACACGTGGGATGTCGCCCGGGCGTCGAATCCGTCTTCTGCTCTCATGGTCCGGGGATGGGTTGATGCCGATCTCCAGGAGACCATTGCCGCGTGGGATGACCTGCTCGATGCGATACAGGCCAGGATGCCTGGTGATGCCCCGGCATCTTTCGAGGAGCCTCTCCCGGCAGACCTCGTCGATAGGCACGACATTGGCTCCTTTGCAAAGGCGTTCCTCAGCACGGCCAAGAGGCCATCTTTTGCCGTCGCACCGGGCATTATGACGTTCACGCCAGCGACCTTTGACGCCCTCTACAGCGCCGAGGACCCCTCCTCATGGCGCCTATCGCACTTCCGCGACGAAGTCGACTTCAGGAATGGCGCCCTCATCCTCCCCGCCGCATCAGGCCCCGTGGCACCTGACGTGGGCGACGCAAACCCCCACTTCGACAAGGGCTGGGGCAGCGCGAAGAAGACGGTATCGCGGCACGCGGGGCTGTATACTGAGCACGGCTTTGTCGGGGTCCACGAGGACTGCGTCTGGCTCCTGACGCGGGCGGGACGAGACGAGCCTTTCGAGCATGTTGGGCATATGCCGTGGGGGAGGCCGAGGCGGCCGCGGCTGGCGGAGATGTTGGGCCACTGGGCGGCGCTGGTGGAGGGGGATATATGGGATGTCGGGCTCGGGGGCGTGGAGACGCCGGATGCGTGGTTTGACGATGAGGAGACGGAGCCGTATCGGAGGATGATTTGGGCGGCCGGGGCACAGCTTGAGGGGATTAATGAGTAGGGCTCACAAGCACAAGCATGCGAAGCACGAGCACGAACATGGGCGTGCCGGGCTGCCAATAAGTTCTCAACTCGACATGACTGCTTGGTCTGGCCAATCTTTTCTGCTCGTGAGTCTCTCCATGTGCTGAACGCCACCATGATCACGCTCTGCCAAAGTTCCTCTGCCGGACGATTCCATCCACTAGAGAAAGCCGAGATCGCCCACGTACCTCTGCGTCTCCAGGGGTTAATCAGCCCAAGTGTCTGCCCTACAACGGATGACGAAGCCAACTACATGAGGAAGACACTATCTGAGACGGCCCTTTGAACAGCCTTGTGGGTTCTCACGGCGCCAAAGTCAGACAGGGCCCTAGAGAGGCCGCCGGAAACCAAGTCGTCGGGCGCTCCACGGCACGAAAGGCGCGCTGTCAAGATCCCAACCCTGCACTGCACCAATGCCATTCAAGACTCGGCCGAGCCCGAGCATATCTCCCGGCACGTCGGCACTCGATATATATGCAGGCCGCGTGTGTCTGCCGCTAAGCCCGGTCGAGTGCCGTTGAAATGCTGCAGCCTGGGCCCGTCTTGGTAAGTGGCTCGGAGCAGGCCGTTGGCTTCAGCGCCGTGCCATTCCCGCGGGCTGAACCACGCCCAAGTCATCGGGAGAGCGGCACGCTGCGCGCTCGAAAGAAGAGCCTGTTACGGCTAGTAGGCGGCACGTCAGACGGGCGGCAGTGCGAGGCCGGTCCTCGTGGCTGAGAAGCCCGTCAGCGCTACGGGCCCTATCACGCCGTGGACCTGTCTTGGAGTCGTCGTGGCTTGGCGGTTCGCGAGAGCCTCGAAAGCATTTCCAGACGGGGCATGCCGTTCGATGCTCGCGTGTGCTGGGAAGCCTTGCTGGGAGGCCTTGCTGGGAGATTGACCGTGATGCGGCCGTGGATGAAGCTGGGCTGGACTTGATATAAAGGGAAGGGTCTTGGCATGATCATCTACAGCTTCATCTAGATCAGAGTCTCACACTCACCTCACCACACTGATCTACTATACCATACTCCTTCAAGAATTCGCTTCTCATTCTCCCATATCCCCAAGCCACCATCATCACCATGGGCCGACCCATCGACGACAGAGCCGGCGTCGCCATCGCCGAGGTCATCGTGTACTTCCCCTGCCTCGCGGCCTCCATCTACCTCTGCACCCGCCACGGCTTCAAGAAGGTCGACGGCTGGATCTACACCATCATCTTCTGCGTCATCCGCCTCGTCGGCGCCATCCTCCTCCTGGCATCCTACGCGAACAGCAGCGAGGGCCTGCTCACCACCTCCATCGTCCTCAGCTCCGTCGGCCTGTCGCCGCTCCTCTTCGCGACCCTGGGCCTTCTCAGCCGATTGTAAGTCTGCCCTATCTCGCCTGCCCCTATCTTGTCTGGAGTCGAGAAACAAAAGACATAGATAAAAAAAGACTTGTAACTAACATCCCGCAGCGCGAGCTGGACCAACCTCCAGCACTGGCAGTACCACACCCGCCGCGGCACCGTCAACCTCCCCCTCCGCCTCACGCAGCTCGTCCTCCTCATCGGCCTCATCCTCAGCATCGTCGGCGGCACGAGCACCTCCGTCTCGGCAGACGGGCACGTCCAGGTCAAGACCACCTCGAAAATCGCCATCATCCTCTTCGTCGTCGCCTACGTCGCCATCCTGCTCATGCTGCTCGCGTCCTGCGCGTCCATGGCCGACGTGCCGCGCGGCGAGCGCCGCGTAGCCCTCGCCGTGGCGCTCGCCGCGCCGTTCCTGGCGGCGCGGCTGCTGTTCTCCGTGCTGTCGCTGCTCACCCATATGAGGATCTTCTCACTTGTCGGCGGCAGTCTAGGCGTCCAGGTCGGCATGGCTGTCGTGGAGGAGTTTGTTGTCGTTGTTATTTATCTTGCCATGGGCTTTACGCTGCAGAGGTTCAACGCCGAGCAGCAGCGGGATGTCGCGGCGCGGCTCAGCAGCGACGCGGGGCTCACGGAGGCTCCGCGTGGAAACAAGGTGTGAGTGAGGTCGGCATGCGTGGTGACAGAAGCATAGATTAGATTTGTTTGATTTGGCTTGTTTGGTTTGGTGTTCGATGTATGTGTCCAGCAAGGCGTTCTCACGATCAGCTTGAACTTGGTAGAATTATAGATTTACATGACTTCTCCACGACAAAATCAAAACATTTGAAAAGGGACAGCTGAGACCCAAGATCTTCAGAGAGTACGACATTGGTCACGTTGCAGCATTTCTGTTATGCAAATTATTGAATTCATCACGCTCATGGTATCGTAACACTCTACATCGCCGCATGCGACTTTTCACTTTTCAACGGCCACCCAAACTACTCCGCGTCCAGCGGCGCCCTCGGCGGGTTGTTGTTCACCTGGATGCCGCCGCGCTTCTTCTGCTTGCTGTCGTGGAACGGCAGCGCCCAGCCGCCCTCGGTCTCGGGCGTCGCGAGCCATAGCCGCAGCAGGTGCCTCCTGGGATGCGGAGGGGGGAAGTCTGTAGCAGTCTTAGCATTCCGTACGATACATCTGGTCCGCGAGAGTTGAAGAGGTACATACCTGTATACGCCGTCCGGGCGTGGAGGAGGTGCGTGTTGGCGACGAACTGTATATCGCCGACCTCGAGCACCATGTGCAGCGCCAGCTTCTGGCACGTCTCCTCGAGCACCTGCAGCGCGCGCAGCTGCTCCTCGCTCAGGGGCGGGATCTCTCCCGCATCAGAAAAGCGCTTGAGGGAGCGCACGTAGTACGGGTCCCACTTGCAGTAGACGCGCCCCTTGCCGCCGTCCTCGATGTAGAAGACCGGCTGCCGCGTCCACCCGTCCTCGCCGTCCGACACCTCGCCCTTGCGGTCAAAGTACCACACGGGCTGCGTCAGCAGGCGCGCGACGTCCGGGTTGTTCGCCTGCAGGTCGTTCCAGACGTTGTGGATGGAGACGATGTCGGACTCGCCGCCCGACTGCGCGCGGTGCACGCACAGGAGACCCACGACGTCGCCGTCGTCGGCGTGGAAGAACTGCCGCGCCGTCGTGCGGTAGATGCGCACCTTGTCGATCTGCGAGGCGTCGTCGCCCACGTCCTTGACGTGGCCCAGCACGTGGCCGCGCCCGTTCTGCGAGACGAAGTAGCCGATGTACGTGCCCAGGCCCATGTAGGCGACGGCGTTCTTGTGCGGGCCCCACTGCTGCGCGGGGAAGTTCTTGAAGAGGATGAAGCCCTTGCCGTCGATCAGGTCGCTGCGGAGCCTGGCGAGGACGGCGCTGAGGGTGGGGAGGGGGAAGTTTTCCTGGGGGGATGTGAGTGGGTGGTCGAGCTTGGGGGAGATGGGTCTTGCATACCTTGGAGATGCCGGTCAGCGGCGTGCCGCTCGCGATGAACTGGTCTGCCGTGTTGCTGAGCTCCTCGATCTCTTCTGCCGTGAACGGGTGTGTCCACCGCTCAGGGTTGTTCTCGTAGTCTTCCTTCTTCCATAGTGTCGGGCCGGAGATCTCCTTGGGGAAGTCTTCATATGGTCGGAGTCTGTCATACAGAGGGTTGTGCTGGCCCGATGTGCGGATGCCGTCGGGGAAGATGTCCCTGGGGGCATCATTGTTCTTCCCCTTGTAGGGGAGGCCGGCATCGCTCGGCTCGTCGACAAGCACTCCAGGGGCCATGATGGGAGTAAGATATCTGCAGTGGGAAGTATTGATGCCAAGAAAGGAAACCGATGCTCAAGTCAATTCAGGGGTAATGACGTGCAGGAGTGAGAGGTCAGGAGTTGCAGCAGGAGAGACGTAAGACAGAGACATCCGCCATTTATACCTCCCTCCTTTTTACCCCTCAACCCCTCACTCCGACTGCGGTGTTACGTCTTCACTTAGCCTGTCGCGTCATCGCGACTACAAGCGAAGGGTTTCGGGGGGTCTGGCGAGATTCGCATGGTGGATTGCGTGCTCATGAGTTGCTTCCGAGGCGGATGGCGTGACGGCGCCGAGTGGGGCCGTTGCTCCGGTGCGGGGCCGGGGGACACCAGGGACGAGGTGACGGGTTGACTCAAGAGAAGAATGAGGAGAGTGATATATAATGGGGGTCTATCTTTACTTGATCAGACTAGTACACCGTTGAACTACTCTACAGGAAGCCATTGACGGGCCGGGGTCGCAATCTCCTCCGGATACCGCATCTCCCCGACCCTCGAGCGGTCTCTCTCCTTGAACATGCCGTAGAATCTCCGCAGTCCAGGCAGCTTCGGCTCAGACAGCAGATCAACACCATACAACTCCCTCGAGAACTGTAACAGGGAATACAGTACGCAGTGCGCGATCGAAAGCTGGTCATCCCCAGTACCAGACTCGTGCCCGGCGAAATAATTGTCTTCCAGCAGCTTCAGGTTCTTCTTGCAGTACTCGAGCGTCAACCGCGCCGTGAGCGCATTCGTCTGCTCCAGCGGTATGAACAGCGCCGTCCCCTTGTGGCACGCGAAGCTGAACTGGCTGCTTGCCTCGTCGGCCAGGGCAAGTATCTCCCTCGTCCGCGCTCGCTCGCGGCAAGTCCCGCCGCGCATGGTGCCCCTGGCGCGGGCGGCCTCGGCTAGCTCCGTCTGCCAGCTCTGCGAGGGGTCGGGGTTGTCGCATACGTCTTCGAGGTATTCGAGGATGGCGACGGATTGCTTGACGAAGGTGCCGTCTGGCAGCTTGAGGATGGGGACGCTGCCTGGGGGCTTCCCGGGGGCTAGCATGCCGGTGGGGGTGATGGATACTTCTGTGATTTTGATTGCTGGGCAGGAGTCGAGGCCCTTTTCGGCGAGGTAGAGGAGGACGCGGCGGGGGTAGATGCCCCAGGAGAAGACGAATAGCTCAAGAGGGGCGGTCATTGCGCTTGCGATGGATTGGGTTTATCGTGTTGGCCGTAAAGTGTTGTGTGTATGATGACTCTGCATTGTCATGCTTTATGATTGCGCTTCACCGTCTGTCATCTCCGACCCCTTTTATACCATCTTGAAGTCTCGACCCAAGCCTTGAGTCCGAAAAAAGTCCCCGAGACTTCATCACGAGAGCGTTTCCAACCCGGATGGTGTAGATGTTCAGATGTCATATCGCATTGCTGCTGCTTGGCAGCTGACGAAAATGGTTGACCAAGGATGGAAGTGCCCGACATGTCTCCGCGGTCAGCACGTCGATGTCGGATTTTGGCGTATGTCCGTTTCGCCCGGAGGGAGTCGTGATCAGATCAAGGCCAGCATACATACTGCCAAGCAGTAGATTATTCAGACCATTCTGTCCGGTCCCATGAACCCAGGCATTTTATGTGAAGAATCATTCCAAGTTGCTGGAGTCTTGACCGAGTCACAGTGAGGTAACAGAAGTGATCAACTGGCGGTAGCTGAGAAAAGTCCACCGCTCAGAGGGTGCCAGAGGTTGAATGACTAATCAATTTCCAGGCGATCAGCGGGGCATCAGCGTGGAGGCGCGGCACGTTGCTGCAAGGGTCCCGCTCGAAACGCCCCGAAGGGCCCCCAAAGTTGCCTCCCGTATCTGCCTAGCGAGTAGCGAGGCCGCGCCTCGGGACCTGAACTTCTAGAACCCGAATCATCTTTTCGGCCTCTGCCTCCCACACCACGAACAATGCGATACATCCCGGCAATGCATCCAACCGTACACTAGACGCCGACACCTCGAAGATACATCTCAAGACTGCTCTCGAAACACACATACATACCTCGTCTCAAACTTCCTTTCTCGCCCCATCTCGCCTCGCCTCACTGTCTCACCACCCCGAGCCCCGAGCCCACGACGATGCCTCTCCTCAGCGCAAAGGCGAAGAAGCCCCCCTCGATACGCATCGAAAAGGTCGAGGTCCGCGCCCCTCCCCGCCCGAAACCGCGGCCCTCCCTCTCCTCCTCCGCAAAGGCCTCCCCGCGCGCGTCGCCCAAGCCCAAGGCCCTGCCCCGCAACCACAGCGCGTCGCCGCACCCCTCCTCCTCCGACGAGAGGCGCCGCGCCGAGCGCGAGCGCAAGCGCAAGCTCGCCAGCGCGGCCACGCACTGGGGCAAGGAGGACTCGGACGACGACGACGGCGATGACGACTACCTCCAGAACCTCGACATGGCCAAGCGCCAGCGCCGGAGCGACAGCGACAGCGACCTCGTCGACACGAATCGCACCCTCACGTGCGCGCGGGCCTTTGAGGGCGAGTGGCCGAAGCCGCTCGAGTACATACACGCCACAAAGGTCATGAACACGAGCTCGCCGCTGAAGCCGGCTAAGCGGGCCCTCAAGGCCACGGCCGACGACGACATCAAGGTCGAGATCCAATACCCGAGTCTCTACGCCCCTGAAAGGTGAGGAATCGGTGCCGCCTTTGAAGTATTCTTGAGCTGACGAAAGATTACAGTTACGAGCTACTGGTCGAGAACGGAAACATCGACGCCGTCAGCGACATCCTCAAGGTCGTCAACCAAGTGGCCTACTTCTACCTGACCGAAGAGCAAGCGACGCCCTTCACCGACAAGGAGAACGGTCTGATCCGCCGCCTCGAGCGCACGTCGCGCACCAACGAGCTCGCCGACTTCAAGCAGGCCCTGCGCGAAGCCAACGCCCTGATCCGCTCCCTCGCGGCCGACGGCACGTTCCGCGCGAACCTGGACCGCAAGCACCACCTGCCGCGCGACCTCGTCGAGTTCATCCTCGCGCAGGTCTACGACCGCACCGTGTCGCCCGAGGTCGAGAAGCTGCGCCAGTACCAGAACGGCACGGACAACGTCTACGGCGAGCTCAAGCACGTCTTCATCTCCAAGATCCTCCAGGAGAAGACGCGCATGACGTCCGATCAGGTCTTCGTCGACCTCGGGTCGGGCGTCGGCAACGTCGTCTTCCAGGCCGCGCTCGAGATCGGCTGCGAGAGCTGGGGCTGCGAGATGATGGACAACCCGTGCGACTTTGCCGTCGCGCAGCAGCGCGAGTTCGACAGGCGCTGCCGCCTCTGGGGCCTGTCGCCGGGAAAGGTCAGCCTCGCGCGCGGGGACTTCCTGACGGACGCCTCCATACAGGAGGTGCTCAAGCGCGCCGACGTCGTGCTCGTCAATAACCAGGCCTTCACGCCGCAGCTCAACGACAAGCTCGCCTACATGTTCCTCGACCTCAAGCCCGGTTGCCGCATCGTATCCCTCAAGTCCTTCCTGCACGCCGAGGGCGTGCGCAGCACTAATGATGTCGCGCGCAATATCCTCCAGGTCGAGCAGAACACGTTCCCCGAGGACCACGTCAGTTGGACGAACAACGGCGGCGAGTTTTACGTGTCGACGCGCAAGTAAAGTCGCAAGTAAAGTAAGATTCTTGTTTCATTTCTCTCTTCTCTAACTATGGGCGACGGTGGCAGCATTAGCTTGTATTGGTACACGACCGGGGGAGCTGTAACGTATATATACTACACGGGCGGGAGTTTCAGCATGGAAAAAAAGGGCGCATGCCTCGTGTGTGTGTGGAATCATGGCATCCGATACCCTGCATCTGGCGCCCTCGACCAGCGAGAAGAAAGCTGGCATGAGGGTGCACATCTGGAGTCAGCGGCATATTCGCTTGCTCGCGTCCTTGCTTTGTAGAGTATCATCATCACATCGGGGCGTATCGGAATATAGCATCATCGTTCGTTGGCGAGATTCATGGCCTCGGCCTCCTGTCCCATCTTCTTCATCCACCGGTCCACGAGCTCCTTGTTGTCCTTCTTCGCCTTGTCGCGCTGCTGCTCGGCCATCGTGACCTGGAGGTTGAGCGAGATCATCTCGTCCTGCACGTCCTGCGACGGGGGCGGGTCAGTTAGTGGTGTCGTCGCGGCAGCTTGGGCCGAAGGGGGGAGGAGGGGTGCGACGGTACCTCCACGAGCTTCCGCTTCTCTCTAATCTCGTGCTCGCGGTCCTTGAGCTTGGTGGCCAGCGCCGTCTTCTCGGCGGTGAGTTCCTTAATCAGCCGAGCGTCCGACCTGGACTTGTTACGTAGGTCTGCAAGTTCGTCCTCGGCCTTTTTGGCCCGCGTCTGGAACATCCCTTTGGCGCGGAGGGCTTCGGCGAGATCGAACTGCAGCTGGGAGACGCCGGGATCGTCGGTCGCGGGAGGAGTCTGCGCCGAGGGCTTGCCTGGTTTGGCGGGGATCGAACTGAGCTTGGTGCTGAGGAGGTCTTTCTCGGCTTCGAGAGCTGCGACGCGGTCGGCGAGTTGGGAGCCTGGAGGGCTGAGGGTCAGTGACCGTCCGCTGGGCGCATCTCGCATAGGTCGAGAGACAACGGATCTCTCTGAGGTAACTCACACAGATCAACAAGCTCTAGATTGACCGGGTTGTTCTTCTCCTGCTCGCGAATAGAGGCGAGGTACTCATCTCGCCAGCCGGGCATGACGGCGTCGTTGACGAGCTTATCGCGGGATCGAAGCAGACGACTTCCTAGTCCATCTGTGCAGCGAGGATTGCGATCCTGGTAGATGTGGGAGATCTGGGGAGGGACACGCGCTTTGCGGGCGACCCCGTGAGACCGTGAGAGTAGAAGTTGTAATTTGTGACTGGAGCATGGCGAAGTCCTGTGACATGCCAATCCATCCCCAGTTGATGCTTACTTATCTGGACAGGTGCCTTATCGGACCCCGCCGTCGATGACGCAGCAATCCCATGCCCGCCACACCCCATTCGTGTGGCTGGACCCCTGGGCGAAGCAGCCAGTGGGAGACGCGGTGCGGAGCCCAAGCTTGCCTGGCGACATGGAAGCTCATGTGAGCTCTCATCAACACCACCATCCAACACCTTCTCTCATATCGACGGCAGGCGAAAAGCGAGCTGTGTCACTTCCTTCAATTACGCGGACCACCCCGAGAACCATGAGGTGATACATCATGGACATTGCTCATCCAGCGGCAGGATGGGAGAGCGTGGGGGACAGGTGGTTTCGCAAGACACAGCTCTACACCGAGGTCTTTGACCAGGACCTGGACCTCGACAACTACATCATTGCTGGGGCCCCATACGGCGGGGCAATTGGTTTGTACTCTCCAGGACGCTTTTCGCTCGCTCAGTACCTGACCCTCCACAGCATTGTACCGCGACGAGGACAAGATCCAGGCATACCGCCAGGCGTCCGCCAAGCCCAGCATCGACATCTACACCTACGCTGGCAAGAAACTCAGGAACATCCCGTGGGACAAGGGAACGATCAAGGGAATAGGATGGTCCGATGAGGAGTCGCTTTTGGTCGTTACGACGGACGGAACCGTCAGGGTCTATGACCTGCAGGGTGACTTTACTCAGTTCTCCCTAGGAAATGGCTCGGACAACCATGGCGTCAAGTCATGCAAGTGAGTCATGCGACCTGCTGATCCTCGGGCGAACCTCCTGACAAGGCAGATTTTACAATAATGGGATGGTAGCCCTGCTGGGGAACAACACCTTGATCTCAGTCACATCATATACAGAGCCACGACCAAAGGCGTTGGCCTCGCCGCCCGAGGGTGAGATCCACTCGTGGGCCGTCATACCCCCCTCCCATACCCTCTCTCGCTCTGTCGAGGTGCTGGTCAGCATCGGGGAGACCGTCTACGCCATCGATACCACCGAGTGCGACGACAGGTTCCTCGACATCGGCCCCTTCAGCCACCTCAGCGTGTCGCCCGACGGCAAATACCTCGCGCTCTACACCACCTCTGGCAAGGCCCATGTCATTGCTAGCGACTTCCAGAGGAGGCTCGTAGAGTACAGCTCGCACTCGAAGATTACGCCAAAGTACGTCGAGTGGTGCGGTGAGAACGCCGTCATCGCGTGGGAGGACGAGGTGCACCTCATCGGACCCAACGATGCTTCGGCCACGTTCTTCTACGACAGTCGAGTGCACGTCATTTCTGGTATGATGGTCACCATAAATCCTTTGGTATTCAGCTGACATGATTAGAACCCGACGGCGCTCTGCTCATCACGAATGATGTATGCGACTTCCTCGAGCGGGTACCTCCCAGCACCGTCGAGGTCTTTGGCGCCAGGACCGAAGCATCATCCGCTTCCATCCTCCTCGACGCAGTGGGCCAGCTAGAGCTTCAGTCGCCCAAGGCAGATGACTACATCCAGCTCATCCGTCCCAATCTAATGGAGGCCATCGACAACTGCGTGCAGGCCGCCGGGCGGGAGTTCAGCGTGCACTGGCAGAAACAGCTCCTCAAGGCCGCATCCTTTGGCAAGTCGGTACTCGACGTCTACAACAGCGACGAGTTCGTCGACATGTGCGAGACCCTGCGCGTCCTCAACGCCGCGCGGTTCTACGAGGTCGGCCTGCCGCTCTCTTTCGAGCAGTACCGGAAACTCACGCCGCAGGGCCTGATCAAGAGGCTCGTCAACCGACACGACTACCTCCTGGCCCTCAAGATCGCCGGCTACCTCCACCTCCCGACGGACCGCATCTACGTCCACTGGGCATGCACAAAGGTCCGCACCGGCGGCGAAGACGAGGACACCATCTGCCGCATGGTCGTGGAGCGCCTGTCAGGCAAGCCCGGCATATCCTTCGAGGAGATCGCCCGCGCCGCCTACGACGAGGGCCGCGGCCGTCTCGCGACGGAGCTCCTGAACCACGAGCCCCGCGGCGGCAGGCAGGTGCCCCTCCTCCTCAGCATGGAGGAGGACGAGCTCGCGCTCGACAAGGCCATCGAGAGCGGCGACACTGACCTCATGCTCACCGTCCTCCTCGAGCTGCGCAAGAAACTGCCCCTCGCCGCCTTCTTCCGCACAATCAACGCCCGGCCCCAGGCCACGGCCCTCATCGAGGCCTCGGCCTCGCGCGAGGGCGACAACGCACTGCTCAAGGACCTCTACTACCAGGACGACCGCCGCGCCGACGGCGCGGGCGTATTTATACGCGAGTCGCTGCGCCAGCCCAGCGCACGCACAGCGGCCGACAAGCTCGCGCTCGCCGCCAAGCTTCTGTCGGACTCGAAGGAATCGTCGTTCGAGGTCCGCGCGCTCAAGGAGGCAACGGCGCTGCTGAGGATGCAGGAGGCCCTCGATCGCGATCTGACGGACTCGTTCACCGGCCTCAGCGTCAATGAAACCATGTTCAAGCTCATACGGCTCGGGTATCACGGCCGCGCCAAGAAGATACAGAATGAGTTTAAGGTTCCCGAGAGGGTGGCCTGGTGGCTACGGTGGGTTTCATCATCCAAGATATCGTTTGATGCCGTGCTGACTCACTTCATAGCCTCCGCGCCCTCGTGGCCAAGCGTGACTGGAACGAGATCGAGGACATTGCCAAGACGAAGAAGAGTCCGATCGGGTGGGAGGTACGTCGCGCTCCCCGGAGGAAAATTTCTCGTTACTGACAAGACCAGCCCTTCTTCAACACAACCCTGCAGGCCGGCAACCCGCGCCTCGCGGCCGTCTTCATCCCCAAATGCACGGGCCTCGAGCCCGGCCAGGCCGTGACCATGTACGAGAAGTGCGGGCTGCGCGTCAAGGCGGCCGAGGAGGCGGTGCGGACCAAGGACGCCGAGGCGTGGGCGAGGCTGCTCGAGGCCGCGGGGAAGAACACGCAGGAGGGGCGGGAGATTGAGAGGCTGGGCCAGGTGTTTAAGAAGTAGCCTGATGCCCGGAATTTGTTTCGAGCACCCCATACCTGTTCATGTTGTTGATATGCACCGGGTTTGTCCACGAGGCTGCAGTCACTGGCGCTGCCTTCTATACCAATGAACTTTCAAAATCACATCCTTCCTTGGAGACCAATGATGCATATGTCTTCACAATTCTATTGTACAAGTGCTAGTGTACAGCCAACCTACACCCACCATCTCACCGCCTTCCCAGCTCCCACCCATGCACCGCATTCTGGATCTGATCCCACCCGAGCCCATGCGAGCTGACCCCATGCGCCTGCGCCTCCTGAATAACAACAGTCGGCGCACCGCTGCCGCGGCCCGGGTTCTCAACCATTCCGCCCACAACGATCCTCGCGACCCTCCGCAGGTCCTCGACCGTGAGCGCGTCAATGGCCTTGCACATATCCGTGACGGGGATCTTGCGCCCGTGGACCTGGACCTGCCTACCCAAGTCCTCGAGCTCGACCATCCGGCTCTCGAGATTCATGAGCAGCGAGCTGCGCAGCTGGTTCTTCGCGCGCTGGACCTCGACGTGCTTAAGCGCCGCATGGCCCGTGTCGAGCGTCAGCGCGCGAAGCTCACGACACATGACATCGAGCATGGCGGCCGTGCGGCCGGGGATGCACGACGCCGAAATACCGAAGAGCCCGCTGTCCGTGTACGAGTGGTTAAAAGCCACACAGGACTCGACCCAGCCGTGCTGGTTGAGGACGTTGGTGTAGAGGCGCGAGTACATGCCCTTGCCGGGCCCGCCGGCGGAGAAGGAGCCGCCGCCGCCGAGGAGCGTCTGCAGGGTGGCGAGCGCGTAGATGTCGCCCGAGGAGATGGGGAGGCCCTCGAACGCGAGGTGGATGTGGCTGAAGGTCGGGAGCGCCGGGTTCAGGGACGGCGGCTGCGGGGGCAGCGATAGGAAGCCGCCCGTGTACGTCGAGGGGCGGAAGATGTCGGTGGAGAGCGGGGTGGCGTCGGCGCCCGAGACGGCGGCGCTGGCTGAGGCGGACGTTGACATGTTCTTGAAGAAGGGGACCTTGGACAGGATGCCCGAGGAGGACGAGGACGATGGCGACGACGGCGCGCTCCAGGACGAGTCGCTCGATGCCGAGCTCGTCTCGGACCCCGTCCGCGTGAACTCGGGCTTGGGCGCCTCGCCGCTCTTCATGCTCCCAAAGTGCTGCTCGGCCAGCTTGACGGCCTCGCCGTGCTCGACGCCCGCGAACGCGACGACCATGCGCTCCGGCCGGTAGAAGGTGTCCCGGTACGCCCGGATCGTGCCGCCGTCGATGTGCTGCAGGCGGTCCTCGGGGCACAGCAGCGGGTTGCCGAGCGTGTTATCCTTGAAGGCGGCCGTGTGCACGAGCTCGGGGAGAATGAGGTCGGGCTTGCTCCAGATCTCGCTGATCTCGTACGCCGCGGTGCCGAGCTGCTCCTCGACCTCGGCCTCGCTGAGCACGGGGTCGCGGATCGTCTCGGCGAGCAGCGCCACCGTCGTCGGCACGGCCGAGTTGAACGATGCCGCCTGGTACATCATGGCCTCGCGAGACGACGCGCACTGGATGTTGCCGCCGAGCGCCTCGACCTGCTCGAGCATGGCGTCCGCGCTGCGCTTGCTCGTCGACTTGAACGCCAGCCGGTCCATGATGTGCGAGACGCCGCGGAGCGACTGGTTCTCGTAGCGTGAGCCTGCATCGATGTACACGCCCACGCCCGAGAAAGAGCCCGGGAGGGCCTCGGACGCGACGCGAAGGCCGTTCGGAAGGGTCGTGATCTGGTCGAGGTCGGTCGGTTCTCTGGGGATTGCGTCGACCACCGTTGTGGCGAGGCCTCGTTTCGGCAGGGTGAGGGATGCCCCCGATGTTCTTTGCAATCCGCGCCGCGGCAGGGAGAGCCTGGGGCCCGTGGGCAGGCGAGATGCTATTGACCGGAGCATGCTTGGTTGTGTGATGACTCGTTTGCTGGATAGCTCCGAGTGCGAACGAAAAAGAGTGTCGTAGTCGCCGGCTGACAGAACTTCCTGCCAGTCTTATCGGCTTATCGATGGGTCCGAGGCTATGACTCTTGCTTACCTAAGGGACCGACTATGTTGTTCCTGACAGCTGCTGCCACCTGCACGTTTCCAGGACAAACTGCCATCAGTCTTAATCAGTCCCTCAGTAGGGTACTGGTGCATCGTGCATTGCATAGTACGCTGTAATTATCACGACAAGCTTCGAACGTGACTCGCTTGAACTCGTGCTAGACTTGCATGAGCACCAGACCCATGTCGACACTTGAAAATACACGTAGCACGCTCCTTACTCCCTCCGGCTCTTGCGGATATACCGTATTATGCATTCGCTGTATGTAGTAGGGCATGACGAGTAACAGGCAACCTCGAGGACCCGTGCATCTCCCGACTGGTCCCAGCGCCTGTGGTACATCCCATATTCCTCTGGCTCCGAGGCCCCAGCAAACCAGCCCAGGAGACAGGCATGCCTCGCCGTCCCCCGAACTATTCCCGCTGGCTATGCGAACAAAAAGAAAAGAAGGGATTGTAAGATATGACCCGCCCTGTGTGGCGAGTCTAATACCACATAAACATTCGCTGCGCACCTTCTGTGGCCCGACCCTCATCACTTCAGCATTGCGGACCTGGTGTATGTCGGCCTGTAAGCAGAAATGGGACGGCCTCAATATGTGCAACCTCGTCACCTGTCGACTTCCATCTCCGTAGCAGCGTCCAAACTTCTCATGCCACCGGCAGAGTCGGACCCGGACTCGTCCTGGTTGCCGGCCGCACTGCCGTCAAACACCCAAGGGCCTGCATCGTTACGGGGCGTAATCGGGCCCTCTGGTCCACTGAGCCCAGGCTGCCCTGGCGGGGACGGCGTACGATCTCGCGAGGTGCCGTTCATGACCTGCAGCGGGCCCGGTGGGCGGATGTCGAGAGGTTGCGAAACGGAATGCGGCAGGGGCGCCGTGCGAACAGGGAGCTCACTGCTCGCTTGCGAAGCAGAGTCAGCAAGAACGTCCATAGCCTCGCCATCCGAGTGCAGGCCAGATGCGCTGGTCGAAGCTGACATCTGCGTTGCTTGTAATGCGGCCTGGACGACTGGCGGGAGCTGGTTCTCGGCGTTGCCCGGCTTCTCTGGTGTCTTCTCCGGGTCCTCGTCGTGCGACTGTTCCCACTCATCCTCGACTTCCTCGATGTCGGCTTCCAAATCAGCGGTCATACGGCAGTTTGGACAGACAAAGACAGGATACGACGGTGTGTTGAGCAGGGATCGGATGCATTTGTAGTGCCATGTATGCGAGCACGGCGCAACAAATAGGCTCTGGCAAGGCTGTATTGGTCAGTAATGTGTACAGCGGAAGAACAGAATAACTGAACATACTGCAATGGAGTTCAGGCAGATGGAGCAGTCTTGGGATGTTGTCGAGTTGCCAGACGAGGCCATATTTCGAAGTCTCTTGTGAGCGTTTACACTGCATTTCGTTAGCATGGGTAGGTCTTCGAAATACGCGCTGCAACATACTTGAATGCATTAGGCTTGCTCTGCCATCCGCGGTTGAGCTCCAACCTCATCTTGACGCAACGGAAGATCATCTCCTCGCCTCCCTTGAAGTCGATGCCAAGCTGGACAATGTCGCCGTCGTTAACGGGGAAGGGCTTGGACTCGGTCCCAGGGGGGCTGAGGCGGATGTGGTTCAGGAACGTCCCAGAAGAACTCTTGACATCCTTGATGTACCACTTGCCATCCTGGCACCAGAACTCGCAGTGCCTGCGGCTGACAACCTTGCTCTTGAAACCTACGGTCGCTGCCGATGGCGAGTTGTGCGGAATATTGGGATGGTTCTCGCGCTCCGAGTAGCGTCCCACGCGAATGGTCTCATTACCCGTGGGCAGTGTCCTTGCGATCGGGGGGAAAGTCAGACTCGGCCGTGTCGCACGGGGGTCGAAATAGGCCGAGAATCGAATGCAGGGGAGGGCTTCACCGGGCGCAGCGCCGTTGGCTCCTGCCGCGGCAACATCGCCGGTCGTCGAAGAACGGGCTCTACCTGTTCTGGGCTCGGTCGCAGCGTCTGCCGCGTTGGCGCTGCTGCCAGCCTCGTCCGGTGCCGAGGCCACGGCAGGTGCGGCACCTGCTGCAGGTCGCTGGACATCGTCTTGACTCGTCGTAGTATCGTGTGCGCCTGGCGACGACAGCGGCTCCTGGTGTGATGTGACGAGAGACATTCTGTTGTAGGTCGTTTCGTTGTCGGCGGGCGAGGCGGGGGTAGAGGGAAAAGAGTAGCTCGCGGACCTGGTGAGGGGATTCCGCGACGGCGGCTGGACGGGTGGCGTCGTGGGCGTGTTGCTGTTGCTACTATTATTGCTGTGGTCACGGGACAGCAGGTGATTCTGTGTGTAACTCCGGAGGTAACTCAAGCCTCGAAGGCGACTGCTCCGTGTGGACGTGGAGGGGGGGCTGCCAGGACCGACAGACACCGGCGATGAGACGGGTTGCGTGAACATTGGAGCAGGCTCTCTCGGCGAAGAGGGCGCTGGAATGTGGTTTTGAGGGGTCCGAAGGGTTCGGCGAGCAGCGTGGTCTCAGGTCTGGTTTGGGAGATTGAGACCGCGGGAGAGGTGCTGCTGCAGGGGCCCGCAAACGGGGCTTTAGGTGGGCGGCGGGCCGTGGGCGGCTCAGAGTGAGCGTCAGAGTCGAAGAGTGGCCAGTGATGGGTTGGTCAGGCGTTTGCTATGTTCGCCGGTAGCCGTAAGCACGGGGCCGCGATTGTTGGAGAGGCAGAAAATTGAGTTTTGGAGTTGGGAGAAGTCGACCAAGAGGTTTTGAATGGGAGGAAAGGAGAAATGGGAGCGGGCAGCGGCGGAAGGGACGACAGAAGGCTGAAAGCCGAATCGAGCGAAAGCCACCCAGAAGTTCTAGGCCAGGCCAGGTCCTTGATCCCTGCCCGGTGGTCGATGGATTGATTGAATTTGGTGTGTCGGACACGGGCTCTCAGAGTCCAGGGAATGGATTCCGTATCCGGAAACAGGGAACAGCAAGACGACGGGAGTCGACAGCTGGGGATTGACGGCCAGGAAGGAATCGCTTTTTGTGACGATTCTGGGCAGGCGACAACGACCGACCCTAAGTAAACACGACTGTGGATTGGCGAGGTCAGGCGAGCATGTGCAGATGCGAAAGCGACTCGATGAAATGCCTGGGCAAGGCGCCACAAAGGGGACCAGGGTTTCGCATGCGGTGTGCAGCGAGGCAGGTGGTCTGTCTCAGGGCTCCAGGTCCAGCAAGTCCGACTCCCTGGGAAGCATGCGTCTGCTCACGAGTGACCGGCGGGTTGGGCGAGACGGGACGATGACGAGTGGAGTGTGACCTCGGAGTGTGTGCCAGACAGCCAGTGGAGCGTCTTGGGCGTGTGGTCGGCGGGCGAACAAGCAAGACAAGCAACGGGGCGGGCAGGCCACGGGCGCAGGGTCGAGGGGCCGACAGACAGGTCGGCCTACAGGGCGAGCAGGGGTCCCCTCCGTGCAGGTGTGGAGGTGGTCTTGCGTCGTCTTGGTTGCTCTGCTTGGTTGCCAAGCTGCTTGGGCGGTTCCCTTGAAGATGGTGGAGAGGGTGATCTTGTACCGGAAAGGAGGCGAGAGATTGACACAATGCCGTCAGGAGGCGTCGTGGGATGCGTTCAGGAGCTTTGCTGATCCGCGCGATCGTCTCGTGAGCGAGCAGAAAGAGAGGCTGATGATGTAGTGGAAAACGCTGCCCTGAAGATACTGGTATGGCGCAGGAGGAAATAGAGGACAGTGAGTTCAAGTTGGCAGATGGCAGGACCCGGGGAAGTGGAAAAGCAACGACTTGAACTGAAAGCTCTCGGGGATCGGCGGCGTCAGTGGGAGAGTCTGGGAAGTTCCAGGTTGGGAAGGTCGCCCGGGAACGGCAGAACGGCGAACGGGCAGCTGGATGCGCCCAGGGCGGCGAACCTCCAGTGGCCACCCAGTGGACCGGATGCACTTGCAGGCGGCAGGGGCTGCACGAGCGCGAGACGGCCTGCAACCGATGCCCTGTAGCGCCGGCGCTAACTCGTTTTTACAGCGGTCCTGACTCTTGTCGTCGTGGTGTTCCGCTGGTGTACAGCCGAACAGCGTAATGTATCTCTGGTCGAATCAGACTGCCAGTAATAGGTATATCAACGATTCGAGCGGTCGGGTCAGGTGCAAGTTGTTTGTGCCTCAGTCGCAGGATCCAATATGTACTTGTAGCGGTCTGTCGGTGGCGATGCGAGGCAACAAGAGTCGGTGGCGATCTTCACCCGTGAAGCTGGCGATTACTCAGGCCCCGTCCACGTTCAACGATCACACCAAGGGGACCATCGCGGCTCTTTGTATCAAAAGGTCGTCAACGTCCCCCGGGCGTCGCCGAACCATCTGCACGTCACCTTGATCCATCCGCGGCCAACTCGAGCTGAGGGTCGAACGGCGGGCCATGGGCCCGGACCAGTCGAGACACGCTCAGAGGAAACCTTAACCCGTCCAGCTCGCTTGTACCCCTCTCGACTGAGATGCAGCATCTTCCGGCGGGGGAAGGGTGTGAGACAAAGTCCACTCGTCTCTCAGCTCGCCCTCGTGCTCGTTCCCGTCACAAGGCGACCGTTCCATCTTGCCCGATCACACCCAGGCCTTAGTCTTGTTTAGGAGCACCGGTCCTCGTCCGATGCCCGACCTCCACCATCGCGAGATCCTCCCGAGCCCGCATCCTACAACTAACCCCTTCCCGTCGCGGCATTCGTCACCAGCCTGGCACTGAATACGTGTAGAAACTCGCGCGGTCGGGCCCCTTCCGCTCGCCATGCCCTGCGGGGGAAAGCATGCCAGCCATGAGACCCCCTTGGCCGTCATGGGAGAGCAGAGCCCAGAGCATTCCGCCACCGCCGCCGCCGGCCCTGCACCCGCATTCCATCCCCGGACTGGAACGTTGCTTCGAGAACGTCTCTCGCTTCTTTTGCATTCCTCCGTCCGCCTTCATCGCAGGATCGACAAGAGAGCGACAAGCTGCTGAATTAGGTGATAGGTCTCGCGAGCGCCGAGTGCTCACGACCAGGCGTCCTACGTAGCAACAATGCAAAATGGCCGTGATTCTCCAGCCTGCTGTCACGCTTCACAAAAGTCCTCACGAGCAGCCACTCCCATGGTCAATGAGCATCTGATAGGCAAACTTCGGCGGCGTACCCGCCGTATTATCAGATCAATCCACAGCGCACAGTCACCACGGTGTCATCAGCCGCGAGAGTGCCGCATTCCAGGGGCCGGGCTCCTCCCCACCCGCCGTGCGCGAAACATTCACACGCCGACCGCTGAGTCCGGGTTTCAGCGACCACTCCTCGCCTGGAGCGTCTCCGCCCGGAGACGTGCACAGGCGCAGCTGGCTCTGGAATGTTGTGACGCATGGGCCGTTTGCGAGAGAGAGAGAGAGGACAGCGGCCTCCAAGACACCATGTCCTCTCAGACCAAGGGTTCGAGTCTGGGGCGACCATCGCGAGACCTGCGGCATGCCACGGCATGTACGTTGGAGTGCCAAGATCTAATCGTGTGATATTCGTCTATTGTGTCTGACCTGAGCACGATGTCCTTCCAAATCGGAGCTTCGTCGCGGTAGGCCAGTTCACCGGTCTGTAAACTAGGGTATTCGCTATGTAATAAGTTGACAAAATGCAGTGATGTGTAACCGGTACGCTCCTCGTCCATATCGCGCCCGAGTCGCGAGCATCGCAGCCGACCAACGTGCTACTAAAGCCGGGACCTCACTGCCTCCAAGCGGTACTTGACGTCCTTCAGCGCCTTGGTGACGGGCCGCCAATCGTCGAATTGCTTGAGCAGCATCTCCGTCTCTGACGAGAGCTCACTTTTGACGAAGTTCTCCTCCAAGAGCCCACGCATTATCCACGGCAGGTGGTAGGGATTGGGATTCGCCAGAGGGACCGTCGTCGCCGTGTTGCCCTTGACACTGCCAGTTTCAGAGGTTCCCGCAGTTTGCGGGGCTCCGGCGACCGGCCGAGGGCGGGTGAAATGGCAGCAGTTCCTGGCGGAAAGGGGAATATCCGTCGTCTCGAGCGCGTGAGCCACGGCAAGATCGTACACTTGCTCATCGTAATAGAGCCGTGAATGACCCTCGCCCGAGTACAGGGACCCCGCCAGCGGCGTGGATAATTCCCTGATGAGCCCATGATCAGACACACCCAGATTGCGGAGCTTGAGGGCAAAGCCGACCAAGTGAGCGATGAAATCGGGAGCGTGCACACGTCCATCGATGAAGACGGCGCGGTAAATGTACGGGTGCGACGCAGTCGAATACACGGCAGACTGAGCCTCGTTAGTATCGGGGTTTCACGATGGCAACGTCGAGCACATACCTCCATGGGAACCAGCTGGTCGTCAATGCTACCGACAAACGTGATGCGGGCACCATACTCCAGCACATCCTTCAGTGCCGACTCATATCTCTTTGATATGTCACTATCAGGATTGCAGAACTCCCAGAGCTCGGCACCTGTTCCCATCAACATGCCCATGCTGGACTTGTAGTCTGGGAACGGACCGAGGTTGACCCCAGCTACATAGCAGTTAGCAATGACCAAAGTAAAAAACGAGGCGGAAGGACTAATAGGCCAGGAATGGGGAGGTTGATCAAAGGGACGAAAGAAAATGGAAGACATACCCATCGCGCACACCCCTATCCTGGCACCCGTTATGATCCCCAGATCAATGAGCTTGGCCAGCAGCATCACCGCCACAGGCACGCCTTGGGAGTGGCAGGCCATAATAATCAAGTCGGCGCTCCGCAGGTGCTCGATCCAGTTAAGCAGAAGCTTCCACAGGTTGTCCACTCTTTCAGCAACCTTGCCCTCGCCCTCCAAGGCCACCTTTTCGATCTCGCAATCTGGGCTGCCGTGTGCGTCCGCCCATCGACGAATGCCCTCAGCGCAATGATTCGCGAAGCGTAGTGATGTCCCTGTCGGCTGTCCGATGATGGCGCGAAGATACGTGGCCGGGAATAAGCCGTGGACGCCAATGGCAATGGCTTTTTTGATCTTGGGTGTCTCTGTTGTTTTAAAGACATGATTCGCAGGCGGTTGTTGCGTCCGCAGTAGGAGCTGGGTGATCTGCTTGATGATCGAAGGATTGTCCTTCATCCTATACGTGCTACCAAACGAAGGAAGCAGAAGGTTCGGCGGCAACGTCTTGGCTGGCGATTCGGGTGTGGCGGCTTGCTTCGAGGCGGATGGATGCTTGCTTGCGCTTTCCTGCACTGACTCCGCAATCGATGACTTTGATGATGCCGCCTGTTGTGGCGTTGCGGGCCCCGATGGAATAGAGGATTCGTCGAGATCCATCGACTGTGGTCGTCCTCTCTTGGTCTTCCTCCCTGTGAGGGCAGCCGCCAGCCCCAGCTTTGGCTTGGCATCCTTGACAGGCTTGGCCTGTTGCTTTGCCTCATTTTCCTTGGCAGCTTCCGTACTTGAAATGTCCATGCCTGGTGAGGGTTGAGGGCGAGCCTCGGAGCCTTGGCCGATTACAGCCAGTTCACCAGACTCCGGTTGTGGCTGCCCTGCCTGCTTGTTGCTCTGGTCGGGCCGCACATCTCGGGACCAGAATGCCCAAGTAGAGCCTGCTGTAGGAGGGGGCGACTTGGCTGGGACATCTGGTGTAGTCTGCGGTGCATCCGGCATGGGTGTATCTCCCAAATCCTGATCAGAAGGCATGACTATGGCACCGCCGTCGTTCGGTGCTGTAATAGTCGCCTCTGGTGTTTCCGGCTTGGGAGTTGCGCCCCAGAAAGGGAACCACGAGGCGGAAGTGGGTTGTGGTTGAGCCTCGGCTTTCGGTGTAACTGGTGGTTGTGGGTCCGAAGCCGTGGGCTCTTCGGCATGTGTGACAGGCTCAGCTGATGACGCAGGCTGTTCACTTGCGGACTCGATATGTTGGGGAGCCTGTGCTGTTTCCGCCTCCTCGGCGGCGGGTTGAGTGCCTGGGAGCGGTGACCGCGCCAGCCAGCTTAGCCAGCCTGACGACGTTGTCGGTCGGGGCGGGGTTGTCGGTGCAGTACTGGCTGCGACCGCCTCGTCAGGCTTGTTGGGCGTGACTGGCCTCTTCTGTTCAGTGTTGTGAGAGTCCTTTTGACTGTCTTCCTCCTTGCCCTCCTCTCTTTCCTGCTGCCTCCGCTCAGCCGCTTCTCCTTGCGTGGGGTCGGTCTCGGGGATGTTGGGCAGACTTGTCGACGGCAAGTCCGTGGTTGTGTGAAGACTAGAGGCATCTGAGGGCTGCCTTCTTGTGTCGAATTTCTGCAAATCGGAAGTGCTGCTGGTCGAAGGTCTCAAGCTGCCACCCAGACCCAGGATGGACTCTCGGGCGAGTTGCGGTCTGGATGCGGAGGCTTTGGGTGCTCTCGGCCAAGAACCATACCAGCTCTGGCTCTTGCGTACCTGAAGCATGGTCAGCCTAATGTGTGTACGGGGGTCATCTTGGCGATATCGCATACCGTCTTCTGGCCTGTTCTGTTCTCCCCAGCCTGCTTGGGTAGCTCCCCCGCGGCGCTTGTCGTGGTATCTAACACAGGTGGCGCAGGTGACGGTGACGTAGTTGCTGGACTTCCCGCGGACAACGGGAGGCTGGTCGAGCTGGATGCTGTGGGATTTGGTCTCTGGCGCTTCCTAGGAGCCATGTCGACAGATGTTCAGGCGATGTGGAAGCTCGAGAGATGTGTCGTCATGGTTGTTGTGACATTAGCATGTGGTCAACAAAGGTTATCTACGGCTTGTTATGGCTGCCTTGGCGGCTGGCATGGGGAACTGCCAGGTGCGACATGCGCTACGCTGATAAGGTAGGTAGCGACCTTTTTAGTGTTTGGCAGCGTCCACATGAGAACCCCACTACGGTATCACTATCTTATCGCTTATCTTATCCGGTCCCTGCATCCCGCTCTGCAGAAAAAAAATTCTGGATGCTCTTGAGAGAGCTCGGATCTCGAAGCGCAGCCGACCGCTTCGCAGGGCACTTCTACAACAACTGCAGGCGTACCCTCCGAACCACAACAATGGGCGCCGTAAAGCGAAAAGAAGCTCCCGGAGGCGATGCGCCTTCCAAGAAGGCAAAGGCAACAAAAGATTCGCGCCCCTCGAAGCGCGAACAGCCCAGCAAAGTCAAGGATGAAGCCCCCAAGACCAAGACGACGTCGAGCTCTAGTGCGGCCGCACCGCCTCAACCCACGGTCGTGTCGCTGCTGAAGGAGGATGAGCCCATGTTCCCGAGAGGCGGCGGCAGCGTGCTCACTCCCCTGGAGCAGAAGCAGATTCAGATGGAAGCCAAGGCCGATGCTCTGAAGGAGAACGACGAGTTCGACACATACGAAAAGGCCAAGTCGAAGAAAGAGAGGAAGAAGTCGAAGATGGCTGCCCACGATGGCTCCGGAAAGGGAGCAAGTGATGCAGAGGGGATCAAGATCGAGAGTTTGAACTACAAGGTACACCAACTCGCGAAGTCCTTGTATGAACGCCTGCTAACTGCCATTCAAGCGCATGGTCGCCGGATCTGTGGTCCTCGGTCAAATCTCAGAGATCGGCTTCCAGAGCCTTACCCTCGCTCTGCCAAACAACCTGACCGGTACCGTCTCGATTGCCGCTATTTCCGACATAATCACAACAAAACTCCAGAAGCAGGCCGATGCATCCGACAACGAGAGCGGCAGCGAGTCCGACGACGACGACGACTTGGAGCTGGCGAACATGTTCACCGTCGGACAATACGTCAGGGCTCATGTCATTTCTACCCGGGACGAAGAGACTGGTGGCAAGTCCAAGCGCAACATCGAGCTTTCACTCCGACCTAGCGATACGAACTCGGGCATGTCCAAGGAGGATGTTGTACCGAACGCTACCGTCATGGCTGCCATCGTCAGTGTTCAGGATCACGGTTACGAGATGGAGCTTGGAATCGGCAAGAACAAGATCAAGGGTTTCTTGACCAAGAAGGAGATTGGCTCCGAGGTGGACGAGCTGCGGCTCCAGCCCGGCTCGGTCGCTCTTTGCCTTGTCAAGAGCGTCTCTGGAAAGATTGCTCAGCTGACTCTGGACGCGGCCAAGCTCAGCAAGATCGACGCGGTGCCCGGCGAGGCGACCACAGTGAACGCCTTCCAGCCTGGTACCGCAGCCGACATCCTGGTCACGAGCGTTACTGGGCGCGGTCTGATCGGAAAGCTGCTCGGCCACCTGCCAGCCACGGCAGATCTCGTCCACTCCGGCGCCGGACCCGATGGCGTCGATCTCGAGACCAAGTACAAGGTGGGCTCGCGCGTCAAGGCTAGAATCATCTGCAATTTCCCCTCGGCAAAATCACCCAAGCTCGGCATCTCCCTGCTGCCTCACATCACAAGACTGAACGTCAAGACTGCCGGAAGAGGCGCCTCGGTCAAGGCTCCCTTGGATATCCTGCCCATTGCCTCTTACGTCGAGAAGTGCACGGTGCGCCTCGTTGAGCCCGGTATCGGTCTCTACGTCGACGTTGGTGCCCAGGGCCTCTCTGGTTTCGTTCACATTTCCCGAGTCAAGGACGGAAAGGTGGATGCGCTGTACGAGACGAGCGGTCCATTCAAGAAGGACTCTGTGCACCGCGGCAGGGTCGTCGGCTATAGCGAGTTCGATGGCGTTTACCTGCTCTCGTTCGAGCCGTCGGTGCTCGAGCAGAAGTTCCTTCGTCTCGAGGATGTTCCTGCCGGTGAGGTCGTCAACGCCACCATCGAGAAGGTCATTGTCGGCGCGTCTGGCGTCAGCGGTCTCGTCCTCAAGGTTGCCGAAGGTGTCACTGGTCTGGTCCACGAAACCCATCTGGCCGATGTTCGACTGCAGCACCCGGAAAGGAAGTTCAGGGAGGGCATGACGGTCAAGGCGCGAGTCCTGTCTGTCCGCCCCAGGAAGCGCCAGATGAGATTGACTCTGAAGAAGACGCTGGTCAACTCTGATATGCCCATCATTGAGGATTTCAACAAGATCGAGGTCGGCTCCCAGGCGCTCGGCACCATCAGTGACATTTCAGCACACGGAGCTCGCATCGAGTTCTTCAAGGGCGTGCGCGGTTTCTTGCCTGTCTCCCAGATGAGCGAGGCCTACATCGAAGACCCCAGGCAGCACTTCAAGACTGGACAGGTCCTCACTGTTCACGTCCTTGATGTCGACCCGGAAGCTCGCAAGCTTGTCGTCTCTTGCAAGGATCCCTCTGCCTTCGGCATCGACAAGCAGACTGCGCTCAAGGCACTCAGCGTGGGATCCCTCGTGTCTGGAAAGGTGTCCCAGAAGACGGAAACGCAGGTATCAATCGAGCTTGACGACAGCGGTCTCAAGGCCATTCTGCCTATCGGGCATCTGACAGACAACTCGGAGAAGAAGAACGAACACGCCCTCAAGCGCATCAACGCCGGACAGACCCTGTCCAACCTGTTGGTGCTCGACAAGAACGAACGTCGCCGCGCCATCACTGTGTCTCAGAAGCCCAGTCTCATCGAAGCAAGCAAGTCCGGAAAGTTCATCCGCGACTACAGCGATGCCAAGGCTGGCGATATCGTGCCCGGCTACATCAGCGCCATTCAGAACTCGGTTGTTCTCGTTCAATTTGGAGGCAACCTGACGGGTGTGCTCTTCAAGACCAAGCTACCCGAGGAGGACCGCGAGAAGCCCAACTTTGGCCTCCGCAAGCACCAGTCGATCAAGGTGGCCGTTTCTTCCGTTAACCAGGAGAAGAAGCGTCTCATCGTTGTCCCCGCTGCGATGGCTGGCGCCGCTACCGAATCGAAGCCGAATGCTGAGAAGTCTACCCGTCCGGAAGTCCACGGCCCCGTCAAGGACGTTACATTCGGCCAAGTCTCCGAAGCCCATGTTGTTGGTGTCCATGACACCCAGCTCAACGTGGAGACTTCAGACAAGGTCCAGGGCAGAATCGACGTCTCTCAGATCTTCGACTCGTGGGACAAGATCAAGGACCCCGAGCACCCCCTGGCCCAGTTCAAGAAGGGCGACGCCATCGCCGTGCGTGCGATTGGTCTTCACGATGCCAAAGACCACCGCTTCCTCGCCTTCTCCCACCGCTCTTACAACTCTGTTGTTGAGTTCACGGCGAAGCCCAGCGACATTGCCGCAGACGAGCTGAAGACCCTGTCTCTCGGCGACCTCAAGACTGGTTCGACTCACCTCGCCTACATCAACAACGTCTCCCAGAACTGCCTCTGGGTCAACCTCTCCCCCGTCGTCCGTGGCAGGATCAACGCCATCGAGGTCTCGGACGACATGTCCAAGGTCAGCAACCTTGCGGAGCACTTCGAAGTCGGATCCGCCATCAAGGTCCGCGTCGTCGACGTCGACGCCGCCAGCGGACGCCTTGACCTATCCGCTCGCTCCTCCGCCGCGCCCGCCATCACCTGGGACACCATCAAGCCCAACCAGGTCCTGGTCGGCAGTGTCTCCAAGATCAACGAGCGCCAGGTGGTCGTCAAGCTCAGCCCGACCATCTCGGGCGCCATCGGCCTCACCGACATGAGCGACGACTTCAGCGACGTCAATACCCTCAAGTACAACAAGGGCGAGGCGGTCCGCGTCTCGGTGGTGGAGGTCGACAGGAGCAACAAGAAGGTTCGCCTGTCCACCCGCGCGTCCCGTGTCCTGAGCTCCGACTCCCCCATCACCGACAAGGAGATTGTCAACGCCGAGCAGGTCGCCCCCGGCACTGTGATCCGCGGCTTCGTCAAGCACGTCGCGGACAAGGGTGTCTTCGTGCAGCTTGGTGGCAAGGTCACGGCCCTGGTCAAGATCTCCAACCTCTCGGACCGGTACATCAAGGACTGGAAGGAGCATTTCCAGGTCGACCAGATGGTCAAGGGTCGCGTGCTTTCCGTGGACGCGTCTTCTGGCCAGATCGAGCTGAGCCTCAAGGCCTCGGTTGCCGATGACGACTATGTGCCGCCGGTGACGTACGAGAGCATTCAGAAGGGCCAGGTCGTTACGGGCATCATCCGCAAGGTGCAGGACTTTGGCGCCTTCATTGTCATCGACGGCTCCAACAACGTCAGCGGTCTCTGCCACAGGAGCGAGATGGCCGACAAGCCCGTTGAAGACGCCACGAAGCTGTACCAGGAGGGCGACAAGGTCAAGGCCAAGGTGCTGACGGTCGACGCCAAGAAGAAGCGTATCTCGTTCGGCCTGAAGCCGGCCTACTTCGATGACGATGTCGACATGGATGACGACGCCGGCGCGGAACTCGTCTCGAGCGACGACGAGCAAGACGAGGATGTCGACAGCGACGAGGGCGATGATCTGATGGACGGCGGAGCCCCCATCAGCTTCTTCGGCACCGACAACGCCAACGACTCGGATGATGAAGACGGCGAGCAGGACGACGACGAGGACAGCGTGGACGAGGACGGAGACGTCGAGATGAACGGCGGCGGCCTGAGCGCGGGCAAGTACGACTGGACAGGCGACGCCTTCGACGACGCGGACAAGAAGTCGTCACGCGCCAAGGCGGACAAGAAGGAGAAGCGGGAGAAGCGGCCGCGCAAGGACGAGATCCAGGTGGACCGCACGGCGGACCTGGACGCCAACGGGCCGCAGACGTCGAGCGACTACGAGCGCCTGCTGCTGGGCCAGCCCGACTCGTCGGCGCTCTGGATCGCGTACATGGCGCTCCAGATGCAGGTCAGCGAGCTCACCAAGGCGCGCGACGTCGCCGAGCGCGCGCTCAAGACGATCAACATCCGCGAGGAGACGGAGAAGCTCAACGTGTGGATCGCGTACCTGAACCTCGAGGTCGCCTACGGCACCAAGCACACGGTCGACGAGGTGTTCCAGCGCGCGTGCCAGTACAACGACGCGCAGGAGGTCCACGAGCGCCTGGCCACCATCTATATCCAGGCCGGCAAGCACGGGGTAAGCCCTCTTTTCCCCTCTACACTCACCTTTTCAGTGGCATTTTACTGACTCCCCCGCAGAAAGCAGACAACCTCTTCCAGACGATGACGTCCAAGTTCGGGTCCAAGTCGCCGGACATCTGGACCAACTACGCGCACTTCCTCCACGTGACGCTCAAGGCACCTGACCGCGCGCGCGCCCTCCTGCCGCGCGCGACGCAGGCCCTGGGCGAGAAGCAGACGCCGACGCTCATGGCCAAGTTCGGCGCGCTCGAGTTCCAGTCCCCCAACGGCGACGCGGAGCGCGGGCGCACGACGTACGAGACGCTGCTGGCGACGTGGCCGAAGCGCTTCGACCTGTGGAACCAGCTGGCGGACCTCGAGATGGCGGCGCCGGGCGGCGGCGACGCGGCCGCGATACGCGACGTGTTCGAGCGCGGGACCAAGGTCAAGGGCCTCAAGGCGCAGCGGGCCATGAAGTGGTTCAAGCGCTGGGCGGCGTGGGAGGAGAAGATGGATCCCAAGGGCAAGGAGCGCGTCATGGCCAAGGCGCAGGAGTGGGTGGCGGCCGCGCAGGCGAAGAAGGGGGCCAAGGCGGCGGCGGCCGAGGACGAGGACGACGAGTAGTTCTTTTGTATGTGACGATACCACTGCATGTAGGGCCTGATATGGCCGCATTGTTATTTTATCAGGCGTCAAAAATGGTTGAACTTTTTACTCCGGGACGCGCAGACGAGGCGTGTGAGTTATGAATGTCAATGTCCGTCTCGAAAGTCACTGACCATCACTCAGGCCCTGGTGACAGGCACGATGATAGCCACGGATACGTACGAGGTATGGCAGGGGACAGCTTGGTACCTCCGCACATCACAACAGATCCCTGATCACGCAGTTCAAGACCTCGTGAAATCAAGGCACATATTCAACGCAGCACAGGAGTAACATTGTTCACGCTCAAGATACGAACCAAAAAGCAAGAAACCAATAACGCGACAGACCGGTCCAGCATTTCCATCTACCAGACATACAACTGGATGTTCTGCCCGGCCGCATTGGCCGTCAGCCTCTTGTTCTCCCTGACGAGCATCCACTTGAGCACCCACGCCAGCACGAGCGCGATGAACGAGAAGACGGCGCTGGACGCCATGGCCGTGACGTAGCGAGGCTCGTCGGACGAGGGCCAGAGGTACTAACATGTCATCAGCAGGGTTCCAGGACATATACGTCGAGCAAAGGGCACTCACAGGCGTGTAGATGGGCGAGAGGTTGGCAATGGTATTCGCGACAGCGAGCGAGATGGCCTTCTTCTCCCTCGTCTGGCCGCACGTGTGCGACATCCATCCGATGATGACCGAGTTGCACGCGTAGACGCCCGTGGCGAAGGCGCACATGGCGAAGTACCGCGCGCCGACGTTGAGCGTGCTGCACGCGAGCACGAAGCCGAAGACGGCGATGACCTTTGAGATTGTGATGTGCCAGACGCGCTCGTTGAAGTGGCCGGAGCTCAGCGCCCACATGATGGCGATGGCGCCCGAGACGAGGTAGGGCGGGCACACGAGCGCGAGCGTGACGTTGCGCGAGAAGCCGAGGGTCTCGACGATGGTGGGGAAGAAGTTCTTGAAGTTGCTGGCGGCCATGTGGAAGTGGTACATGGGGATGAGGACCCAGAGGCGGGGGTCTTTCAGGGCGTCCTTGAGGCCGACCCAGGTGCTCGTGTTGGCCTTGAGCAGGACCGTCTCGTTGGCGATGCGGGCGTGGGCGAGCTTGCGCTGGTCCTCGGTGAGCCAGCGCGTGTTGAGGGGCTCGTCGGGCAGGACCCAGGCCGAGGCGACGGCGATGACGAAGGTAAGGATGCCCTGCAGGATGAAGAGCCAGCGCCAGCCCGAGAGGCCTGCGATGCCGCTCATCTCGAAGACGCCGATGGCGATGAGGCCGGCGAAGGCGGTGCCGCAGATGTTGGCCGTGTAGAGGATGGAGAGGCGCGTGGCGATCTCCTGCTTGGTGTAGAACATGGCGAGCATGTAGAGGGCGCCGGGGTAGAAGGGGGCCTCGGTGATACCGAGGAAGAACCGCGTCAGCAGCAGGCCGGTGAAGTCCTTGGCGATGGCCGTGAGTGTGCTGACGATGGCCCAGAGAGCCATGGCGCCGGCCATGAAGAGGGAGGGTCGGACACGGGTCATGATCATGTCTAAAGGTCGTCAGCTCGTGATATATTAGCGCAGTGGAAGGGATATGACTTACTGCTGGGAACCTGGCCAAGGATGTAACCGACGAAGAGGATGGACACGGAGGTCACGTACTGGGTCGACGAGAGACCGAGCTCATCCTCGAGGCCGTCCAGGCGGGCGACGGCGATGGCGTTGCGGTCGAGGTAGTTGAACCAGTACCTGAATAATGTCAGCTTCACTCGAAGTCTTGATACCGTCAAGAGACGGATACTCACATGACCCAGAGCATGGGCAGCATGGTAAAGTCGAGTTTCCTCACGAGTGCAATCTCCTCGGGGCTCTTCTTGCGCTTGGCGCCCTCTGCTTCCTCGCCGTCCTCGAACAAGCCCTCGTCCTTGAGCTTCTCATCATGAGTGTAGTCGACCTTCTCATTCTCCGTCTGCTCGTCACGCCTGGCATCCTGGCCAGAGAGCCTGGCCTGCTCATTGTTCGTCGCCATGTCTGAGAGAAGAGGCAGAGACAAAGGTTGCAGAGTGCTGTCTGAATGCTGGCTGAATCTGGCGAGAGCTGAGAAGTCCTGTCCAGCTTGCCGGTAAAGGATGGAGAGGTGCGGATCCCTTCGAGTCTTTATAGCCTGGCAGCTGAGTCTCCGTCGAGGCCCAGCATCACCACCGAGTCCATGATCCCTGGTCTACCCCGTAACCCCGGACTTACCCCGCGCTTTGTTGAGCCATGGCGCGCCAGTCCTGCACTAAAGTCGCGGAGAGGTACTTCGGAAGCGCTAAGTTTCCCCATTCGCCCCCTGGAGCGCCTTGGTCGTGGAGTCGTGGCCCGGACAGGGCTCCGTGGATATCCATAGTCCCGCAAGTCCCCGTGGGGCCTTGCTTGCTTGCGTGCCATGGAGGCCTGGATTATTTCGCGTCATCGTGCGTGTTCCAGTCGGATGGAGCCCGTGATCCGCCCTCAGCAGGGTCCATGTTGCAGTACAAGGAGCGTACGGCTAGGACAGAGGCCCCTTGGCCCCGTCACGCCCCCTGCCAGAGACAATGGCTTACAATCGGCGAGGTGCTACTCGTCCAAGACAGTCCCAGCGGCCCCAAGCCAAGACCGCAATACCTGGTTCAGATGGACCTGTGTGGGGGGACTGACATCGTTCGACGGACCTACGCGGCTACACGGACGGACGCGGATCAACGCGGTGATCTTGGTGTCTGATTGGTCGTTGATCTACAAGAAATGGGATGAGATCAAAACAAGGTTAGGACAGGGGGGAGCAAAGGCCGATATCCCGGCATCGTCACCGTCATCGGCGCGCAGCGGATGGAGGCGGGTTGAGGCGGCTCTCTTGAGATGCTTCGGGCCACGGTTGAGGACATTGGACTTGGATTGGTCTTGCCAAGATTATCCGTGCCATCGGATACTGTAGTCACGATGCAAACGTATCATCGGTAGACAGACGTTGCTGGGTTCAGGCATGTCCAATGTCCCACTGTCCCAGTATCTCACCACCGAAGCACCAGACATGCAGGCAGAACACAGGATTCATCATCTCTAGTACTATCGCATACTCATAGTTTGCAGACCGTAAAACAATATAGTCTCCGTGTTCATGGGTCTCGCAAATCCCAGTGAAAGGCGATATAACTCAGAGCTGGCGGCACAGGTTCGATTCATATCAGGGCATCTTCCTCCTGATCAGTCCTCCTGATCAACTATCCTGCAGACCCAAGCCTACCCCGGATCAGGCAGATTCCACAGGAAATTCAACGAATCTATATACAGCCCCTGCGACAACTGATCCGCCCCCGCGCTGAACGGCGCAATGCTCGAATCCAACGACATGGTCCTCCAGAACTCCCCCTGCAGCCCCATGTGAAACTCCATATCCATCCCCTCCTCCTCGCCCTGCGGCCCATACGGCGGCGTCGACAGCGGCACCTGTGCCTGCGCCTCGTTCGACCCAGCGCTCCCGGCCTGCCATCCCCCCTCCCCAGAACCCGCCGAAGACACGCTCCCCGGCAGCAGCCTCGCCCGTATCGTGTCTGCGAACTTATCGATGAGCCCCGCGTACCGCATCGCGAAATCCATATCATCCGGCGGGAAGTTCTTGAGCGTCTTCGTGCTGCGCTCGAGTATATCCAGCGCGCCAGGCGTGTCCGTGTCCGGCGCCCCGATGCTGATGGCCTTGAGCAGGAACACGGAGGCCGATATGACGCTGATGCGCGTGCGGGCCGGGGCGAGCGGGAGCTGCGTCTTGAAGTCCGTCATGGTGGCGATGCGCAGCGCCGTGCTGCTGTCTGATACCACTTCGCGCAGGAACCGGTCGTCGCGCGTCGTCAGGAAGCTCGCGAGGCCGTCGCGGCTGTGGCGCGAGGGTGAGTAGGCGGAGGCGCGCTGCACGACGGCTTGGATGGCGACGGAGCCGACCATGGCTTTGAGGTGGTAGTATTCTATAAGCAGTATGGAGCGGAGGCCCAGGGACACATCTGCAGCTCGTTAGTGAACTGATCTAGTGAGTATCAGTTGGGTTCTCTCTTACCTTGACACTTGTTGTCAAATTCCTGCCCCCATTTCGAGAGCGACAGGGAGAAGTTGTCGAGCAGGTCGATGTAGTTGTCATTCAGCAGCAGCTGCTGCAGGTGGTTCGTCGAGGCAAAGAACATGGACGACGACACGCGGTAGAGGCGCGTCAGCTCGATCCACGAGTTCATATACGACGTCCACGCCCGGTGCGAGGCGTCGGCGCCCTGGTCATCGGCGGGCGGGTGCGTCGCCTCGATGACGATACTCTCCGGAAACACGGACTGGTACCCGAGCCTCGTCGCCGTCTGCGTGACGTGCGTATACAGCAGCCTCTGCACGCGGTGTCTCCTCGCCCCCTCGTCATCCAGCACCGAGACGTCCCCCGGTCTCTCACCCGCGAAAACACCGACCTCGTGCGCCAGGTTCGTCGCGATCCCCAGCACCATCCACGACATCCTGTTCGCGCGTTTCGCGGGCTCGAACACATCAAACCTCCACCGTGCGGACGGCTCTTCCGCATTCTTCCGCGTCTGATACCTCGGGTCCAGGTCCGTCGACATGAGCAGCGCATCCCACCCCTCGCTCTCGGGCGGGAAGTGCAGCGAGCGCGGGTGCCACTCGGACAGCAGCATGAGGCCCTCGATGGTGCCGACGCACCGCGTCTTGGCCGTCGACAGCTTCTCCTGCCCGAAGACGACGCGCTTGATGATGAATTCCGTGTAGTGCCAGAGCCGCGAGTGGATGAAGTGGCCGCGGGACGCGCCGCCGGGGCCCGGCAGCATGAAAAAGCGCGAGGAGATTAGGAGGAGCGTGCAGCAGAGCATGGGCTCCTCGAGGACGAGGCGCGCGTGCGCGGAGTGCGCGCGGAACTGGGAGACGAGGACGGCGGAGAGGGGGGCGAGATATTTGAAGAATCTGGGGATGTCAGCAAACAGTACACGTGTATCAAAGGGGAGGCCTATCACTCACAGGTCGATGTAGGTCACGGCCTCTTGGCCGGTGAAGCACCCCTGGCGCACGAATCGGCTCCGGTCCCAGACATCCAGGACCGCCTCGCTGGGCTCCGACAGGTTCAGTATCCGGAAGCCCATGCCGTTCGGGCAGCCAGGGTAGCTCTCCGTCGGCATGACTGTCGGCAGGTCCACGCCGGCCTCTGCCCCGTCCCCCGACTTGCCCGCGTTCAGGGTCCTGTCAGCAGGGGTCCAGTGATCCTGGAGCTTGGCCGCATCAGAAAGGACATCCAGCGCATCGTTCGACCCCTTGACGAGAGTCGACACGACCCTGTCGGACAACGACACGCTGGGCGCATTGGGGCTCGGGCCCTGCCACCCATCAGACACGGCTGAGGGCGTAGGGCCTGTCAGTAACGGATTACTCTGCCTAGATGACGACGTCAGTCCCTCTGGGGAGGGCTGCGACAGGCTCGTGGCGGTAGGGTGGTCGAGCAGGACCGTCGACCTGCGGCGCGAGGACGTGGCCTCGGGGGACGGCACGAGTGTGTCTGGATTGTCCTCGGGGGCGCGAGTGACCCAGCGCGGCGGCTCCCTGTGCTTCGCCGTCTTGGGCCGGCGGTCGAACTTGCAGACGCGGTGCTCGCGCTGGCACTTTGTGCACGGGGGCTCGCCCTCGATGATGCATCGGACCTTGCGGGATCGGCACGAGTCGCAGGCGATGTACCCGCGTCTGACGGCCTGGGGCCTCGGGGTCGACATGCTGGAGGGTGCTGCTGGAGGTCGTAGGACTGTGTGCCGGATGGAACTGGTCGCGGAGGTCTGGGTGGCGTGTTAGCCTTGGCGGTCCGATGCGGAGGCACGCAAGCAAGGTGAGGTTGAGTGAGACGAGGGTGGGGGAAGCAGGGATGGTGATCCTCCTCATCGTCCGCCCCCAGATATTCCCCATAGTCGCGTCCATATCCGGTGTCTCAGGCTATCTGGGGGCTATCTGGGGACACCAAGGGCCAGCAAGCGGCTCGGCAACACCCCCGATGAGCCCCGAAACCGGGGAGATATCAAGCTGGGGTTGGAGGCCGAGGATGGGGAACTGAGGGGACGAGCGGGGAAAAGGAGGAGACTAACAATGCACTGCGTTCCTCTCGTGACAAGAGCTTGTCCGCTTACCCGTGTCTATCCGTGTCGGTCCGTCGAGAGATGAGGAGCACCAGGCGGTTGTGGGCTCGTCTCCATGTCAGACAGAAACACCCTGGAGCAGAAGGGGACTGCCAGCGGACGCGCATACATGTACTCAGGTGATATGCCTCCCGAACTGGGATAGTATCGGCTCAGGTCGGCGCTTCGGTGAGCGAGGCCGGGGCCGGCGAACCGGGGCTCAGGGTACTCGCGGATAGCAGTTAGAGTTGGACGGCGGCGATGATGCTCGATATAAAGAAGTCTTGGAGAAGTCGAAGAGCCTCATTTCTCCAATACACAAACAGCCTCAGTGAACATCGCACCACAACGGCACTACCAAGAGACTCACATCCATCCGCTATCATGACCAAGCCCGCATCCAACGGCGCCTCGCCCGCCCCCTTCCCCTTCCAATTCGAGGCCAACAAGGCCCCGAGCGTCGATACCAAGGGCGGCAGCGTCACCGTCCACCTCGACAACTGCAGGGGCAAGATCCCCTCGCTGCAGGCCTCCAGGCTGCGCGCCATCATGAACGAGGCCCACCGCGACACCAGCAAGATCGTCACACCCGTCTGCAGCTACGACGCCCTCAGCTCCAAGCTCTGCGAAGATGCCGGCTTCCCCATGATCTTCCTCGCGGGCTACGCCATGGCATCGTCCCTCGCCCTGCCTGACACCGGCTACATCGCCTTCCAGGAGGTCGCCAGCAAGGTGCAGGAGGTCGTCCGCGCCACCACGATCCCCGTCATGGTCGATGGCGACACGGGCTACGGCGGGCCCATGAACGTCCGCAGGACCGTCGAAGGGTGGGTATTGCCTCATCCATTCTCAAGAAACATCAGACTGATATCCCCCCCAGATTCGCCGCCGCTGGTGCCGCCGGCGTCATGATCGAGGACCAGACCTGGCCGAAGCGTAAGACCCCCTTTCCTTACCCTCTTCCACATGATGTAGCTAACACCCCCAGGCTGCGGCCACACGGCCGGCAAAAACGTCGTCTCCCGCTCCGAAGCCTACGCCCGCTGGCAAGCCGCCGTCGACGCCCGCAACGAAGGCCACGACATGTGGATCCTCGCGCGCACCGACAGCCTGATCCACGGCTACGACGAAGCCCTGACGCGCGCCCGCAAGGCCGTAGAAATCGGCGTCGACGCCGTCTTCGTCGAGGCTTTGCCGGACCGCGAGACCATGGCGCGCCTCGCCAAGGACCTCGACATCCCGCTCATGGGCAACGTCATCGAGGGCGGCAAGACGCAGGCGCTGTCGGCCAAAGAGTTCGGCGAGCTGGGCTTCGCGTGCGTCGCGTACCCGTGGACGCTGGTGGCTGCCAAGCTCAAGAGCATTCGCGAGGCGCTCGAGGGGATCAAGGCTTCGTTGACCGTGGGCGCGCCGCCGACGATTCTGACGTATGCGGAGGTGTGTGATGGGGTGGGCTTTAATAAGTATTATGAGCAGGAGGAGAAGTATGAGTATGAGGGTCGGCCGAATGGTGCCAACGGACACCAATGGAAGTATTAGGGGTGCATAGGGGAAGTAAACGACTGATCGGATATGTATATGGATGAGAAATGAAGAACATTCCAAGAACAAGACACGGTTTATTTGTGTTCATGAGTGATATGCCCTCTACTCTCTTCGTCAGGCAATGAGATGGGAGGAGACGATGACGATGCCCTCATCTCCTCTTGGGATCTTTCGAGAAATATCCCGTCAAATGAAAGAGCAGGGACTCATTGCTGGCTTTGCGACTCATGCCTTCTTGTTCAACAATTCATCAGATTCAGGCTGTCATGTACCTCCTGAGATGTGTCGCGCTTGCAATCCTCGCCAACCCCCATATCACGATCCCTTCCAATCGGCCGCGATCAGATCTTATATTTCACCAGCAATCAGGCAGCCGCAGTACATTTAGAGGCTTTCACACAGCGCGCAATCACAGGTGCATAAATGTAACATCATCACCCGTGAGATGACCAGCCAAGACCGTTCAGGGGGTTGCGCCGCAGCTCTGGGCTCGTGCTGCCCAGTGTTGATCACGACCTCAACGGGAGACTCCCCCGTAGAATAGCCGAGTGCATGTCCTGTCCACATCCCTCCACTGTTGCCTCATGCTGCGATTGTACCGAGCTCGACACTGAGACCTGGTGAAGCTTTCACCCCCGACACCACAACTCAACATGAAAAGCGTACTTCTAGAAATCCTCACCACCGTGGCCATCGCGTCGGCCAACATCGTGCTCAAAGCCGATCCTGAATGTAAATGCTTCCCAGGTGACGCCTGCTGGCCGACCGCCTCGGACTGGGACGCCCTCAACTCGACCGTGAGCGGCGCCCTCATCGCGACCGTGCCCCTAGGCTCACCATGCCACGATCCCTCCTACGACGCCGAGGCATGTCAGCGCCTCCGCGATGAGTGGCAATTTTCTGGCATCCAGTGAGTCGTCTTCCCTCACGACCACCTGCTCTCCCACTCACGTCCACGTGCAGCATGGAGGATTCCTCGTCCGTTATGGCCCCCTTCTTCGCCAATCAGAGCTGCGATCCCTTCCAGCCACGGGACAGGCCCTGTCAGTTGGGAAATTACGTCGTTTACTCCGTCGACGCCAGGTCCACGGCAGATGTGCAGGCCGCCATCGCCTTCGCAGCCAAGCATGATATCCGCTTCGTCATCCGCAACACGGGCCACGACTACAACGGTCGCTCCACCGGCGCGGGCGCCCTCTCCGTCTGGGTCCACCATATGAAGGACATGGAATTCCTCGACTGGACTGGCCCGGGCTCATACTCGGGCAAGGCCGTCAGGGTCGCCGCCGGCGTGCAGGGGTACGAGGTAACCGAGGCAGCTAGCACACTCGGCCTCGTCGTCGTGGGCGGCGAGTGTCCTACCGTTGGTCTCGCCGGGGGCTATACCCAGGGAGGTGGCCACTCGGCTCTTACGACGAGCTTCGGCCTGAGCGCTGATAACGTCCTGAAGTGGGAGGTCGTCACTGCTGACGGCAAGGTAGTGGTCGCCAACGCCGAAGAGAACGCCGACCTCTTCTGGGCCCTGAGCGGCGGCGGCGGCGGCAACTGGGGCGTCGTCACGGCGCTGACTGTCAAAGCCCATCCCGACGCCGCAGTCGGCAGCGCGACCATGACGATCCTCGCGGCCGAGAACGATCGGGAGGCATTCTACTCTGCCATCGACGCCTTCCACGAGGAAATATCCGGAATCGTAGACGCAGGATCGATGGTCATCTACTTCTTCGCCGAGGCCTTCTTCCAGATCTCGCCCCTGACAGCCTACGGCAAAACAAGCCCCCAAGTCAAGGGCATCCTCGCCGCCTTCATCACCCGGCTTGATCACCTAGGAGTAAAATACACCGTCGCCTACGCCGAGCACGACACCTACCGAGACCACTACGACCGCTACTTCGGCCCCCTACCCGTGGGAAACATCCAAGTCGGCATCGCCCAGTACGGCGGCCGCCTGATCCCCCGGTCCTCTATCACGAACCTCACCACCTTCACGCGCACAATCTGCTCCCACTCCGGCGCCATCTTCATCGGCGTAGGGACGGACGTCAGCCGCTTCGGCGCAGGCGAGCACGCCGTCCTGCCCGCGTGGCGAAAGACGCTGGTGCACGCGACGCTGACGACGCCGTGGAGCTTCGAGGCCCCGTGGGAGGATATGCTTGCTGCGCAGGACCTGATGACGGATGTCCTGATGCCGCAGATCGAGGCGGTGACGCCTGGTGGAGGGGCGTATATGAACGAGGCTGATTTCAGACAGCCGCGGTGGCAGGAGGAGTTCTTCGGGGAGAATTATGAGAGGCTCAGGGAGGTGAAGAGGGCTTGGGACCCGGAGGGGTTCTTTTATGCTCTTAATGGCGTGGGGAGCGAGAGGTGGGATATCGCGAACGATGGACGGATGTGCCGGGCGGAATAGAGGGCGTAGATCGATAGAAATAGGTAATGGCTACTTTGCCGAAAAGACTATTTACTCGCGTACCCGGCTCTCTCAGGCTTCAGATCCTGCTTCTACAGCCTCAGACCCAAGATTCGCCGACAGCATGAGCTTCATTTAACATGATGTCAAGTCAAGACAAGTCACAGATTCCTCTTGAGCCCTTCTCTCTCCCTGCCAGACATGTGAGCATCCCAGTTCACTTTCTCATTTTGACCCGCCGGCACAGATCGTCGAGGCGTCTCTTGACAGGGTTCCTTGTCTCCATTGCCGTGGAACGGCCGGCTGCATGCCTCCGAGATGCCAAAGACCTCCAACGGAAGCTCGCGGCAGTACTCGCATCAAGCGTCTTGTGCTTCTCAAGGCACGATCAAGAAGCCGATGGAACAAGAGAATGCGGATGGGCCGTTTTTTACATCTCTAGAGCTCGAGAAGAGGCCTGCTGGTGCTGTGAATATGTGACAGGGAAGCTGAGCGCGATGGTCAAGAGTCGAGAAGACTAGTTGTAGCATCGTGACAATGTTTGCATTCTGGCGATGATACATGGTTTGACTAGACCCTTCTGTGCAAGCTTCTTTGCTCCATCCTCACACAAGTCCGACCAAAGTCGCAACCAGCGGCACCGCAGCCAGCAGGACAGAGGCAGGTAGATATCTTGATCCAACATCATCCAACGGCGAATCCCGCTTCTCGCCCTCCCTCGCAAAAGTCTCCATGCAAAGGAACGACACCTCGGGAGACGGGTCTTCCTCCTCACCCCCATATACCACCGTCACGACAGGCGTCCACCCCGTGCGGCCGCCGTAGAGGCGACCCAGGAACCCTGACGCCTCATCGGGCGGGTCGGTGAAGAAGAGCTGCCGCATCGTGGCGACCTTGTACATGTCATACGCCTCCGGCAGAACGGGCCTGCACTCCTCGCTGCCGAGCCTCTCGCCCGTGGCGCTCGTCGAGTTTGGCCGGGGAAGAGGACCCCCAGTGACGTTAAAGAAGTTGGCGATCCAGCCGCCCTCACCGCCGGCGGCGCCCGGGGACCCGCGCAGCTCCGCGTTGACGTGCTCGACGAGGCTGTCGCAGCTGGGCTCGGCGCTGGAGCCGTTGAAGTCCCGAACGATGTCGGCGATGGAGGCGCGGGCGAGCGGGTTGACGACGCCGTCGCACGAGGTGGTGCCCTCGCTCGAGAGCGGTCGCGTGTCGTCGTCGGGGAGCGGCTCGAGCGGCAGCGTCTGGCCCTGGTACTGCATCATGAGGGCGCAGCCGGACGGGTAGTCCTCGGCGCTGGTGCTGGATGACACGCCGACGAAGAGCTGCTGGTCCGAGTATTCGTATTCGCTGCTGCCGATGCCCGTGAAGCCGTTCTCGTCGAGGCCGTCGATGAGGGTGAAGGAGAGTGAGGTCGACGTGGAGTTGATGGCTTGTGATACCATGCCGATGCCGACTTCGGGGCCCGGTGTGTCGCCCGTCGCGCATATGCTGCCGTCGGGTGGGCTGCAGGAGAGGGCCTGGCAGCTGGCGATTTCGAGGGATGGGTTCTCGCTGTTTCCGACGTCGGTCTGCGACTTTGCAATCGCGGCCATGGCCGCGGCAAAGTAGGCGGTCTTGAACATAGTCGAAAAGGCAACCGAAAAGGAGACCAGAGCGGTGTTGAACTGGAAAAAACTATCGTAATGGACCAAGCGTGGTGAAGTACTAGTAGAGGACGAGAAACGATGCGGCTGGAGTCGCTGGACCCGGGCGGCGCCTCACCGGATGGATCATTGCCAAGACGGCGTTTCTTGATTTTCTATGGGTATGAATTGCCGCCTCCTTGTCATTGCGCATCTATTGACCATTCAATCCGCTGCAAATTGCGAGTAGGTGAGTGAGGTCGTGGCTACGTTGGTCGTTGCACTGCCCCGGGCCAAGAGACAAGCCAAGCCGGGTGACAAGGGGTTTCCTCTTGGCGACATGCCCTCTCCCCGATCGTGGCATGCTTAGCACATCACAGCCAAGATGGGGGAGTCTTGGTAAAGCTCGTGGGTGAAAAGTTTATGGATGATCAAGACAATTTTCGACGCTGGTCACACGGCGGCAGCCTGCCGGGCTGGTCACAGCCAGAATGGCATGTTTTTCGTCTTGTTTAATCATAGATACTCAATTCAATAGCAGATCAGTTTAATCTGTCGAGTAATACTATTGATAAATGAGTCTGTCCATAAAATGCGGCGTTTGCACTCTGAGCCAAACCCCCAATTCAGTCTTCATACTAAGAGAGTATCTTCATTGGCTGGTGAGAAACAGGAAAGCATCGCACTAGAGATGCCCAAAGTACATTTAAAGGGACAATCAGTATAGTATGGCCCGTATGATCAAGATGCTGCCTGCATCTACCATCCAAGTTGGAACAATAGTGGGCATCTCTCATAACGACCACACTGAGCTAAGCATCGTGTAAAAACAGCTCTATACTGATCAGGGTCCTCATTAGGGATAGATACTCTTCAAGTGCGTATCCATTCAGTGAGGTGCCTATTAAACGACCTGGTTATTTATCAAAAAGCAACTAAGGTGATGTCCTGGTCTGGGTGGTATGTGTGACTGCCCTGTTCTCATCGGGCAGCATGTCATCCTACTTCATACCTCAAGTTCCAGCACTCCAGTCTCCACCATCGTGATCAGCCATGCATCGTTCACGTGGACAGCACGGAAAGAATACATGCCCAAGATCATTGGTCGAGTATAACGAGTATGACGAGTTCCACGCCATCCATTAAATCCTGCCAGACGCCCGACTTGCCGCCCTCATCACGATCCGTCGCCACACATCGTCACATAAGGGGTCTCCTGACACACAAGTTCGTCCTTCCTCTCAGCGTGTCATGCACGGCATCGATCGGGCTCACAGCCAGCTGCCCCCGGTTTACGAGGTGTGAGGACAGGAGCAGGGGGGATGTGCGAACCTACGACGTCAGGGACTCATCCCGCTCCGTACTTTAAGGAATCTTTATGCAGAAACATGACCACGAGGGAGGCATCGGCGTCTCCGGCCCGTGAATCACTGTCACGACTGGCGTCAGTACCCGGGCCGTTGCGGAGGCGCCTTGCCAATGTTTGTAGCTCATTGCCCCTCTGGGCTCGAATCTCCAAGTAAACGCCTCAGGTGGTTCTTTACTTGTCCAGTGCCAAGTTGTTGGCGAACTTGGTAATGACGCGGTTGAGTATTGCAGTGCAACTGAAGACATCTGAGCTGTCTAAACATAGAAGTACCCACCACTCTCCTCCCGCTCAACATGTCCCTGGCGCTATACGAGAATACTTCACTCTTTCTGTTGTCCCCTTCCAGTATCGATGAACAGAGCGGAAGTTGATCAAGTTGAGGACATCTATAATTAAAAAAGATACAAGTAGGGGCATCGAAGTAGCGATTGTGCCCAGCACTTCACTACTCGATATGTCCAGCGCCAGAATGATCATGACATGCGCCACGCCTGCGAATTCCTATTTGAGGACGACAGCCAATGTCTGATGTTCTCGGCAGGATGCCTGCCGTGCCGGCCCGCGAGTCGATCGCTGACGCCGAGGCTCGTTTAAGTTCCGATGCAACGCAAGAAACCGCTGCCCGACAACGATACGCGTATTGTCCCGGCCGAGGCAACGCCCAACACGTGGACTCTGGGGAATCCTCCAGCATCAGAGGAGATCGATCGAAGTCAAAGACATGACATAATCCGAGCGACCTCTCTCTCCTTCTTGGCCTGCTCAAGTATAAGAGCCATTGGAGTTCGACGTCGGAAACAGCTGTATCAATCAACAGCAACAGCAACAACAAGCAACACCAGTCCTCTGCTCCCAGTCCGAGCAGAAATACTTCCCTGAGAAACGAAAATAGCCAAAACACTTCTCCCACCACTACAATGACTTTCAAGAACATCATCATCGCCGGCCTCCTGACCACAGGTGCCGCAGCTGCCCCTGCGCTCGACACCCGCCAAGGAATCTGGCACCCAGAGACGTGCGACGATGTCCAGAACTACATCGACTGCATCAACCTCAGCCCGGCCGGCTTCGTCTGCATGGTCCCCTACCCCCCGGTCCAGGGCCTCTGGTGAGTCTACTCATTCCACTTCCTGTGCGCAGCACAACACAGCGCAGGGTACACGCTGACTCGAATGCCATGGAAATAGTTCCGGATACTGCGGCGAATGCTGCAACGGCGGATCGCTCAACAGCTGTGCCACGTTCGGCATTGATGACTGATCACGACGAAGTTGACCAAGGGAGGAATAGTGTCAAAGTTATCGGAATGATGAGCTCGTTCGACCACGAGGTAGTAACCGTGCACGAGGTGTTGGATGGACGGGCTGGTAGCCCATTGACATTCGCTGTATGACTTACTCTGACCAGAGCACATAACATACTCTTGTAGCGAAGTAGTTAGGCTTTGGTTGGTCCTTTCGAAGTGTTGACCTTTCTTGCTACAAAATCACACTCTCTTTCCTTTCTAATGACGCAATTCACTCTGTGACCTCTATCACACCAAGTACAGTGGGTAGAATTGGGAGTTCACAGCACGTATCATGCGTCTCAGTTATATTTTGAAGCTCTAGGGATCATCAAGGGTAGCTCAAGGACACTCTAGATGCAGTTTCATAATTATCCTTACTATCTTTATTGATAAATGATGCTCTTAAGCGCAGGCCTGATGTTGGTGGTCTGAGGCCGCGTCGTCTTTTCTGTCCACCCACTGTATCTACCTTGAGGGAGATGGGGTCAGTCCACTGCCGGACATCCGATGTGCAGTGAGTCAACGTCAAAGCAGAGGTACATACAGCACCTCAGCGACTTGTACATGTCGTGCAAATCTGCAGGCTGCGCTCTTCGCTGCCGAGCGACACTACATGTCGAGGTAGTCCGGGGAAGACGACCCCTCCGCCTTCCCCGCCAGTGGCCCAGTGGCGTCCGGGGTGCCGGAACAAAGTCGACTATCCTCGGAAGTATCATGTCGTGGTGTCAAGTCTGGAGGTACACCTCCGCCGGGGTTTCGAAAGTGCGGAGGTAAAAGCCTCGGAACGGCTTCGGAGGGTGGACCACGGCGCCTCGGATCGTGATGCTACTGGCCTGGAGGGCGGCTAGTTCCACGCTGGGCAAGATGCATAAGTGAACTTCAAGTCAGTGACGGAGTAGTATTAGTAGGGCTTTAATTCCGCGACTTGAACAGACAAGAGGTCGTTCCGGAGGTATTCAACTCTCTTCTCTGTCGGTGCGAACACCATGTCTCACCCTCCTGGTCTCACGAAACCAACCTTCGAGCAACACCACAACGGCTTCGGGGCCGGATACCCTCGCCCCAGAATATCATGGCGCCACCTGAGCGATGAGTCGACGACAGCGGCATGGACACAGACCTCATACGAGATCGAAGTGACCAGAAACAGCGGCACGCCCCAGAGATACCAGGTCGAGAGCAATGAATCTGTCCTGGTCCCGTGGCCCGCAGAGAACCTCCAGTCCCGAGACAGCGCGACAGTCAGGGTTCGCACGACAGGCAAAATAGACGATGCGATCGTACACACGCCATGGTCACCATCCTCAACCATTGAAGTCGGCCTGCTCGGCAGGCAAGACTGGAAGGCGAACTTCATCTGCGCCACAGAACACATCGGGCCCGCCAGCCCTCTGCAGCCACTTCGCTTCTACAAGCAGTTCGAACTCCCAGCTGCCTCTCAAAAAGGACGCCTCTACATCACGGCCCTCGGGGTTTTCGAAGCACACATCAACGGCAACCTGGTCAGCGGCGAATGCATGGCCCCGGGCTGGACTAGCTATGGCCATCGGCTGTCGTATAGGGTCCACGATGTGACTGCCCTGCTGCGCGAGGGCCTCAACACCATATGCGTCGAGATTGCCGAGGGCTGGTACGCCGGGCAGCTCGGGATCCAGGGCGGGGGCCGCTTCTTGTATGGTGGAAAGGAGGTAGGGCTGCTAGCGCAGCTAGAGATCACACAAGACGATGCGCAGCAGCCTACGGCCCTTGTCGTCTCCGACGAGACGTGGAGTGTTTCTCCGAGCGCCATTCAGTCGAGCGAGATCTACAACGGCGAGATATACGATGCGCGTCTGGAGCGTGAAGGCTGGCGGACCTCCGTTGAGGGCTCCGTACCCTGCCGGTGCCTGCCCTGGGTCAATGCGTCTCTGGTGGCCCCTGATGCGCCGCCTGTTCGGGTTGTCGAGGAGAGGGTTCCCATCGAGATGTTCCGGTCCAAGTCCGGTCGGCTCATCTTTGACTTTGGCCAGAATCTAGTCGGCAAGGTCCGTGTAGGCAAGCTCAACCTGCCAGCCGGACAGCAACTGACCCTCAAGCAAGCCGAGGTCATGGAGCACGGGGAGCTCGGCACCCGTCCGCTACGCTCCGCCAAGTGCACCGACATCATCATATCCGCTGGCGCCGTGATCCACGACTGGACGCCAAAGTTCACATACCACGGCTTCCGCTACGTCGAGATCGACGGCTGGCCCGAAGGCCGAGAAGAGGAGCTAAAGGGGCCCAACGGGCTGACGGCCCTGGTCATGCAATCGGACCTCAAGCGGAGGGGGCGCTTCGAATGTTCGAACGACTGGCTCAACAAGCTCCATTCCAACGTCGTCTGGTCCATGCGCGGTAACTTCTTCTCGATACCGACCGATTGCCCCCAAAGACCTGAGCGCCTCGGCTGGACGGGCGACCTCGCGCTCTTCTCCCCGGCGGCATGCTTCATCTATGACACGGCCGGTTTCCTGGGTGATTGGCTGCAAGACCTGTCCGCTGAGCAGATGGAAGGGTCCCGCGGCGGGATCCCTCCCCTCGTTGTCCCCGATGTTCTCTGGACATCGCTGTTCCCCAGGAACATAGCGCAGGGCATCTGGGACGACGCCACCGTTTTGGTGCCTTGGCAGCTATACCGCCACAGCGGCGACCTCGACTTGCTCGAGCGTCAGTTCGAGAGCATGCAGGCCTGGCTGACACGAGGTCTGCCACGGGACTCAGACGGCCTCTGGCAGCAAGGCTGGCAGTTCGGAGACTGGTTGGATCCGACAGCACCTCCCATCGACCCAGCCAACGCCCGCACCGACGGCGTGCTCGTCGCCGACGCATATCTGGTCCACGTCACGGAGCGCATGGTAGACGTCTGCGCTCGTCTCGGGAAAGAGACGCTAGCAGAACAGTACATCCACGACGCGGCACGGCTCAAGCGAGCCTTCCAGTACCGATACGTCACGCCTCGCGGTGGCCTGGCGGGTGATTCACAGACGGGCCTCGCCCTAACCATCCACTTCAACCTCTTCGAGACAGAAGAGCAAGTCCTCCACGCCGCATCGAGGTTGGAGCACCTCGTCAGGGCCGCCAGGTTCAACATCGCCACGGGCTTCGCCGGAACGCAGGTCATCACGCACGCCCTGACGCGCATCGGGCGGCCTCAGCTGGCATACCGCATGCTTCTCGAGAAGACATGTCCTAGCTGGCTGTATCCGATAACCATGGGTGCCACGACCATGTGGGAGCGTTGGGACAGTATGCTGCCCGACGGCTCGATTAACCCGGGCGTGATGACGAGTTTCAACCACTATGCGCTCGGGGCCGTGGTCGATTGGATGCACGGGACGATCGGGGGGATCAGCCCACTCAGCCCGGGATGGAAGACGATCAAGGTCAGGCCGATTCCTGGCGGGAACCTCACGTCTGCAGCTGTGTCGTTTGGTGGGCCGTATGGGCTCGTGTCGTGCCGCTGGGTGCTTTCCGAGTCGGGCGTCTTCGAGATGGACCTGACGATTCCGCCGAACTCTAAGGCTAAAGTGATACTCCCCAGTGGAACTGCAATGGGTCTCAATGATGACTTGTTGCCGGCGACTGTCGTGGGATCTGGCACGCATCACTTCGAGTGCCAGTGTAAGTTGGATACGTGGCCACCTGCAAAGTACATACCGCCCTTTTTGCCCAAGCCAGAGGAGGAAACGATAGCTTGTTAGACTTTTCCCAAGGGCTCGGCCTCCAACAGAGGGCATGGGAGGGATTGCAGCACGGCTGTGACATCAGACGTGCAGCTGGGCATCAAAGAGGGGTCTGCCTTGGCGGGATGAGCTGTCTTCGGATGGCATGCCAGGCTCAGCTCGGTCAAGACTCAGGCGGCCAAACCGTCACACAACAACTGCTTTGCAGATTGGTCACTGCCAGCATAGTATGCCTTGCCGTGTTTCCCGAGGACAGGGACCCAGGCCTCCAGCATCTTCCTGCCTAGGTAGGTGACACAAGATACCTCAGACGAATGAAAGCGACAAACGAATGATACCTAGAAGGCCAAGAATGCAAGATGCACCCCGCCACCCTCCGTCGAGGGAAGCGGACCAACCGCCTGGCCGTCGTCCAGCCTAGGTATGCAGAGCTTATGGCGCAGACCCTTCCGCAGATATCCAATCATGAAAGATTTCTTTTTGATAACGTGACCAGTACTTGCGGAGGCTGTGATTCCCTGAACCTGCGCGGAATGCAAGAAAAGTTGCGAACCCCCCGCCCCGCGACAGACGTCTCTCGAATTTACTCCAACTTGTGCTGCGGTGGTAATAACGCGAAAGTCTACCAACCACGGAGGATCTTTCCGGTGGCGGTATATTCAGCGCTCCTCCAATCTCCGACAGAATTAGCATAAACATCAATGATATGGATTCCGGAAGCAGTAAGTGTATCGGTCTCGCCATCTGCGCGAATGCTAACAGCACGCAGCCACCAAGCGCGATGGCGACGACCATGACGCATACTCCTTGTCCAACAGCTCTGCTGCATCACCAGACTTCGACCAAAAGTCGTTGGATACCCCACTTGGCGAGTGGGAAAGGTTTCATCTTCCAGAGCAATTCGCAATCATTCTGCTACGCGACGAGGATCTGCCTTCTCTTTATAGGAAGGCCTCGTCAAAACGAGGGACCACCGCATTCCGGCAACATCACGATGTTCTTCTCAACCGGTTCTTCGCCGACATTGAGAATCACTACACAGGGCCTACTCAGGAGTGGTTTGAGTTCCTTTGCATGTCCAAGCAGCGCCGGGAAATATCTGAATGGGTCATTCAATCAACTCTCGTCGAGCTCCCTCGATTGACGGCGGAGCTCGAGACACTGACTATTCCAGGCGAGCGTGAGCTCAAAAAGTATTTGACAAAGAATCCTAGCTTCCTGCCACCGCTACGAAGAGAACAAGAAGAAAGCAAATCCGAGATCAGCAGAGCTAAAGGCCTGGAATCTACGAGTGAAAGCGATTGCGAAGCGCCGCCCTCGATCCTGGGAACACTTTTCGTGGGCCAACCGTTTGAACGCTTCAAACGGAGAGTGCTTTTTTTGAGCAAACCCGATTTGAGCATTGGGGATGCTTTGGCTATCCAGGACGTCAACCTACTCACGGTTTTGCTTGAGCAACGCTTCTTTGAGGTGGCTACGGGCGAGTATGCCTGGATATCTGATTTGAGAGCCACCGGACTGCGCCACCGAGAAATAGCAGAGATCCTCCACTCCTCCGCGCACGATGCGCCTTGGATCTTCTTCAACCCAAGCCCGAAAATATCTGAAAATTGGGAATCTGCCGATGAAGACTCCCATTATGAGAACTGCTCACATTCGATCGTCCCGCAATCGACCGAGCCCAACCCGTTCGCAAGAGTGCGGTCAGGTATGAGCGAGTTGACGATGCAACCCCAACCAGAATTTCAGGTCTCATATGTGCAACGGTTCGTGGAAGAACTGTGTGGCGTGGGTGGAGTTGTGCCAGACTCCCGCGACTTGGCCTCCTGGAATGGTAGGGCTGTATTTAAAGGCCATGGTGGGGTCCGCATCTCCTACCTAATGGACGACCCGGACCACCTCGAACTCGACACGCCCACACAAGTCGCCTTCCGTCTTCACAGAGTAAGCATGAGGGTCTTGGCAGCTGTGGCTCTTTTGCAAGAAGCTCAGTTATGCTGCACGTCCTTCACATTCATGGGACTCACGGAGAAAAACGGCAGTCACCAACCCATCGCTACCATCCGCAACATTCCCGTTTCGTGGGTGACTGTACTTGAACAACGCTGTCGGGCAGCTGGGGAAAGCCCGATGCTTTCGACCGGGGAAGAAACACCGGAATGTCTATCCCTAGGTGTATGGTCTTTCCGAATCCTCTCAAAGCTACATCTACAGGACATCCTTCCGCCTGAGTATTCTTCGACGGCATCGAAAACAAATCGCTCACACTTACATGTGGCCTCGCTAGCTTTGCAGCTGCTGTGCGTTGGCCTGTTGTCATATGTGCAGGCCCACATTGGCTGTTTTCGTCCCTTTTTCCTCGATCGTGAGGTCGACAAGATGTTGCTGCTGGGACTCCGTCCAGGTGTCGAGGTCAGCTACAACTATCACATCGAAGCTCGTCTCGTAGACCTCTCATGTCTCTCAGGAATGACGGGAAATAAGGTCTTCATTCTGGCTCCGCCCATGTCATTGTCGAAGCTTGACGACACACAGAGGCTTGACGTGTCGGGCACTCCCGAAGACATCTTGGATACCTGGGGCCCAGGCCAAGTGATCTGTCGACAGAACTCAGAGAACACGCCAGTCGCCATAGTTCTTGCCGGCGGATTCATTTTCCCGGTTCGATCAAATGACGGTGCTGTTGCGTACCACTGGGCCCATGAGCTCGACATCAGCCCAGACTCGCCAGCACTGGATATGAAACGCCCGATTGTTGTTGGTACGCAAGTCAAGATCAATCTGAATTGCTGCAATTACGCTCAGAAGGATAGCCGGCGGAAGGAGGTCGAAGGCTGCTTGTTCGATCTCGGTACCGAGAGCACGCACTGGGAGATGAATCAACAGCAATTCGGACTTCAAGCCGGGTTTCACGCGATGGGCATGGTAAATTTGACCAGAACAAAAATGCCAGGAGTCAACATCAAGACAGCAAGGCTGCAGCGGACTATGAGCGACCAGGACCTCGTTGACTTCCTTGGCTGCCTCTGGGGTGTCAGGGTCAGTTGCTGTACAGGTGTGGCGCAACGAGTGCTCCTCCAACACCTTGCTGGCGATCTCTTGCCAATATTCGCAAAAGCAGAGACTAACCGCAAAGAATTCAAAACATGGAAGGAGCTACATGAAAAGCACCAGGTATTCGAACGACTCCAGGATGTGGCGGGACCCGAGCCCTTCAGGGTTTGGCTTCGAACGTTGCGCCCCTATCTCCACGACTTCTTGCTCCGGGCAATACGACTGCTGCTCTGCAGACTCGCAGCCACCGGGCTGAGCGCTGACAAAAGGTTCTTTTCCGTAGCATGGCCAAGTTCCCAGAGTCTCGGGGCCTGCATACGAATCCCCATCCGGGATGACCACACAAAGTGGCTACCAATGCTCGAAGACTCGGCAGAATGCGCGACCTTTGCCTACATGAGCGACATCTGCCTCGAAGCAGGCGGTATACAGTGCCAAGGTTCCAGTTGGAAGCTCAATCATCGGATCCCGATGCTCGAGACCTCAGTCCACTGTCCAGAGCAACACGGCCAGTGGAACCTGAGCAACGGAGAGTCTTATTTCTTCCGCAACCTGGACCGCGAACTCTTCTGGGTGAAAGCAGAGAAAGACCCCCAAAGGTTGCACGAGAATCTACCAGCAATACTCACGGCCTTGGAACGATTCAACAACGTTCCCAGTCGCGTTGCCAATAGGGTTTTCGAACGTGTCAGGGAGAGAAAAGGACGGATTTGTGAAAGAAGGCTGGCTCTGACGCAAAGTGGCGAAGCGGCTGTTGTGCTTTCTAAGAAGTATGATGGGCAGTAGAGCGACCTTCCTCGCAACCATCGATGCCGATGACAGAGAGAGAAAGGAGAACGAGGGCGAACAGGATGATAAGCCTGACAGGGTAAGGCAAACCTGTCTTGCAGGGATCACTGTAAGATCAGACTGAAGGTAAACAACGACTTGAAAGACTGCAGCAAATTGTCGCAGGACGACCTCGAATTTGGTATGAAACAATTTCAACCGACGCGCCCAGCCGCCCTCTGCCTACCTTGGGTCATTTGATCGCCTTTATCACGCTTCAGATATCAAGATTCATCGCCAGGGTGGGATTACATGTTCTCAGCGCAAGCGACTCGGTCCACTTGTCATCGTGATGGGCGTTGAGAATGGTTAGGCAGGCCAGTTGCGTCGTCCAGATGCACTCTATCGTAGTCTGTCACTTGACACCGGAGAGGCCGCGGCAGCAGCTCAGAGATAGTGTCGCACTCGCAAAGAGGGGGCGGCACAGTTGAAAGTTGAGGGTGCATTCGCCACTGATGGAAGCGGCACAGTCCTTGGCGACCCCAGAAAGCCAGCCAAGCAGGCAAGCAGGGTCTTCGCCTCCTCGACTGTGCCGCACGATCGCATCCCTTTTCGGTGCATCGCTGACGTCAACAGCATCTGATTAGATTCGAGACTGGCGATCCAGCCTCGCAGGAGAGGGCCACCAACCGCATTTCGCATCACCGGACATGCTCGGAGCATTGCACGCGGCGATCGCGACGATCGTGACTTCCGACGCGACTGTGCCGCAAAGGCGTGGCCGACAGAGCGTCATCAGTTGTGTCGGTGGCTGCGGCACGGCGACGGCACAGCGACGGCAGCACCGGGCGGCAACATCAAAACGTCTGTGTCTACTTCGACAGGTCTAAAAATGGACTCTGGAAGCAAAGCTCGAAGTCTATATCAAGGCCTCTAATCCCCGGCGACTCATCTGCTTTCGTGGACATCACCAGCCTACTGGCTTCACCCTTAATCGCAATATTGAACATCTTTTCTGACTTCCCTCAACTGAACCTTTCGACATGCGTTCCACCCTCATCCAAGCCATCCTGCCCGCCGGCGCTCTCTCGGCCGCTGTGCACTCGGTCCGCTCCGTGGAGACCAGCGAATCCCTGGTTCGCCGCGAGCCCGGCCAACGGCTCCCGGGCTATGTGGCCTCCTCGAACTGGACCTCGGAAGAACTGTTCGGGCTCGACCTGGACTCGCACCCAGACATCTTCAGGCCCGCCTACGATGCCGACCCCGCCGCCACCGAGTACGCCTTGAAGATGAGAGACGTCGAGCCGGCCCACCTCCAAGCTCGCGACGACGTCGAGACAGACCTCTTGCTGAGCGAGGCCCGCATCGATTGGGGCTGTGACGGCAACATTCAGGCTCCCCTCGAAGACGCCATCGCCGCCCTTTGTAGCGACGGCGTATGCAGCCACGCAGACGAGTACATCCATCCCGTCGACTGGACCGACGGCGGCGCCATCGCAACCCATAACCTTGTCTTCACGGTCCAGGGCAGGTACAATGGCAACGTCAGACACCACCTCATCGACGCCGTCAAGGCGACGAGTACCGAGGACACGTGGTCAGTCCACGATGTCAGCTGGCAGGTCGGCGGCGTCACTGGGACCGAGCTCGGCGGGTGGTGCGCCATGACCCAATTTTCAAAGGGCATCTCGATCAGCCGCTATGATGACGGCAACAGGGATGACTGGCTTGACATCACCGTTGAATTGCGCCCTACCGACGGTATGTGCAGCCCTCTCCCTTCCTTCCATTTCACCTAATCCCCCCCTTGGTTTGTGGCCTGGCTGCAAGAAAACGTCGTGCTGACCCTGGCTTTTAGGCTATTGTCTTACCATGGCGGTTATGGAGATGGTTAGAGAACAAATCGAGGGGCTTGCCGGGAACTTCTTCGGTATCGTGAAGCCAAATGGCTGCGACTAAAGGAGCGGTCCGGCTCGACTCGCAGGCGGAGGTCGAAATGGCTGTGGTCACGGTCTCCTGCCGGCGATGTTGTGGATGGAAATGTCAATGTATGAACAAGTCGTGAACCTTTTTCCTGATACGTATGTTCTCTGCTCGTTGAGTAATCGAAGGAGAATAAATTTCGCCATGATCGCCTTTCGTTCGTTCAAAATTTGCCAGAGCTGAGGTAGGCGTGACGATTCATTAATTCTGTAGTCACGCATCTGGGTTGCTGCTGGGCCGTACACCCAATTCCTGATGATGGCTGTTCTTCTACGAGAAAAGAAAAGCGACCAGAGAAGAACAACAAAAAGAAAACAACACCGCATACTCGCTGGTCGTCACTGATTGAACTCCTAGGCCAGCCTTGAAAAGGGTCTTGGGGTCATACATAGGATGTATCAATTCCGTGGGTGGAGTTCAAGAGTTCGGATACTCGAAGGCTAAGCTCTGAAGTCTGCATTGTCATATCACCTTGATGAGCGGAAGCACAGGAGCCAGATGTCAGATGTTGGGATGAGACGGTAATAGCATTGTGCTTCTACGCTGTATCAATTTGGTGCGTCTGCATCCTCGACCCTGGAGCAACGGGGTCGACGCCCTGAAAGATGATAGTTCGTGTTTAATCACGGCTTTGGTCCTTTCCTGCGGTGGTTTCTTGGCCTCGCATTGCCATGCCATATAGATGCCTCCCCGCGACCTCCCTGTCCAGCAGCTGGATCATACGTTTCGTCGCGTCAGACTGCCTCCATTGTGCGTGAGGTCGAACTAAGATTGATTCAAGGGCTGAAGTGTACGAGGTTGACTGCGCCGGATGTGAGGTGCAATAGGAAGTCCTTTCTTTCCAAGATTTACTCAAAATTCCCACGACAGCATTTGACGTGCCAACAAAGACGCTCAGCGCCCGACTCATTCCTTGGACCGCAGGCATTGGGTCATTCTGTCGTGGGCCAATTGACTACAATACGCGGATGGCCAGCAATGACAATCTTCAATAGGAAATCCCCATAATTAGTGCACGGGGTGCAATCGGCGGCGCGGGTTACAGTTGACAGGGCATGCTTGAAGCGGAAGGTCGCATTTCGGCTGGCGTCTTGGCTCACATGTGTCTCTAAAGGATTAGGGCTGGCGTAGCCAGTTTACTCAATGTCTAGACTGTTGTTACCCTGCTTATATTCAGAGTAATAATTGGTTGGTAGCAGGTTGCTAGCCAGAGTCATAGGCAGCGAAGCAGCCCACCGCGACAGGCAAATGCAGACCGAAGGCCAAACCTCCGGTAGGTGAAGCCTTTTCACCACCCAGCTTCCCATCACACACATTCCTACATCGCCTTCCAGGCCGGATGGAAGCAGACCGGAACCGAGTTGCTCTACGAGACAACTCCTGTCGCCAAATGATCGTTCTGTGGTCTAATCGAATAAAATGAAGCAATTAGAACAATGGAGACAGTGACCAGTGGCTACATGCTCTAGTCTCGAAGGTTGATACGCGGAGAGCAGCGTATTTGGCCGAACCTAGCATAGGCACTCTTGGTACTGCAGGTCTCCGGTGGTGATACCCTTACCTGGGCAGACTCGGCACCGGCGATGCAATCCTTCGACGACTTGGCAACCAGGAACAGACACATCCCCGCGCATGGTAAGCACTCTGGGGTTCTTGGCCGGCTGGGCATTGAGAAATGACCGCAACTCACTCGCCCCAGCATCGAGAAGTGCATTGCAGTCCGCAGAAAGGAAGGCTCATGTAAATGCGCCAGTTCTTCGAGATCCTTGCAGGCCCAAGAGACAATAATCGTGGAGCGAGCGGGCAGGCCAGGAGCGGCTACTCGCTGCTAAGCTTGGAAACAGGTGCAAAGCATTGGCATGGAAGAAAAGGTATAAGTTGGCGGTCAACCGCCGTCATTGCCGGTAAAATGTTTCCTCTTGAAAGCAAGCCATCTCGATAGCCAACATTCCCCCGCTTCTGCCCATTCCCACAAGCTACTCGACAAAGATTATTCAAGATGCTCTTCGAGTATCTTCTTCCCAGCCTGTTAGCTGTCACAGCTGCAGCTTTCCCCCTGGCCGATGTTGCCGAATCTGACGGGGAGCTCGTACTCTTCAAGCGCGACGATGCCCTCGACGCTCGAGATCTCGAGCTCGCCGACGTCCATGGTGTCGACCTGACCGAGAGTAAGGTTATCCCCAACAATTCCTCCTGATGTGCCCTTGAATGACGCTGATCGGTCGTCGCGCCATATAGTGTACAAGCACTCCATGCTCAAGCGCGACGACGGCGATCACGTCACCATCTGGGTCGCCCGCAGCTTCGAAGAGCACCATGGTGAGGCCGAGGACGAGCAGGGCGTTACCAAACGCCAGAATGCCCGTCCTGGCAGGGAGAGCAATTACTTGAACGACGGGTCTCCCAAGTTCTGCTCCAACCACAGGAGGCAGAACCACACAGGACCGAACGGGCCGTTCTCGGGCGGTGTGCAGGCCATGCACAGGTGGGCCCGGGACCACCGGGGCAGCTGGCCGGTCTTCAATTACTGGGAGAATCTCGTCATCGCTGGCTCCAACTCTGGTGCCAACGCCGTCTACAAGGCGAGGAGGGTCAGCGGCGGCACGGGATATTCGCGAGTTGGCACCCACGACGTGCGGAATGATGCGGACTGGACCCAGAACAGGGCTCGTGAGTTCAGTGGCCGATGGAGGGCGTCCTCCAAGGGAGGGGAGACTTGCGGCCCCAACTCGCGCATCAACTACGAGATCGTCACGACCAACCTTCGTTACTGAGCTATCAGCAGCCGCAACGAAGGCAGACGAGCTTGTCCTGTCTTGCAGGCCATGGAAGTAGACCTGACATCGACTGGAATCAGGAGTCATGGACTCGCGTGATTGGGGGGATTTTGGGCACGTAGTAGGACAGTAAATGGAATCGTTGACTCTCCGGAAGTGCACGCTGCAATGGGGTCGCGGAAGCGAATTCAAAATGTGGCACCGGAGGCGCGGGTAGGATGGGGAGAATAGAAAGATAGAAGGCGGCGTACTTAGAACCATGTGAGCCTCAACAGCCTGCTCGCTGCCGCAGCGAAGAAGATAACGGCGACCAGGACTGTGATCGTGACAGTTGAGATGATGCCTTTGTGTTTAGCAAAAACAGCTCGCTGCCGAAAACATCGCGAGAGGGAACACATATCAGGACAACACCACGTGACACATGCAGAAAGAATCAGATATGCTGTGGTCCTGTTTGCTATGGTAACAATATAGATAGAACTATCATGTATGCCTCAAACATGTCATACACTCCTCATCAAGTAACAAAATAAAAGTGAATACGACTGTTATCACCTTTCGTTGAATTGAATTTAGCTAGCAGAGATACTTAGCATCTCAATGATTCCTGAACTACAGTTATCAGGGCGTTCTGTCGTGGCCATTTACACTACAATACGCGTATGGCCAGCAATGACGTACAGGGGCCCGGGGGGATCTTCAGCGGGAAGTCCCTATAATTAGAGTCCGGGGTGTGATCGGCGGCGCGGCATACGTCGCCCTGCCCCTCGGCCCCGCTGCACCCCGGCCGGCCGTGGCAACGTCGAGGTCGGCCGCTCAATTGAGTAGTTTGGTGATTGCAACCGGTAGACGCCGCAGCCGCCGAGCGCTGGTCCGGCTGAGGCTGAAAAAGGAGATCGTCGAGGCCGTCAGGACGGATCCTTGCTATCTTCCCCAGCCCGGCCCGCTCGTTACTGATGATCCGTACTTGGCACGACCATCGCCGTATTGAATACGCGCCTCTTTGGTGATTTCTGCTTCTTGATTGCCTCATCGGTCTTGCGTTTCCATTTTTGGAGTTGCCTCTAGCTGGCACGTCTGCAAGGAACGCTGGAATTGTGCATGAACGTCATCCTCTGCCCGTGCCATCTGCGGATGTCCTCCGTCTATAAAGCTGGCCTCATCCAGCGTTGCTCAGAGTCCATTCTATCAATTCAGCTCAACAAACCTCAGAAAGAACCACTACAATACCAATATTATCAAGCCACACCGGCCTCTGCCACCGCCATCTCCTCACTCATACTTCACTTCCAAAAGAACCACTTCCAAGACAACCATGCCTAGCTTCACCACCCTGACCACCCAGGCTCTCCTCCTGAGCTCGATCGCAGTGGCCGCGCCCGTCAACGACGGATCTGCCCCTGCAGGCAATATCGCCCAGCGACAGAGCCAGGGCTGGGAGTCCAAGGACGGCGACGGCAACACCCGCATCCGCGTCTCCGACAAGAAGATCAACTGGGGCACCCTCAAGGTCGGCGACGTACTCGGCGACCTCTATAAGGAGTGCTCAGACGTCTCCTGCGGCTCAGAGGGCAAGGAACTCGAGCACGACATTGAAATCATCAACAAGGACCGCATCAAAGTCGACCGCACCCTCCGCATGCACGCCGACGGCTCCTTCGCGACGCAGGACGGAGGCAAGAACCACGACATGTTCAAGGTCGCCCGCGCCGCGCTTGAGGAGATGATCGAGGAGAGGGAGTCCCACTGGACGGACATGGTCAGCTGCAACATGTACAACATCTGCGATTCCAAGGCCTTCAAGAACCACAACCCCGACGGCGAGCCGGAGACGGAGTACTGGTACCCGCAGGAGATCCACATCCGCGTCGATGGCGACGACGACGATAACATGGCGACGCTGGACCTGAGCTTCGAGATCAAGGACGGCCCTGAGGACGACGAGTTCTGCAGCACGCTTACCGATATTGGGTCCGCCGTCAGCGGAGCCGTCGGCAACGTTGCCGCCAACGGCGGCTTCGTCTTTGGCCTGGCGAGCCTCTTCTGCGACTAAGCGAGTGGTCACTCTCGACTCGTATCGATCACGGAGTTTTTTTGCTTGAGCTCTGGTATCTTATTGTCAACAATTACCTGTAACCTCATTGTAACACCACATGTACAACACTACTACTACTAGCGTTCAATCTACTTAGTCAACCACAATGCCCCTACCATCTTGATACCAACGTGCCGCCGTCCCCGCCACCGAATCATATGGTTTTCGATGCATGCCCCTTTCCAAGAACGCAGCCTTTCAAAGAGTAGTCCGCAGAGATAAACCGAGGACAGCTCTCAACAGCATCCACTTGAGGTCGGCAGCGAGAGCAAGTTGATTGAGTAGTACGACGCCTTCATGGTCTCTGTCAGAGAGGCCAACTCCTCAGAAGGTGAAGAACAGAGCTGTTCGACAGGCAAAATCAAATGGCATCCTGCAAAAAGGCAAAAACATACAACACCGGGTATTCGCTGGTCGTCACCGACCCAACTACTAATCCAGCCCTCACTGGCTTGACTATGGGAGAGCGGACGGGATCCCGTATTTTCCAGTAGGTATGGTCGTATGTGCTGGGAGAACCGGAAACGGGGATACAAGAGCTGACTGCTGGTGTCGAGATGATCAGTTCTAGCCGGGTTGCGCACCGAACGTAACCTGCTTGGAGAGCGCCTTGCCCCAACATAGACGTAAGTGACCAAGGTCTGAAGTCTAGTACGTATAGTGTGTCGTCGAAGACCCTCATTACGAGATGACAGATGGATGCCCCTTTGTGATAAGAACCCAGGAATAAAGCATGAGATGTATGAAGTTTGGCTTTACAGGACTCTCTCCACGGCCCCCACGCCAAGCCCTCATCAAGTACCAACCGTACCCCCAGGCTCGAACCCCTCCATCTTCGACCTTTCGTCAACCTCGCTCACTCACACGAACACGGACACGGCCAATCAAGTCCAAGGCATTCGAAAAGGTCACGCCCCCCGTCGGGCCGGACGAGCCCATCGTCCTGACGCACGGGGACCTCTGGCCCGCCAACATCATGGTGGACAAGGACGCGGACGGCCTCTTCCGCGTGACGGGCATCATCGACTGGGGAGAAAGCGGCTTCTACCCGGCGTACTTTGAGCAGAGCAAGATGCTGCATGTCTTTGGATTCGGCAGCAACAACGACTGGTGGAGGTACCTGCCGGAATGTCTTGCGCCCTCGACGGATCCTCAGAGATGGCTGGCCACGCATCTGTGGCATCAGACGTGCAAGTAGGGCGATGGGGTCATGAGCCCGTGGCAGGAGACCTCGTGTGTAACAGTGTGCTGAGCCACCTCCTGCTCGTCGTTCATGGCGGCAAGAGAGAGAAGAATTCGCGACCTGACCAGTGACCATATCACGACGATCCGCGGCTGCTTGTGCCCCTTTCCTTGCCCAACCCCTCCGCCGAAATGCAGTGCATCGACTTGACTCGTGCCGATGTCTCACTGCAGTCGACCCCCTGACGATCGGGTCATATATTTTGGAAGACATGTCTTCTAAGGGTGAATGCACGCGCGTTGCAGGAGCGGTGTGACTGTGATTTGACCGTTTGCCTTGCTTCGCCTCGCATGCCCCCGAAGGCTGAGCGGCCTGGTGAAGGACGTTGGGGCCGGTGAGCTGACGGCCCTGCATGGTGCATCCTCACACCGACCTGGCCTTCAGCTGCCGCACCACCCCAAGTTCTAGACTTGGCTCTGCAACTACCGCCGCCTCTTTGTCCTCGACCTCCCTGAAGACACTAAGCCTGGGTTGGGTCACTCGCGCGATGGTGGCTTGGCCCCTCGGCACAGATTCCGCCCCTCCTCCGCATTCTGCCCAGAGTGCTTGTCTCCCCAGTGCCGAAAGCTTTGCGGTCGCTGCCCCCTGGTCCTGGGATCTTGGGTTGCAGTGGGTGATTTAACAATTCTCCGATCGTGCGTGGATCGCCATGCATCGCCATGCTTCTGCCGGCGCCCGTCTCGGCCCATATTGGCAGGAGAGACATGTGTCGTCTCGCACACATAAGAAAGGATGGGATCATGACAGGTCGGCTTCCGTCAGTCGACCGCCGTCATGCGACCAGAAACGGGCATCGTTACACGGCAACCGTATTCAGAGCGCCAACCAACGGCGCGCTTGTGCATCTCATGCAAATGCATGCATGGGAACTGAGGATCTCGTACGACACGAAAGACGCGCTCGAGCGATGCCTGAAAAGTATCCGAGACATTGTCTCGGGCTAGACTCGCTCGGCTCCCCAGCCTGTCGGATCCAGAATCGTGACCTTCAGCCCAGCACACCCGACCCAACGCACAGGGCCAAGAAGGCGCGGCGCTTCTCGTCGGAAACCGACAAAGAGCGAGAACAGCTGCCGTTGAAAACCACGCGCAGGCTCGTAACCGCTGCGTGGTGGTCAGACTCGACTGCCATCAGCTGCACTTGTGGCGGGCGAGCGCCACCTTCAGCTGATGATTCCCTGCCAAAACCTCGGACGATCAACGGCCAGCACACGACGAGGCGCTTCGATAGTCGCGAGGAACACGAGCCCAGACCCGCGCTTACTTCTCTCACGGCCGAGTGGCCGGCCCAATAGGCCACCGTCGATTACAACTCGCCCGCCCCCATCGTCGCGCCTAGCACCAACTCAAAAGCACGACTACTGCGGTGTACAGTCAACACCATGCACCACCGGCCGTGTGGGCGGTCTCCGCGGGTTCTGGCCTCCCAGCTACCACACAAGGCGAGAGGGGGCCCGGAAAGCTGGGCCCGGCAAGTTGGGCGCCCACCGTTTAGTCCCCCTCGGGCAACACTTCGCGGGGGAGAGGCACAAAGAAACCAACCGTCAGCTTGCGCGAGCGAGGCGCGCCCTAACGTCGCCGGCTCGACTAGTTCCCGCTTCCTATCCCGCGGCTGCTCAGCACTAGGCCCTCCCCGGCGGGCGAGACGGCTCTTTGGGACGAGGCACGCCCCTTCCAGACCCGTGAGCCATTGAAGTCTGGTGACTCTGGTCCCTGACCCTGCCCCGTGTGCTCGGGTCTTTAGGTTGGCCAGAGGTCGTCCCGAATCTGTGGGCTGGACCCTGGGGCTGTGCCGCTGCTGCCGACAGGTAACGTTCGTGTCGAGCCGCGCCCTCGTTGCTTCTCCTGGTCTTACGCCGCAACAGGTCCAGCCCACTCGGCCGTAGCCCAGAGCTGTCAACACTGGTAGGATCTGCAGTAGGGCTGCTGGTTCGGACGGTTCAGTTGCCAGGCTGTCAGGTATAAATATGAACGGGTCTCGTCTGTTTCTGCCCCAGCTTCTTGAAGAGAGACCAGAGACTTATACGCTTTCTTGGCTCTGATACAGAAGACGAAAGACTCCACTGTCAGGTGGTTGATACCTATTGACTCTCTGCAACCCCTGAGAATACAGAAAATGCACCTCCCTACCCTCCTGGCCGCCGGCCTCACCCTGGCCTCGGTGCCCGGCACCCTGGGCTACCCCGGCATGGCGCAGCAGCTCCAGGACATCCGAAGCCGCGAGGCCGACGAGGGGGACTCGAACGAGCTCCTCGGCGACCTCCTCACCCTCAGCGACAGCGAGCTCACAAAAGTGGGCAAGGACGTCAAGCAGCTCCTCCTCGGCTCCGGCAACCCCGAGTCGAACGAAGTATACAAGAACGTGCCGGCCAAGAACTCCAAGCAGTGCAAGGCCGACCCCTGCTGCATCTGGAACTACATCTCCCAGGAGATGTACGGCTTCATGCGCGGCTCGTCGGGCCGCTGCACGAAATGGGCCCGCTTCGCCGTCCGCCTCGGCTTCCACGACGCGGGAACCTGGTCCAAGGCGACGGCGGACCAGGGCGGCGGCGCCGACGGCAGCATCATCCTCAGCGGCACGGAGATCAAGCGCGGCGAGAACCGCGGCCTCGAGGACGTCGTCGTCCGCTTCAAGGCCATGTACGACAAGTACCGCGGCCAGGGCTGGGACATCAGCATGGCCGACCTCATCCAGGTCGGCGCCAACGTCGCCGCCGTCACGTGCCCCCTCGGCCCTCGGACGCGCACCTTCGTTGGCCGCAAGGACAGCAGCACGCCCGCGCCCGACGGCCTGCTACCCGACGTCCACTCGGACGCCGCGACGCTGATCCAGCTCTTCCGCGACAAGACCATCGGCCCGCACGGCCTCACGGCCCTCGTCGGCGCGCACACGACGAGCCAGCAGCACTTTGTCAACACGACGCGCGCGGGCGACCCGCAGGACAGCACCCCCGGTGTCTGGGACGTCAAGTTCTACTCCGAGACGACGGGCAAGGCGCCCAAGCGCGTCTTCAAGTTCCCGAGCGACGTGGCGCTCTCGCAGGCGCCCGAGACCAAGGACGAGTGGGCCGAGTTTTCGGGTGGTGGCGGCCAGAGCCACTGGAACGAGGACTATGCGCGCGAGTATATCCGCCTGTCACTTCTCGGCGTAAATAACATCAACAAGATGACGGAGTGCACAAAGGTGCTGCCGCCGGCTGTCAAGAGCTTCAAGGCGTCTGATCAGAAGAAGGTCGACAAGTGGCTCAGCACTGGGCCGGACCTCAAGGGCAAGGTCAAGGCTGTGGCGGATCAGATTGCGGCGGCGCTCTTCGATGGTGAGGTTGTCGTTGCCGAGCTTCCCGTGTCGACCACGGCGCCGGCGGCCGCTGCTTCTACTTGAGAGCTTACAGCGGAGTGTTCACGAAAGGGCTCGATCAGAGTAATGATGTGATGGGCGAGATGATTTCAGCATTCAGGATACCATTTATGAACAGGTTCAACATGATAGTAGGGACTTGGGGGAGGAGTTTGGCGTTACTTGGATAGATTGTCATGGAGGATCGGGCATTACCAATAAGACCGGGGGTTGAAAGCATCGCAGTCTACTTATACATGTCCTCTGCTACCTATGACCTCTCCTCCTTCCTATCCTGCACAGGCTTCTGCATCTCCAGATCCCGCATAAGGGACTTCGCCTTCCTCTCGTGCTGATATGTATCCTCGTCCTTCCCAGGCCACATGACGTCCTTGTTCATAACAGCCAACGCGACCTTGACGCCGACAGCAACATATCCCACGACGAGCAACACCGTGAGCACGCTCCCCACCCACTTGGCGGCCTTGGACTCAAAGGCGTCCCCAATCATGATAATCGCCGTCACGAGCCCGGACGTCGGGAAGATGAACGACCACCAGTTGAGGCTGAAAGTGCGCTCCTTCCACGCGCACGAGATGGCCATGACCGCGACGCAGAAGAACCAGAATCCTAGAAACCAGACGAAGACAGCCGTGCAGGCGGCCAAGATATGCATGACCTGCAACGTCACATCCGGCCCCTCACCGGCTGAGAAGTCAATGTATCCCTCCGGGAAAGCATCCGCCATACCCAGCACGCCAATGGCCGTGAAGCTCGGCGGGCCGACAGCGACGAACATAGCCGGTCGCGTCTTCGGGTTCGGGAACCCCCACTGAATCATACGCCTTGTATAATTCGCATTCATGAACAGCGACGCCAGAAACCCGAGACCCTGCGACGTGAGCCCGCACACGAGCATGGGCACAGCGCGATCGGGCGGCAGATGCGGCGCGCCCTGTGCCGCCAGCGTGCCCGTCATGAGCAGGGGGAAGATATGCATGTCCCACGCGGGCGACATGTCCTCGAGCCGTAGCGAGGGCAGCGTGTAGAGAAGCGTGTAGTGGCCGAGGGCGCTGCAGAAGGTGCAGCAGAAGAAGATCCAGAAGAGGGCCTCGTAGGTGCGGATGAGCCAGGGCCCGGCGGCGGGGATGCCGAAGTGGGCGATGCCGAGGATGAAGTTGGACATGTAGAGCCAGACGGTGGCGACGTAGAGGCCTTCTGTCGGGTGGACGAGGGAGGCACGGAAGGTGTGGCGCCAGCGGGTGAAGCGGTAGGTCATTGCTGCCGCTACGGCGAGGAAGAAGACGATGCTGAGGATGTAGAGGGTCTTGGCTATGGCATCGAGTCCGTGGAAAGTGTATGGCTGCACGTCGGGTGCTAGTAGGACGCTGACGGCCCCGGTCGTCATGGGGAGTGCGAACCATGCCTGGGGAATTTGTTAGTCCGGGTTCGTAAAGAACATGATGGGAAGGGATTTCTCGCTAAGACTTACCCAAGTAAAGTGTTCAAACCTATCCTTGAACTTGAGGGGTGCTTTTTCGAGTATGTCGAGGACACCGCCGCCTTCCATGAAGGCTTCCGGCGTGTCAGGCCGGCTTCCTGGTGGGCGGCCCTGCTCTTGTATTGTCGTCTCTGAAGGCATTTTGAGTTATCGACTTGCAGTGATGTCGGCGCAAATTCGTTATAGCGAATGGGTGATCTTTTTCCGGGTAGCCAGTAAGATGGATGTTCGAGTGAGACGTTTCTCAATTTTATGACAATTGCAATACTATTGTAGTCGGGTAGGGGCTGAAGCTATTGTCCCGAGTCTTTTATACCCTCTGTCTTGCCTTCTGCCCTTCAGACATTTCAGACCCTTCATCACGACCAGTGACATCAACAGGGCCACGAATCGCCCAACGAGGCCTTCTAAGATACCAGCCCGGAGCTCACCTCCTTAGCGTACCTGTGTACCCATCAAGATCTACACCACTGTTCCGGACGTTTTCGGTGCCTGACCACGCGGCTAACACCGGGTCCTTGGTGGGAATAGGGGCAGCTGGGCCCAGACTTCCAGGAGCATATAATCCGCTGTGGGCCTCGCCATCGACGCCACTCGCTCTGATTATTTTCTCGTCTTTCAAAAAAATACTTTTCGATCGTTGCCCTTCGCATGGAGGTTCCTGCATGGTGTCATCAAAGGTGTCAGGTTCCACAGCATTGGAGTTTAAGCTCCTGGTGCATTCAAAGATGCCAGGGCCGGAGTCCACCTCCGGGTTTAGCATGAAGCTGAAGCGGAGTGTATTCACCAGCGTGTCTCTTTGGTGAAAGAATGTCTTCATCATGCCATCCTTGCATCTCGATCATGCCATCGTTACATACTGACTCCTGTGAGATGTCAGGAAAAAAAAAAAGAGATTCACAACACCCATCCCACTGTGAACGAGAAGCCTGTCGATGCCCCGGACGATGGCTCGGGGGCTGGGACCATTAGTCAGCGACACCACTCATGTACACGAAACTCCAGGGGCCAAGTATCTTCAGAAGCTTCCCAGCCTCTGGTATTCCATATCCCAGACGACCTCAACCCCAGAATGAGCGCCCCAGAAGACAGCCCCCTCTCCATCGCGGCCAACGTCGCCGGCATCATGACCCTCGTCTTCGCCATCGCCGCAGCCGCATACGTGCGCATCAGCTACCTGCGCAACAGCGACACCGAGTACTTCCGCGTCAAGGCCTCGCTGTCATGGTACAAGACCGAGTCGTCCTGGCTGGCCGAGCTCCTCGCGTCCTCGAGCACCGGGGCCGCCGACCTCCGCCTGCAGCCCGAGTACCAGATGTACGCCTTCGTCATGGACGACATCGTCAAGCTGGAGCAGCGCATCCTCGAGCTCCTGGCGGAGACGGAGCAGCGGGTCGCGGCCAAGGCCCGGGACGATGAGGAGGGGAACTGGACGCTCGTCCCGCGGAGCTGGGGCTTCACGACCGAGGTCGCCATTGCCTGGCTGCCCGTGCGCACCAAGGCGCTGGAGCTGGTGAGGCAGCGGGACGCGTTGACGGCGAGGGTGCAGTTCACACAGATGAGCATGATTTCTTCGTGGGTATCTCCGTCGTTGCAGTATTGGTCTACCGTGTACCTTTGGTCTAGATGCTGACCGTGCCTGGTGTCGTGCCGCAGGCGGATCCGTAGCCTTGAGACGACCACAAGGTGGCTGGAGGCCAGAGCGGGAAAACAGTCTGCCAAGCTGGAGGCCGAGTTGGCGGAGCAGCGAGCCCAAGTCGACCGAGTCGGAGAGCTGATGCACCGCTTTTCGCATCACAACCGCCTCAGCCAAGCGCTCGACCGCTCGCTCTCGGAGGCCACTAAGCGGCGAACATCAGCTGCATCGCCGCAGGGAAGCTTGTCGCCGGTGTCACCCACGACGTCAGGTCGAAGGGGCCCGTTTGAGAGACGGATAAGCGCTGCGTCTCGGCGGCGGTCGGTATCCAGATGAGCTCCACGTGCCTGTGCTCATTGGAGATCGTAGTCACCCCACCAGAAGAAGAAGCCGCACACTGCGAGACTCGCAACCGCCGAAATGAGAGGGAGCTCAATGACGGCCCAGAGCCAGAGGCACCCGAGGGTGGGCGCCCGCTTCATGACCGCCAGGTAACCCGCCTCGTTCGTGATGTGGATCAGGGAGCAGCCACTGATGGCGCCCATGAGGAAAAATATCGCCGTCCTTAGGTACTCCTGATGTCTGATCGACAGACCAGGGACGAGAGTCGGATTCGACTGGTGCGGGTGGAGGAACCAGAAGAGGAAGGAAAAGACTAGACGGCGGTCAGAAGCTGCAGACCCTGGGGGATTTTCGAACGTGACCTACGTATGAAGGCTTGGCCTGTCCGCGCAGCTATGGCCCCGATTTCAATGTCCTGGGCGTACTGATACTGCACCATGAAGTCGAACGTGAAGTGTCCCATGGACAAGCTCACAACCCAGAGCAGCGTGTCCATGACGCGTTCGGCCGTAGACGACAGCTTCGGCCCATCGTCTTCTTCATCCTCGTCGCTATCGTCAATTATGCGGTTCTTGTTCCGAGGATCTCTGTCTGCCTGGTCGAACAGGTTCCTCTCCTGTGCCAAGTCGAGCAGCGTCTGCTCCGACGGGCCGGACCGGTCGGGGTGGGCGAGCTTGATGTCGTTGGCGGACTTTTCTCGCCGTTGCCTTGCATGCTTGCCCATGGTGGCAGTATATGGATTTGGATATGGGTGTCGGAGAGGTGGTGGCGGGGTCGTCGGACCGTTGGTCGTATCGTTGATCGCAATGTCGAGAGGGATGCATACAGAACAAATCTCACGATAAATTGTGCATTGGAGAGCTCCAGACAGGGGCACTGATTAGAGCTTGGACCCCTGAAGCTCACGGGACCATGTGCCCCATGACATCACACTGACAGCGCCAATCAGAGCATGTCCCGGGGGCCCGTAGCGCGTGATGCCCCCCCAAGGCTCAATTTCCGTGGCAGGAAGGCGCTGTCGGCAGCGGGCAAGCGCGAGGGGGCGCCGTCCCAAAGCAGCCTTGACGGATCCAGGGGTCCTTAAACCGAAAGGTGGCATCTCCGTCCGCGATGATTTCCCCCCTCCAGACCACTCTCGAACAATCCGTCGCGAAGGCCTCGAGCTGCGCCCATTGACCCTTCATTCCTCCCCCGACCTCTTCGCCGAACACCCGCTCGTCCACCCCGCGCTCACCAAGGCCCCTAGACACTCCCTTGCATCCGCCGGTGCAGGGCTGCGGCGCACTTGCGATCGTGCATCGCATCGCATCCGACAAGACCCCCACCTCGCGCGCGTCGTCCGTCCGTCCGCGTCTACGAGCCGACCGACGTCCCTCTCTGGGTGCGCGCGCCGGGAGGGCAGAGGCACAATCATGTGGCTGCTCGCTACGGCGGTCGTCGCCGCCCTCGTCGCCGCCCTCCTGCCCTTCCTCTACACCTACGCCGCAAACGCCGTGCACGAGCGGCTGCCCCGCCTCCACAACAAGCGCATATGCCTCCTCATCGCCCACCCCGACGATGAGGCCATGTTCTTCGCGCCGACGGTGCTGGCCCTGACCAGGCCGGAGACTGGGAACCATGTGAAGATCCTGTGTCTGAGTTCAGGTGGGTTAAACACTCTCAGGAGGAGCAATTGGCATGGCGATAGCTTCGCGCTGCGTGGAGACAGCTTCGGGCCATGTACGACTGCGCAAAAACACTAACGGAGCAAAACACAGGCAACGCCGACGGCCTCGGAGAGACGCGCAAGAAGGAGCTCGTCAAGAGCGGCATGACCCTCGGTCTCCGCCAAGAAGACGACGTCTTCGTCGTCGACAGCCCGTACGCCCGCCACTGCCTCCCACTCAGAGCCCACAGCTAACGCACCACGCCCAGCGACTTCCAGGACTCCATGACCGCGACCTGGGACGCCGACAAGATCTCCTCCCTCCTCTGCGACGCCTTCGCCCCTCACTCCAAGTCCCCCTCCTCGCCCTCCCGCACAAAGCCGACAGCCAACATCGACGTCATCGTCACCTTCGACCAAGCCGGCGTCTCCTCCCACCCGAACCACATCTCCCTCCACGCCGGCGCCCGCCGCTTCATCGCCGGCCTCCTCCGCGGCGACCCGGGCCGCCCCTCCCCCGTCGCCCTCTACACCCTCACCTCCGTCCCCTTCCTGCGCAAGTACGCCGCCTTCCTCGACACCCTACCCACCCTCGCCGCCTGGCACCTCGCCGGCGGCGCCGACCCGGCCAGGAACACCCTCGTCGACGACCAGGGCCGCCAAACCCCGACGTCCCTCCTCTTCCTCTCCCACCTCTCCGGCCACGGCGCCCTGCCCACGGCCTGGCGCGCCATGACGACCGCCCATAAGAGCCAGATGGTCTGGTTCCGATACGGGTGGATCACGCTCAGCAGGTACATGGTGCTCAACGACCTCAAGCTCGAGATCGTCCAGCCCCAGCCGGACCCGGCGCCTCACGCAGATGACGAGTCGACGGCAGGCGACGCGATCGACACAGAGGAATGAAGGGGGCAACGGGGCAGGTGCTGACGCGGAGAATATTTAGATTTTGTGAGACTGGCCTGGGAAAGCATACGAAAACAAAAGACGCAGTATAGGCGCATATGGAGAGGAGACAACGAAGGGAGACAGATTGTATCATTCCAGGGACATACCTGCATACACCCAGACATCGGGTCGGCGTTATTCCCCTTCTGCATGCCCAGACATGCCCGCATCAAGCACTGGCAGTAGCCCGTCAGTCGATGCGATGCGCAGCCTTCTGCATTGTCACCACGAAGCCCGAGAGGCATCGAGTCATTTAAAAGCCATGTATCGAAGAAATAGACGCAGCGAAACACGCTCGCTTCATGTACATGCCTTCCTTCTGCGACCACCCGGTCACCAGATGCGTTGCCCTGCCTTGCCTTGCCGTATTACCACTCCATCGAGTCGACCACCAACTGTGAACAGACCCAGAAGCTAGTCTCGTGCCGGTAACGCGTCTCCTTCACGACTTTCGACCTAGGACCAAAGTCCTCCCACTCCTGGAACACTCTGGTCCTCACAGCGCGGTCTCTAAGCGACGAAACGACTTCAAGCCCCTTGCGATATAACAATTGGTCATCTGAATCCGTCAGATGGTTGCCCTCTCTATCAAGGACGGGCCGGCTTTCCTGCCGGCGGAGAACTGTGGTCGGCGTGGACCGCACCATCTTTCTCGTCCAGCGGAACTTGGGGCGGACTTCCTTATCCCTCAGGAGCACTAGGCCGCTCTGGGTGCGATACCTGGCTGGCCAACTTATGAAATCACTGAACTCCAGCATGAAGTCAGGAATCTCACGCTCCGTGATCGTGGGGTGAGCGGAGGTCCCATCGCGGCTAACCGTCCGAATCCACACGCGGCACCAGGTCATGATCTCGTACCATGACGTATGCTGCAGAGCCTTGGCCCGCAGAAAGGCCTGGTGTGCGCTCGGAGGTGGTGACGGATGGAGTCGGATCAAGAGGGCCTGCGAGACGTCTTTGAGCACATTGCGGTAGTACGCCACCCCTCTTCGAATCTCGCATCTGGCGTCTTCGAAGCGCCCAACCGCAAGGAGCGCTCGGACGTAGCAGGAGTGATCCTCGAAATTAGGCTCCACGTTGTTTGGAGCCGCAGTCATGGTCTCGAAGATGGCGATGACATCTTCGTCCCAGACAAGATGATTGGTATTCCCCTCAGCTGCGAAAGCGTCCCATTCTTGGCGCGCTTCGAATTTTGCCACCATGCGGGCACACGACAGGAACTTGGACCAGAACGTGGGAGAGAATGTCCACCGGTGCTGGGAACTGATGGCATCCATGAACCGCCGAGCGAAGGAAACCAATCCAAGTGATGCCAGCGTCTTGGCGGTTGTCTCGACTATCAGCGGCGCTGGTTGAAATGGTCTCCGTTCACTCGCCTTTCGCTTTTTGAAGTTGAAACTCACGCGACTATGGTCTCGTCTGTTGGCAATGACGAGCTCAAAGTCCCGTTCGATCATCCCATAAATGGCGTATAGCCTGCCCGTGACGCCGTTGGCCTTCATCAAGGTATTGAGAAGCCTCGAGTCAAGTATGATACCCTGCGCACGCATGGACTTCGATATCCTTGTCAACGGTTTCGGGGAAGACACCGTCCAGTGCAAGTCCTGCAACGGCTTTCGGGGGGTGGCGCCGTACATGAAACGTCTCCTGCGCTTTGCATCCAGGCGGAGGTATTCGAGCCGATTTATTCTCGCGAGGCTCGCGGGATTGTTGTATCTGCCCATTACTACGCTCCGTGGGCGGAAACGCAACCTGTCTCGATCGTACTGGCGGTATAGCGGACTCAAAAGATACCGGGCGGACAGGAATTCGTTGAACAACGCCGCGGTTCGCATCTCGCTGGGCGGGGTGCGCTCGGTTTCCATGAGCGCCCATACACGCTTGGATGCCATCGCATCGGACGTTGCTCCCGCACAACGTATGAGAACGCGATATTCACTTGGTAAGAGCGATATCTGCGCGACGTTGAGTATTCCCACCAGCATCTCCATGTGTGCGAAGAGCACCCTCCAAACTTTGCGGACTCCATACTCGTCGAACGCAGTTCCCACTGAGCTGTATTCCTGTAGGGTCGCTGGTATGTTGAGGCCATCTGTGGGATCCAACAGGACTCGAGCGCTCAGTGGGTCGAGTGCTGCAAAGATTGAGGAAATGGTCATGCGAGGAAGCTTCGAGATGGCCTCGGCGGCGTCATGTACGTGGAACTGGGTAGTGAGTGCCTGGAGCAGGCCGTACGCTGCCAGCACATCATTCGTCTGCACCGCTTGCTGGAGGTGCCAAACGGTATCGTCGACAGACGTGGTGATGCTCCAATGAGCGAACGGCAAGGACCACGCAAATGCAGGTGCTGCTTTGTAGTTCGAGATATCCGCGGGTTTCAGCCGCTGCCCTTCGTATTTCACAGGTGGCGACCTGCGGATCCGTTGCTGGTCTGCACCTTCGCCCGCTGGAAGGTTTGGATCCCGCGGCTGGACGTCGTGTGATTTAATTTCGGGGGTATGATTGGCACTCAGATTTTCGAGTAGAATCTCCCAACTCGCTTCCGAGGGTGTCGATGGTAAGAGACCTTGAGCGTGCCAGCACACTGCCGACCGCGTGAAGCTTCGCTGTTGCGGTGCTGCTCGAATGGTGAATGATGTTGAGTATGCTTTTCGAGGGACATGGCGAAGCGCAAAGGCTTGTGCCTGGGCAGCCGCTGACAACATCAACAGCGACTCGTGCGGGAATGCCCTCGCGATGCTGGAACGACATGGAACTGAGGGGCAACAAGAAAGGTGATCTGGAGAACTGGGGACGAGGTGGGAAGCAGGGACGCGAAATCCACTTGGTGAACGGGGCAGGGCCACTTCCCCAGATTCTGCATGGGTCGTGCCTGGACAAAGCCCCTCACTTCCGTCTTCCCCGACGGGAAGGTGGACTCACGCCAAGAGGAATAACATGGCCCGAGCTCGAGGTCGACGCGAGGAGCTCCCGGGCCTCGCAAAAACATTCAAGCGAACTCCGATCGCCCATATGGCCCGAGCGTTCTTTCGGACCCACCTGCATCTCGCATCGCGCTCATCTGCAAATCAAACACAGCCTTGGTCACCTCACTGCTTCGCAAGGCTCATCAACCACCGACACAATCTCACACCATGGCCGACGCAGGAGAGGAAACAACGCATGTGTCTGAGCCCCTCGACCTCGTGAGGCTGCTCCTCGACGAGGTCGTCTTCGTCAAGCTGAGGGGCGATCGCGAACTCAAGGGCAGACTTCACGTGAGTTTGGTTTTGTTCACCCTGTCGAACGACGTACTAATGGGGCTTTCAGGCATACGACAGCCATTGCAATCTTGTGCTCGGCGATGTGGAGGAGACGATCTATGTCGTCGAGGATGAGGATGAGGAGGATGAGGATGTGAAGGTGGGGATCACTCATACTCTCCCAGACTGATTACGCTCTATGCTAACTCTGCCTTAGACAATCAGCCGCAAGTCTCAAATGCTGTTCGTGAGAGGTACTTGAATCTGTCGTGTCTCTGCTCTGTTCACTGCTAACGATGTGATAGGTGACAGCGTCGTCCTCATCTCACCACAGGGCTCGTCGTGAGCAGGTCACGACAAAGACGACAGCGACACCGGGGATCGCGTGGCTAGACACACCACAAACGGCATCGACGAACTAGGATAACAGCAATTCGGACGACATTGTGCTCGGCGATAAGCCGCGGGACCCACGCTTGGGCATGCTCGGAGAAAAGGAGTGTGCCGGCAAAGTCAGGCCCAGTGCCCATACGAAATGGACATACCAAGCACTGGCGGTGAAAAGCGGCAGTAGCAAGTGATACGTCTGGGTAGGCCGAGGCCATCATGGCGGAAGCGAATGGTTCCTGTGGTGGATATGGGAAGGCCTCGTCACATCACGCCGTGCAGATGTGGCGACGGGTCGGTATGAGTCAATAATCCCGGCACGTCACTAGACATGTTTAACGGGTCGTAATTCAGCCCTACGCCTTACATTTGATCGAAATGACATGCCAAGTCCATTGTGGCAGTGGACCTCGAAATGACTGACTCTGTTGGCGCTTGATATTCACATGATCAGAGACCGGTCGAAACACCGGTCGAAGGTGCCAGGCTGTTTTTGTGGCGTCAACATCCACGATGTTATCCCCGGCAGCTTTATCGATAAGGAAAGCCCCACCCCCGCCGAATTACTCACCAAGCGGCAAGCGCCAACCAGCAATCCCATGCGTCCGAGTCCCCCCGGTCGGGGGAGGTCACTCGCATCCATGCCATGACGCCGTGTCCTCGTTCGAGTTAAAAGGCCATCGATGACTCCAAGTCCTTCTGTCTCTGCCCTCCATAGAACAGATTCAATGGTGCCCATCCTGACCCCGTCCAACACAACGATATCTTCTTGCGTTCCCACGCAATTACACTTGCTGTCCTACCTGCTATCGATGATCGACCGAATACCGACCTGATCCCCTGTTACAATCGCCATCGCAAAGATGGCCAACAAAGCAATACCTTTCGAGAAGCGCAAGGGCGAGGCTGCCCTCAGCGAGTTTGCCGACTACGTAGAGAAGCAACAGGCATTACGATACCCCAGCGCCAAGCCCGTCACCGCAGAACCCGTTGTCCCTGAGGCCAACCCTTCCGAGCACCACCATGCCGAGCTCGACGAGCTATTCGACAGCCTTGACCTGGAGGAATCCAGTGCCCCGGTAACAAGATTACGGGACCTGCTCCTCGGATCTGACGATGACACGCTGCACAAGCTCCAGGATCTGCTCACCGCGCGGATGGACGAAGGGCACGGGGAGACGGTGTTCGAGCTCGGGTTCGAGAACAACAATGATTCCCTGGGGTTGACACTGGACGAGTGGAACACCGCCTACAAGAGATTGCAAGATGCTGCGAAGCTGTTGCATGCCGACTGCCAGGTGCTGGTCACGAGAAATGTCGGTGGCGATGTCGAGGCCCCTAGTGCCTCGAAGGGCAAGGACAAGGACTGCACCGGAAAGATCATGATACGACGGAAGCCTGAGACGGTGGAAGAAGTCATTGAGACGCGGATAGCAGTCGTTGGAAATGGTAAGCGACCTGGACCCTTATAGTATCGTCTCAAGAGGGGTGATTCTGACAGATTTCAGTCGACGCGGGAAAGAGCTCCCTCCTCGGTGTACTAGTCAAGGGGGACCTGGACGATGGCCGTGGAAAGGCCCGCGTGAATCTGTTCCGTCACAAGCACGAGATTGAATCCGGAAGGACGAGCTCGGTCGGCATGGAGATTCTCGGGTTCGACACGGCCGGACAGGTTGTCACCTCCGAGGTCCCTGGACGCAAGCTCTCGTGGGAGGAGATCGGCAAGCGCAGCGCCAAGGTCATCACATTTACCGATCTCGCCGGGCACGAGAAGTACCTGCGCACGACGGTCTTCGGCCTGCTCTCGAGCAGCCCGAACTACTGCCTGCTCATGGTGGCGGCGAACAACGGCCTCGTCGGGATGAGCAAGGAGCACCTGGGCATCGCGCTCGCCCTCAACGTGCCCGTCATGGTGGTCATCACCAAGATTGACATCTGCCCTCCCAACATCCTCGAGCAGACGATCAACCAGATCACCAAGATCCTCAAGAGCCCCGGCGCGCGGAAGATACCCATCTTCATCAAGGACCGCGAGGAGTGCATCAACACGGCGACGCAGTTCATCAGTCAGCGGATCTGCCCAGTGTTCCAGGTGTCCAACGTCTCGGGCGAGAACCTGGACCTCGTGCGGACGTTCCTCAACATCCTGCCCCACCACGGCCGGTACGACTCGGACGCGCCGTTCGAGTTCCACGTCAACGACACCTTCTCCGTGCCGTTCGTGGGCACGGTCGTGTCGGGCATCGTCAAGTCGGGCGTCATTCACGCCGGCGACACCGTGCTGATAGGGCCAGACTCCCTTGGCCAGTTCGCGCAGACGAGCATTCGCACGATCGAGCGCAAGCGCCTGGGCGTGCCCGCGGCGTCGGCAGGCCAGTCGGCGTCGTTTGCACTGAAGAAGGTGCGGCGCAAGGACGTGCGCAAGGGCATGGTGGTGCTTCCCAAGCTCGAGGGCCAGCCGACCCCCAAGGTGTTTAAGGAGTTTGTAGCAGAAGGTGAGTTCCAATCACGCCGATCCAACCTTGTGAGTGCAACGTGGCTAATGCATGACTTTCTCTTTTCTAGTCCTCATCCTCTCCCACGCCACGACCATCCGCACCAAGTATCAGGCTATGCTGCACGTCGGTCCCGTCTCGCAGACATGCGCCATCATCGACGTGGATCGGCCGTACATACGAACGGGCGATCGGGCGACGGTCGCCTTCCGGTTCATGCAGCGACCCGAGTATCTGGCTCCCGGTGACAGGTTACTCTTCCGCGAGGGCCGCACGAAGGGGCTTGGGATCGTCAAGTCTGTCGGGTACGACCCCGAGCACCCGCTCTCTCCGCAGGGAGGAGAAGCAGGTGGAGAGGCGGCTACGGCGGGCGCGCAGGAGGAGAAGGGCCAGGCTGGGCATGAAGTGCAGGTCGGCGCATGAGAGCATGTTGTCTTTTTGCGATCCGCGACTGCTTCAATATCCATGCCGGAACGTGTAATGAACCTGCCCTTCTTGATTGGCCAAGTCCTGATGGCGTGATGCAGGGTGCTTGACGCAGGTTCGCCTGTAACAGTGAGAGAAGTGCTGTATGGTAGATGTGTGCCCTCCATCGCTGTGCTTGAGTAGACACGCCTCCTCAAGCATCATGAACACACAAACAACCATCCTTCTTCCACTTGGATCGGTAGCTCAGTGGTAGAGTGTGGGATTGCAGATCCTAAGGTCCCTGGTTCGAAACCGGGTCGGTCCTTGGTATTTCTTTTGCTATTTTTGCCAGATATGCATGTTGAAGGGTACACAGAAATACGCAGTGCCAATGTGGAACGATGACGGCTTGCTACTGGGTGAAAAGGACAGCAATTATCAACCAATAGAACACGTGGTACGCCCGGGCCGTGGGCGGGAAGCAAAGAGCCAATCACGATGAAGAACAGCGACAGGACCACCCTGGTCTTCAAACACGGGGGAAGAACGCATCCATCAGCGCTCTCCCAATCGACCCCCTCGATTGTTTCGTCCCGTCTCCTGCGCATCCTCGACACCCGCTGTTCGTTTGCCAGATGGCCGCCCGAACGTACATGCGAAACATGCGCTGACCGAACACCTCCGTGTTTCGTTTGCTGACAGCGTACAGCACGGGCGAAGATCCCTCCTGGGCCAGGTGCCCGCTCCCACGATGACAGGGAGGCCCTCGAGGAACGGGAGGATGGCGCTGCCCCCCGCGCTGTGGAATGCCAGGGCACACTCATCGAAATCCTGATGGTCGGGAGTCGAGGGGTAAGGGGAGAGGGAGCAGATGTCTCACGTTTGGGGGGGACGTGGACGCTTTCCGTTTGCGGTCTCACACGCACACGACGAACGGCATTCCAGTCCGTGGAGGGGGGGAAAATATCTTGCCCTTCTTCCAGCCTTCTTCTTCTTCTTTTCTCCTCTCGATCTTTTGCTCCCTTTTGTTTCTCTTCGACCTCGAGCTCCGTTCATTGTCCTCCTGGAGATCAAAGATCGTCGCGTTCCCACCTCAAGACAACTTGTTTCGTTTCACGACGGCATCGTCCCAAGTTGCGTCCATCATACGCGGATCCGCAAGGGCCAAGAAAGCTTCGTCTTCGCCATCGAGGTCCCTCGTCATCGGTCGTCATACCTCGCTTCGGACTGTCGTGAAACTGGCGATCCGGTCTTTTCATCGAGAGAATACTCGGCTTGTCGTCACATCTCCCTCTTCAGTCCTCCCTGTGCCGGCCGCCTTGAAGATCAGCCGCCAAGCCGGTCATCGAGTCTTCACCCGGGCCTCCCTGCCATCGACTGTCTCCCTGGACCCTGAGTCTACTCCCTCGCTGTGAGCGCAGAGAATACATATTCTCGAATCTGACATCAGCTGTCGTCGTCCTTTTCGTGAGACTCGATCCGACTCCTAGTCGGCTGTGGTCCAGTCATACATCTGAATCTTGGCGCATCCCTCCGCTCACCTCATCCGAGCTGCCTCACCACCACACCACACCACACACATTGAGGCTCAGCCCAGCGGCTTGATCGAACCCGTGACCGGTCGTCATCCTGTGCACGACATCGCGCACCTACCCGCCGTTCGTCGCCTTGCCGGCCTCCCGTGCGCCCTCCTCGTCATCACCGTCTCCTGAGACACGATCCGTCTCGGATCATCAGCTTTCTTCCTGGTCACTCACGTCACACCCACGCACTGTCCACCGAGCAGCCGACGCCGGTTCGCCCAGGATATATCACCCGCCTCGACCGCATCCCCCTCGCGGCGCGCCCTCCCTCCGCACACCCCGGCGACCCTGTCGATCCACGACAGTCCCGGACGTCATAACCGACACTCGTTCATAAATCGACGGAGCCGCGCCTCTGCCACCTACACGTCTGTCGACACGAACACGGACAACACATCATGGCACGCACAACTCCACCCTCCCGCAGGTCGACAGGCGCCCTCTGCCTCGTCTTCCTCGCCGGCGCCGTCGCCGCGCAGGACCTCGCCCTCGCGAGCTTCGACCCCCTCAGCTCCAACCGCGTCCCCGACGCCTGCAAGGCCGCCTACGCCGCGCCCATCGCCGGCTGCCGCCGCGCCGACTTCACCGGCGACAGCTGCTCCGCCGCATGCGTCCGCGGCGTCGACCAGATGCAGGAGAACATCCAAGTGAACTGCGGCGGCGTCCTCCTCCCGGTCGACACACTCCTCGCCCAGGCCCTCCTGGGGAACCTGAGAAGGGTCCTCTGCCCGGGCTCCAACGCACCCCCGCCAGAAGTCTCAACAACGCCCTCGGCGCTGCCCAGTACCGCTGCCCCCACATCCATCACGCCCTCGACAACCGCAGCGGAAGAAACGACGCCCTCCCCCGTCGTCTCGTCCCTCACGCCAGCCCAGCCCTCGACATTCGTCATCTCCGTCTCAACACCAGCAGAAACGCCCGTGCAACCGACGCAGACGCCGCCCCTGTCCACGCCGGACTCGGCGCCCGCACCGACGGAGAACGAGGCCCCGGCCGAGACGCAAGAGAACAATGGCAGCGGCTCCGTCGGGCCGGGGGGCAACGACGTCCTCAACCCCATCTCCGCTGCGCCGTGCACGCTGCCACGACTGAGTGTCATGATGCTCGTGGCCGCCGCGGCGTGTTTAGTAATGTAAGATCGGTCGCCGAGTGCGCCGGATGTAATATAAGTAATGTCAAGGCCGCGCCGTGGGGCCGGTATGTTTGTTTTAGCCATTTGCCTTGATTCCCGCTTTGGAGAGCGGCGTTCGTGGGCATGGGTGCCACACGCACTTGGTACCGTGGCGGTATTGGGAGCGTTCGGCGGTGGAGATACCTCTGATGTACAAAGACGTCGTCATGACAATACATATTCTTGAACTCAATCCAAATGCCCTAAAAGCTTCCGTGTTATTGCTAAAGATCTTATTCGACGAATAAATGTTATCTGAGTAGGCAGGTTCTCAGGCTGATCTTTCACAATGCCCCTTTGAACCTCGCGAAGGCCAACTCTCGCCACCATTTTCTGTTCCGTATCCAAAATGGAACGCATGCTGCTACAGCTAATCCAAAAGAGCGGAGGGTAAGAAATCTACTCCTTGCTTCCTCCCAGAACAGCTCCCCTTGAGCATGCAAGGCATATTCGCCTGTCCCGCAGACCCTGCAGCGACCCCGTGAACCTTCACAGCGGCATCAGGCAAAAGTAGTCACACCCCTGTTGCATACCGACATACAAGGGTCAACTGGAAACGCCTATACTATATTCCGTAAGCATTTTCAGAGGTGTCCTTCCACGCTCTGACTGCAAATTCTGTTCTGCAGTCCTGCCACGTACCAGATATTCCTCAACGCCAAAGCAGATACGGCAACCCCAACGCGAACATGGCCCGCAAGCACCTACGCCAAGAAGACCGCGACAGGATCAGGACCCTGATCTTCGACGCCAACAAGACCAAGGCGGAGGTGGCAGCCATCACAGGCTGCACCCTCAACCAGATCCGCACGGCCCTGTCCTACCCAACGCTGCGTCCTAGATCGGGGCGCCCCGCAGCTCGATCCGACGGCAAGACGCAAGAAGTGGTCGAGGACGTGAGGTCCTAGCTTGGGTTTCGTATGCCAAGCAACCGCAGGATCGGCAAGGCGATGATGGCATGGGCGAATCGCGGGCAGGCAAGCCCATGCACACGCCGAGCTGCGATCTGCCAACCGCGGGAGGCGTCCCTGACAAAAGTCCCCTGGGCGCGCGCCCCCGGTCGGAAGCGATCTACAACATTTGACTCGGCCGAGGTCATCGCAGACTGAGGCTGTGCGCAAAAAAACACCAAAGATCCGGATCCTACGTCTCGGGAGTCTCGTCGGGCCGTGTCTTGAGATACAAAAGTCCCTGCTGGCGAGGCGTGCCCAGGCTCTTGTTGGAGCGACTGGCAAGACGAAGGGGAAAGAGATCTTCCAGGAGGCAATGCGGACGATGACTTCACCACACAAAAGTCCCTCTTGTGGTGTTTTGTGGCTTGCGATGTTGTGAAGAGTAGGTTGGGAAGGTCAACAAGTTGGATTTTGTGTCTCGAGCGAAAGGGTATAAGAAGGCATTAGATCAGGCCTCCAGATGGGCAAGTTCCTCATCAAACCATCGCGCATTTCCTGGGCTTACGAGCCTTACAGCATCTTCATCCCAAGATCCTCGTTGTTCCCCAAATTTGCTTGAAAGAAACCCATCGTCATGCGCTACTCCATCATTCCTCTTGCTGGCATGGCCGCCACGGCCTTCGCAGCCGATGCCAACCTCGTCTGGCAGCATCACACCCTGACCGGAGTCTCCTCCCTGTCCGTCTTCGACGGAACCAAGCAGGACCTCCTCGCGCACACTTGCGGCTCCGTCCTCGAAACCGCCGCCGTCGACTTCTCCCTCGTTGAGGACGACGGCACCGGCAACTTCACCGTCGGGGACGCCGAGTACCACATCCATTACTTGCCATCTCACTCCGGCGGCCCCTCCTGCTCCACCGTGTACAACGAGAGGACGACCGTGGTCGAGTGCGAAAACGTCCCCTTCGACGGCGGCCACTCGGTCCCGCCCGCCGCCAGCAAGCGCGCGCTGGACGAGTGCTTCGAGCACGAAGACGTCCAGTCCGAGTTCCGCCGTCTCCGGTCCCGCAGCACCGCCGATTTCAACTCCTCCCCGCCCGCCAAGACCCGGCAGAGGCGCCAGGCCGCCGGAGCCATCGTCTGGCACACGAGGCGTGACACGGTCCTGGACGGCGACGGTAAGCTCCCCGGCATTGCACTGATCCCCCTACTAACACAACCCCAGGCTCGCCCTACGAAGCCTTCTACCACCAGCAAAAGACCGTAAGTCCCCCAATACACGTCCCATTCCAACGCACATCCCCAGACCCCCGCTAACCCCTCAGTCCCCCCTCGACTGCGGCGGCGGCTCCTGCACCGCCTCCTACCAGGAGGGCGACTCCTTCACCGTCGGCTTCACGGCGACCGTGACGCCCTACGAGTGGTTCTCCGGCGGCTTCTCCGTCAGCAAGTCGTACACCGAGTCGCGCGGCTACAACTGCAACGGCGAGGACGGCCAGACCGTCTGCGTCTGGCACAACACGGCGCACACGGCGTACTGGTCCATGAACCGGGCGCGCGACGGGGCAGCCGGCGAGGCGAGCCTCAGCGACCCGTTTGTCATCCGGTCGCCGAACGACAATAACAGGGGCGGGAACTATTATTGCGTGCGCGGGCCTTGCAGGGCTGTTGGGGATAGTTATTGGGATGAGCCTTAGGGGGCTTGCCGTGGCGGGTTCTGGTGATCCTGGAGGACTGGGTTTGTAGGCGTGGAGGGGAGGGGTTGGACGGTGGGACTGGAGGAGATGTATGGTAGATGGTAGATTGTGTAGCTGAGGTCAGCGTCTAGAGAGGCGCCTGACACAGACTACTAATTGCATCTCTGAGCTTACTTGTGAGGTATCTGACCTCCGATCAGTGTCATGATGCTAGCACTGAAACTGGCCTCGTGCCACGCCAGACTTCCACGTCACTCAGGCAGGGGTAGCTCGTGGTGGCATGGGGTGCCCCTGAGCGCATCGGGTTGCCAAGTCAGGCAACTCGGAAGCCGCCGGTGAGGTCCCACATCGAGACGCTTGCCGACGTCGGAGGCATCCATGACCCCGAATGCTGAGATATCCCCGCAAAGCTTGGAAGAGGATCGTGGACGTGCTCATGTCCACGTGGGTCATGGGGATGTGAGGACTTTTCGGGACTCACAAGTAGACTCCGGCGTGTATGGACTGACATCGGCATGGCTGAGGGACGGCGAAGGAGTCAGACGGAGTCTCCCATGCATGTCCTGTCAGCCGTTTTCCTCCCGCAGAATTCGGTCTTCTCAGCATTCACCTTCTAAGTACGTTCATAATGCTTGTCCTGCACACTTCAGTCGATCATACGACCAGGCACAGGCAGATGGCATGATGTATGGGGCCTTTACCCGAGGAGAAGAGCCCGAAGAGGCAACGCGGGGGCGCGGGGGGGCTTTTGTGGGGCCACCTCCGGCCGGCCGGCGCGCCTCCAACTTCCTTTCATCCGAACCGAGCCGGCAATCGGGAATCCCATCAGTCGCGTATAAGTGCCTCGCTCAGGACATGTTGCCAGCATGCCATAACCAGTCCAAACTTCACCAACAACCATTCTCTGTTCCAGCATCAGCAAGCAAGTCATTATCCTTTTCGATACCCACCATCAACCTCAGCATCAACCATGAACACTTCGCTCCGCACCGTCTCCCACGCCATCCGCGCCGCTCCTTCCCTCGGCCAGGGCGTCACCCATGCCAGGCGCATGACGACCACCAGCGCTCCTGAGTTCCCCGACATCAGGGACTCGGCTGTGCGCGACGCCATTATGGACAAGCTCTGGGGCGCCGAGTCCAAGCTCGCGACGCCCAGCACCTCGGCTCCTACCACTTCGGCCACCGCCGAGGCTGCCACTGCTTCTGCAGAGACCACTGCCCAAAATGCTCGTCTTTAAGCCCATTATGCAGCTTGGAAGAACAATTGCAAAAATAGACACATCCCACCTGCGGCTGAGATACCACCATCAAGAGACGGGACTACAAACGTACTCGGTTCACTCCTACGAAGGAGACTCAGGAATACGCCACGACAACCACTAGACAATCTAATAAGCCATGTTCACCGGAAAGAAGGGCCGCGATTTCAGTGAGACGGTCATCCGCCCCGTTGAGGGTACTCGGCTTCCACCAACATCACCAAATCACCACCTCGAGCCAGAGAGAACGACCTGTCGGTGAATTGCGAGTAGGCCGTGGGAGAAGGATGCGAGCTCGGCAAGTCGCGGACAAAGTGCTGACTGGATAAGAGGCGGAAGATGCAAGCTGAAGGTGGTCCAACGCCCTGGAGTAGCGGAGGACAAGCTTGATCTTGTGAAGCGGTTGTTGGGGACGCCATGAGCGCATGACCAGGCCGTCAAGTCCATGATTACCGGGATGATTCAGGACCAGTTTTGGGACAAGATAGTGGCATTGGGGTTTTCTGCCCATTTAGCCTTGGGCATCACATTCATAAAAAGAGGAAAAGTCCAACCCTTACTCCCGAAAATCCCACCAGGCTGTGAGGCCAGTCGTTCTTTATTCTTTGCATTTAATCTCCTTTAAATGTACCAATCCCCTCGACGCCAAGTTCCCGCAGTACTGTACTTATACGCATCTCAGGTTGCTCAAGAACTACCATCGTGACAGAGTACCGAGGAACAGGAAAGAACTCCCAAGATCAGAGACAGACACAGCGACGGCTGGCAAGCGTCAGTCATGTCTTGTTGCTTCGCAGATTCTTATAGCATCTGTATAGCTGTCTCCTGAATGGTCGCCCGAGGCAGAAGTCGAGGGACACAATCAGCGGAACCCCCAGTGTTAAGATCGTGCTTGCCACGTTGACTGCTGTATGTGAGGTCGAGCGCAATAGTGCAGTCCTCGTAATCTCCATGGTGATGGTGAGTATAAACGGCATGAGACAGTCAACCTGAAGCAATAGATGATTCCCCATCGTCTTTGATAAGGCGCGATGGGCCGCATTGTTGGCGGTGTCATTTGTCTCTCGTTGTTCGACATCGGGCAGGAAAGTGATCGGATGCTCCGCCGCGCAATCGATGATCACCGCGTAAGCGACCATACAGGCGTACGGTTGCTCCAAGACTGTAGAGAACATATCAATGATGGCCGCGAAACCGCGGGTCTTTTGCGCGATGGTGACCCAGAAATAGATCGCCGTTGCCACCAATGCTTGGAGACACACGCCGGTGAGAACCAGAGCTGACATGGGCACGCCGTAGCTCCTGTCGCTGTCAGTAAGAGCCCAGTACATGGCGTGCTCGTCTGACAGAGGCCTTTGGGGAGTCTCATGTGAGTCCTCGAGACGTCGTCTCGACCGGGCATAGTTTGGAACTGGTGAGATCTCCAGCCCGAGCGTCTGAGACTTGATGGAAAAAAAGAGTTCTGACCGCAAGGGCCAAAGAGCCACGAAGATGGTGAAGACGGGCGACGCGAGGAGGAACATGGCCAGGATCTGCCCGAATGTGAACTCGTCCTCGTCAACGTCTGCCGATCCGCGCGACTCAAAGATACGGATGGTGGCCCACAGCGCTGCCGCAATGGCCCAATAAACCTGCGGACACGTGGCCGTTGTGAGCAGCTTCGAAGCGACTGGATGATCGGTGACTTACTTCTGACAGCATTGACGTGTACAAGTCGGCGTACAGCCGCCCTGTCAGCAGCGCAGACATCGCCCAGAACGTCCTACGGTGGCCGTGAGCCGCCAGGACAGGCCATCCCCCCTCACCCTCCCGCTCAGACTTTGCGGCATGCTTTTCCGCGAACCTCTTGCAGGACTGGCTGATTCGCTGCCGGACCTCGACCCGAACGAAGCGCGCATACCGGCTTGTCAGCTTCACGATGCGCGTGGCAAAGCTGAAAGCAAGCAGGCACATGCTCAAGATGGTTGACGAGGCCGATGGGAAAGGCACCTTGAGCTGGATGTCCTGGTTCAACATGCGAGCCTTGACGTCCGACAGGCGAAAGAAACAAACGGCAAAGGATGCCGCTGTAGCCGGCTGCGTCTCGGACTCGAGGTCATCAATGCCCCAGTTGAAGTAGACCAGCGGCTGCAAGGAGACGAGAACCAGGAGGGAAAGGCCCGACATTGCGATGGCGCGCCACCGTCGCTCGGCCCTGTTCTGGTTCTGCGCCAGGTACTTTCGCAAGAACGTCAAGCCAGTGAAGTAGGTGAGATTCGACATCCAGGCCAAATACACGGCGATCCGCCAGTGGTACGCCATGATGCCGCCGCCTCCGTCGGGCGCGTGAAGCGTGCAGTACGCGCTCAGCAATATTCCCACGCCCGTCATGAGCTGGGCGTCGCACAGCGATCGCATGCAGTTGTTGAAGATCTGCTCGGCTTTGGCTTGGTTGGCGCTCTCTTCGGCCTCGTGCTGGCGAATATGCATGAGATTCCTCGCCTGGGTCAGGAATATGACATCCACCGCATTTGGTACCCATTCATCTCCGCGGCGGATTGCCCACGGCGCAACAGGCGTCTGCGCGGTGTCGACAAGCTGCGAGGCCCCATGCCCATCAGTTTCAGGGATGTTTGTCCCTGAAATTGTCGACTCACCGGGCTGCGACACCGGTAAGACATCTAGTTCGTCCTGTCTGGTTCCGTTCCCACTCTTCGTCGGCCCATACGTTTCTCCTTTTGACTGCGCGTACGGGCTTTTTGTTGGATCAAAGGCGAAGAGGTAGTAGCCGACCAAGACGAGGATGGCCAAGTAGGTTGTGCCTAAGAAGCCTGCGAGGACCTGGGAAGGGCATGAATCTGATCAGTTCACGACACTGCAGATGCGGCACATCAGGCTGCTGACACTCACCCCGCGCCCGGAAATGTCGCCATTCGGCTCGACCGTCGGCTTATCGTGGAAGCAGTCGTACTTCGGCTCGTTCTTTGACATCGCTGCGTACGACCAAGGAACATATCGGTAATGAAATGAATGAGCGGAACGGAGATTTCGAGAACTGTGCGCTCCAGCGCGTGAGCGGGGAATGGTAGTCGCAGCCTGATGGTTGTGCGTGGGAGGCATCAGGCTGGGGCTCAAGCTACATGTGTAGTATCCCCTGTCCTGCATCTGCGGGGCCTGTCTGCAGCCTGTCGTCGGTGATCCAGCAGGGAATCTCCAGCAGCGGCAGCCGATGAGGCGCTCATGGCCGGTGGAGCTTCAGGAGCCAAGATGAAATCATTCCGACAGCCTCTTGGTCGCATCACTGCCTGGAGTCATGATCGGAGTCAGGGAGGTTTGGAGAAGACCAGTACCACACGTCGCTGCTGCGGGCTGCAATCCTGGAACACCGGGACTGGCCAGGGGAATACTTGGACCCAAGTAATCTGTCATCGTGCATGGAAGAGGGAGCATCTGCCTGGATGCTAATCTGAGCTGCGCAATCATCACGTGTATGGATTAGCAGTCTGGCGCTGCAGGCGATGAACCCTCCAAAACATTTCCAGAAAATCACCCATCCGTGTCACAGAGCCCATCAATCCTGGAGAAGGTATGCTTTGATCTCTTTGCATTCTGCTAAAAGACACCTCTTAATCAGGATGAAGTATATTCTGCTCACCGTCCACCAGGTGCAAACTGCTCATCTCTACGACAAGGTACACTGGCTGCCCCGCCTCCTGCAATCGAGTGCAAGAGCGCGTAGTCACAGCTGGCTGCCCGCTCTTCGCCAAATTGGGAGCGCAGTGCGAGAACAAGACCAAGGAGCATCTGGGTGACACGAAGAGCAGGAAGGAGCGTCTGAATCACAGAGATGATGGCTACGGCGACAGGAACAACTGATGCGCGGTCAGACGACCGCCTGCTAGAGTCAGAAGGGAGGAGGCAATTACGAGACTTGTGGCATATCTAGGGAAAGTCGGCTATGTAAGTTATCAAACTGGTGTATATCTTCAAGCACCTACAACCATTCGGCCAGTGCTGCCACTACGTGCTCTACCTCTGGAAAGGCCCCTTGCCAACATCCTCGAATAATAGGACCGTAGATAAGCTCATCCGTTGCTGGAAAGCCAGCCTTCCCAAATGATTCCTCTACTTCTTCGTCCTCGAGGGTGCTGTATGGTTCCTCTGCTGTTATGATGAAGTACAGGACGGACCCGAGACTGAAGATATCATCCTGTTTAGTAGGCCTGTATCCTCGCACCCACTCCTTCGACTGGTATCTTGGCCCTGGCGCGCCCGAGAAAACAGTATGCCCCGGATACGAGCTCCCGGCGAAATCACAGATGCGAAGTTCAAGCTGCTCGTTGGCGAGGAAGTTTCGCGGTGTGACATCCTGATGGATCACCCCAACAGCATGAAGGCTCCCCAAAGCTTGAGCCGCCTGCAGTGCCCACTTTCGACGGTCATCGGCCTGATCCACGCGCCCCGTCTTAACATAGGTAAGGAGGTCACCGTTGACATGGTCCTCAAGAACCAATGTCTTGGACTCGCTATCCCAGTCCATGACCTTTGGCACGAATGAACTTGAGCCTATCAAACGATACACCTCGTGTTCGTGATCCAGGTTCTCGCAATTCTGTTGTTCCTCGCGTGGATCGTAGGGATTCGCGAGCGGGCTTTTGGCGATGCCGCCGGCTGGGAGTCGCTCCACAAGAGCTGTCGACCCGGAACCAACATATTCGCCCTTGGTGAATTAGTAGATGTATCCGTCAGGGACTAAGTTCGGGATTCTGAAGACCGAATCTGGCCAATTTAGATGGGCCTCCCTTTCCCATTCCCCAGGAACAGGGACATATCGAATCTGCCGTGGAGGCTGCCGAACCATCTGCAGTTGAAATGTCAGTATCGCATTCGAGGAAGTAACTTCAAACGTTCAACTCATACACCTGAGCGTGATTTTGCTGTGGGTTTCAATGACGTGGGCTTCGGAGCAGATGGCCATGGGTGAGTTTCTCATTAGTTTTGATCCTCCACGTGGCGGGTATCGAGCGCATCGCGGATGACCAGCTGCGAGATGAGGATGGAAGGTCACAAACGAGACATAGTACTTGAGAAATGCCACTGAATTGTTTGCTTGATCCGCGGATTGTATTAAGCGTGTTAAAGCAATATGTAGGGTTATGCAGGGTCTATGCATCCATGCCGTCAAGGAAACTCTCGCCGCGCTTGGCAGGGGCCGGGACTCCCAAGTTGCTCCATCTGCCGGCGCCGAAGTCTGGCTGACTCTTCAGTGAAGTTCAGTCGCTGACGCCGAGTGCCCTTTAAAAAACGCGCCAGAACTCGGAAACATTAAGACCCCGTGGGATCTTGACTCCCTCATAGCCCGTGGGCAGCTTTCTAGCAATCGTCCTTCCCAGCTGCTCGCCTTCGGTGATGACATCAATGCTGAAGCGCTCACCGCCCGGATACTCGAAGCCAAGGTCTTCCAGCCCTTCCTCGTGAAGTATGGCGCCGATGACAACAGGGTCATGGAGCGGACCGTCGATGCTATGGATCCTACGATACTTGTCTTTGTAGAACCTGAGGAGATCGGTGAAGATTTTGCGCGTTTGGCCATGGGGCTTATCGTTAAGCATGAGATCGAGGACCGAGTCCTCCACGAGTACAAGGTGCGTCACGTCAAGCGGGATCATCGTTGTCTTTTTGTTGAGTGCCCGGTTGGAGAAGATCGCCTTGGCCGCCTCGGGGTCACACTGGGACCAACCCGGGTCAGCATTGATTGCATAGAAGAACCTGTGAGTATGGTTCCCAGTGAGCGAGTATACATACAACGACGTTAAACTCGGCCCACATGGTTATAGAGCCATGAGAATAGCAATGTTCGTGAAGGAACCGAGGAGGACCAGCCAGACTGTACCCTTGGGCTGCGCCAATAGGGCGTCGTGCATGGCTAACACAGCATGCTTGTCGCTCTGAGGGCCAACGGCGGGCTGAGGAAGGTCGGCTCCCTTCATGCCACCTTTGCCTATCACGTAACCTTGAGTCAGTTCCCAGTCATGATTGCGGAGAATCGGCACATGCACCATTCACTACTGGGGCCCCTGAGAATAAACATGCTGGTGAGAAAGCATTTCGAGATCCCGAAACACAAGAAGTAACTTACATCGTGCCCTAAGGTGCGCATGGATTAGGTACATGACTTATATCCACACGATATATGTCATGAATCTTACCGGGGTCGCAATATACCCAGAGCGGTACCTTCCTGGACATGATGACTTCTTGAATGACTGTAAATGAATGTATTGGGATGCTGATATCAATTTGTATCTGGGGTATTGGCTTTTTTCTGTCTTCACTGGTCTGGTGGTTCAGCTTTACCGTGTTCTTGGGCAGGTAGGAATAAGAATTGCTTCGCCCCCTAAGTGATCAGACAATATAAATAGCCCGAGCCGTAACTGCAATCTTTCTGTTTCTATCACGACGATCGATTCTTGAATCAAACATTCTCTGAGTTAGGCAGACTCAACCCTCTGAGACGGCGTTGCCTGAGTAGGTAAGAGTCAGCCACTCAGAGAAGGTGGGTTGTTCTCATGACTGCTTGAGAACGTCCTTCCCTCAGTCGAAGTTGCCACCTTGCGAGAGCCTTCCAGTGACACTTAGTCTGATCTAGAACGTCTTAGGCCCCACAAGATTGATACGCAGTTGGAACTTGACCAGACATCAATTTGCCAAGCTGGTCGACACAGTGTGATACCGTGGATTTCGTGGACAGGAACAGAGCCTTTTGCTGAATCTATCACCAGACACTCGATGTTCGTTGCTGATCATCAAACAACTCCCAGCCAGGCTTTATGGCAAGCAGGCATTGTTCTTTTCTTTGACCGTCTGTCGTCTTGACCCTTGCTGCACTGCAGGTATGGGCCCGATAGCAATAAGGTCTTGGCGGACAGCGCCGACGGGAGTGGCCGATGTTATCGTGGTGGAGAATGAGAATGCGCCCGAAGGATGGAAACCCCGCCCCCAACCCGTCAGCAATTCTTATTCTTACCTCTCACATCTTCCACCAGACTTCGAGTCACATCGCATCGGGAATGGCCTCGCCATCATGGAAGGCCGCGCTGCAGCCTCGCCCCAAGGCCGGTGAGAGCGCGCCCGTCCAGGACATCGCCTTGCAGCCGGGAGTGTCTCGCCCCGAAGACCGCGACGGAGCCGGCGACCTCGACGATTACCCCGAAGGCGGGCTCCAGGCCTGGCTTGTCGTTCTCGGCGCTTGGTGTGCCATGGTACCGCCAATGGGCATCCTCAACACCATCGCTGTCCTTCAGGGGTGGTTCTCGCAGCACGATCTCCAGGGCGTGCCCGAGAGCCAGACTGGCTGGATCTTCTCGTGCTACGCCTTCTTCATCACCGCCGCAGGTGCACAAGTCGGTATGACAGCCCCTCTTTGACTTTGCATCGCAGGCCAAAGACCTTCACTTACCGATTGACAGGTCCCATCTTCGACGCCCATGACACGTGGAAGATCATCCTCCCGGGCTCCATCGGCATGGTCGCATCCATGGTGTTCCTCAGCCTGTCCACGGAGTTCTACCAGTACCTTCTCTCGTTCGGATTCTGCGGCGGGTTGAGCGCCTCTCTGCTCTTTAACCCGGCACTCTCCGCCGTCGGGCACTGGTTCTGCAAGCGTCGCGCCCTCGCGACTGGCATCGCCTGTACCGCCGGTGGCCTCGGCGGTGTCGCCTTTCCCCTGATCATTCAATACCTCGCCCCGCGCATCGGCTTCCCCTGGGCCATGCGCGTTATCGCTCTCATCTCCGCCATCCACCTCGCCGTCGCAACTGTCACGCTGCGCAAGCGCTTGCCCTCCGTCCAAGGAGCGAAGATCCAGATCAGGTTCGGTCTCCTCCGCGACCGCAACTTCGCCATCACCGTGTGCGCCATCTTCTTCATCGAGTTCGCCGTCTTCATCCCATACTCGTACATATCATCATACGCGATTCACCACGACCTAGGAATGCGCAAAGCCTTCCTCATGAACATCATCCTCAACCTGGGCGCCATCCCAGGGCGCATGCTCCCCGGCTACGTGGCCGACCGCATGGGCGCTTTCAACACCATGTGTGTGACGTCCATCGCGTGCGCGGCCCTGGTCCTGGGCCTGTGGCTCCCCGCCCATGGAGGGGAGGACATGATGTACGCCTTCTCGGCGCTGTTCGGGTTCTGGTCCGGCGCGGCCATCAGCCTGTCTCCCGTGTGCATCTCGCGCGTCTGCAGGATCGAGGACCTGGGCAAGGCCAATGGCTTGGCGTACTTCATCGCGAGCTTCGGGGCGCTGATTGGCATTCCGATTGCGGGCGCGCTGCTTCGCACGGGCGATCAGCCGTACCAGCGGCTTGTCGTCTTCGCAGGCGTCGCGTACGCAATTGCTTCTGGAGTCTTTTGCATAGCGAGGGGCGTGGCTGGCGGTTGGAAATTGGCGTGGTTTTGAGATGTGTGAGGCCGCCGCCCGCCATGGCAGATTTGCCGATGGCCGCCTGAACCGAAGGCCAGGGTTGGTGATTCAGCTCTGACAAGATGCCTGGAAACTTGAAAGTCCCTCGGTATAGCGTTGTTCATGATTACACACACTCCATGCATGTACTTATACGAGTTCCGACCTTGGCTGTTTCATTTCATTCAACGCGACATTCGCGACAACAGTTGGATCGACAAAAGACTATCCGGGGTGACGATCGTTCTAGTCCCCTGTGATCACCTCAAAATACACACGACTTGCAAATGCATGGTTCCACAACAGGGATGGATTAAATTCCTTCTGAGAAGCTCTTGTTTCATGGCGTCACTTCTTCGGCGGCTGTCCTGGCCTCGCCGGGCATGGAAGCCCCTGAAGTTCACCGACTCCAACTTCACCCGGGCTCCCATCTGGGATCAAGATTGAGGAGGAACTCTGCCCCAACTACGTCGCGTCGCGCTATTACCCGGTCCGGCTCGGCGAGATTCTCAAAGATCAGTATCAAATCGTCGGCAAGTTGGGCTTTGGTGCCAGCTCAACTGTCTGGCTGGCGCGCGATCTACCGTAAGATGAGTGCTCTCGCGCCTGCGCCATGCTTCACTGACCTTTGGATAGCGGCCGCCGACACGTCGCACTCAAGTTGTTCGTGCAATCAGAGCCCAGGAACGAGCAGTTGAACAACGAGGTGGCGATGTATGAACGTATTTCGAGATCATCGACAACACACCCAGGTCGCACCGCAGTTAGGGAACTCCTGGACTCATTTCAGGTTGCGGGGCCAAACGGACATCATCGATGTCTGGTGCACCCTCCGCTATGGGAAAGCACCCTCACATTCCTTCACCGTAATCCCGTGGGAAGACTTCCCGCCCCGGTACTCGCTTTCGTCCTCCGGCGTCTGTTTCTTGCTCTGGACTTTCTACACACAGAGTGCCAGATAATTCACACCGGTACGTGCTAAGAGAGGGCCAGCTTTGGTCATTCTCGACGCCACCCATCGTCCCCGAGAAGCGCCACGCTAAGGTCGTTGCTGGATTAGACATCAAGGCCGACAATATCATGTTGGGCATTGACGATGATTCAGTTTTCAGTGCATTCGAGGAACAAGAGCTGGTAACCCCTTCTCCCCGAAAGTTGGCAGCCGATGGCAGAGCCATTTACCTGTCACGCGAACTCGAAATGCCCCAGACCTGGGGCGCCCCAGTCCTCTGCGATTTCGGCTCGGCCGTTATGGGAGACAGAGAGCACTTCGAGGACATACAGCCGGACATATACAGAGCACCAGAGGTCATTCTTGAAGCACCTTGGTCATATCAGGCTGACATATGGAATGTTGGTTGCATGGTAATCGCTCACCGCGGACCTGCATGACTCTTCATGATCAAGGGCTAACATGTATTGACTCTTTCTTTCTAGATCTGGGACCTCTTCGAAGGCGGTCATCTGTTCACTGGACTGGATCCTGAGCATCAGACGTACCGCAGCCGAGCACACCTCGCAGAGATGATTGCATTACTTGGACCACCGCCACAATCGCTCCTTCGTCTGGGCAAGTCGAGCCATAGATTCTTCAATGGTCAAGGTAAGCGAAGTGTGTTCTACTTCCACCCGTGGAGAATCATTGACCCACGCTGGGAATCATCTACAGGGCACTTCATCGCAGACATCAAACGTCCAGATCGCACAAGCTTGGAGGACAAAGAAACAACACTCGCAGGAGATGACCAAAGAAAATTCCTGGCCATGATGCGGAAGATGCTTCAATGGGACCCGTCCAGGCGTTCGTCGGCGAAGGAGCTGGCCGAGGATGAATGGATCATGGGGCATATGTAGAATCATGCGAAAAAATTCAAACACGGCCAGTACGAACCTCGAAGCAATACGACAAGCCTTTCATTCTCTCTTCAAGTTGTTGAAAAGAGCCTTTGACCAAAATAGCCATCAATTGATTAGACACTCGCCATATTGAGTTCCAACTTCGTTTTTGTTTATGTGGGATCAGGCGGCGGAGGTTCCTGATCTTGACCGGACAACCACCCTTTCCGCCAAGATGCAAAAGTACTAATGATGGGAGACATGCTTCTGGCTGTGGAGAAGTAAAACGATATGCCAATTAGGCCAAAATGAAATCGACGAGGACGTGATTCGAACACGCGCGGGCGAACCCAATGCCTGAATCTGCTGATGAGAAGCCTCATGATAGCAGGGCATCGCCTTAACCACTCGGCCACCTCGCCGAGTTTCGGGACAGCCTGGGTGGCCGTCTGGTCTGTCTGCCCAGCAGTCACACCTGTTGCAGTATGCCATCCTGCCCACAGCCAAGCGCATGATCCGAAGACCGCCCCTTAGTTGATCAGGCGCTCAGCGACAGTAAGCGGTCGACCTCTTGCTTGTGGCTACACATAGATGTTGGACACACTGTTGATGAAGCCAAGATGGCTGGGCTGCGCGACAATTCTTGGAGCAGAGGTGAGTGACCACATGGGTTGCGAGGCAGTCTGGAAATGGAATGCCGGAAACATCCTGAAGAAACGACATTAATTAGAGTCAATGATCAATATGAAGTCTATAGTCTACCATCCATGTCAAGCCGCGACGCTTGCTGAATATTCCTCGCCGAAAGGGTAGTCCGAGTACCCAACCGCAGACTTATTGGTGTAGAACGTGCCCCTATCATACGCGACCAGGTCCAGGTTCTTGGCAATTTTGTACACCAGATCCGGGTTAGAAATGAAGAACCGACCAAAGACCACGATGATCTTCTTGTCCGGGTGCGTCTCATCGACAAGCTTCATGGCCTGCTTGGGCGTGTAGCCACCGGCGACGAGCAGAGGCCCGTCCCAAAGGCGATATGCGAAGTCCAGGCTCTCGTTGCCGTCGGCATCTTCGCTTCCAGACACGCGAGACTCCACGAGGTGGAGGTAAGCAATGCCACTGGACTTGCGAATGATGTCTGTGAATTGCGGGATCGGGTCTTTCATCCTCATGCCCTGGAAGGTACTCCAAGGGCTCAGGCGAAGTCCCACACGCTCTGCTCCGATGGCCTCAGAGGCCTTCTTGACGATTTCGTCAACGAAGCGGGATCGGTTTTCCACATTTCCACCATAGTCATCATCGCGCTGATTGCTGTTGTCTTGGAGGAATTGGTCGAGAAGGTAGCCGTTGGCCGCGTGGATCTCGACGCCATCGAAGCCCGCCTTGATGGCATTCTTCGAAGCCTCGACAAACTGATCAATCGATTGCTTGATCTCGTCGATGGTCATGGCGCGCGGTACTGGCGCGTTGTCGTCCATGGCGATGGCGCTAGGCGCAAGAATAGGGGCGCCCTCGCTGGCAGCCACATCGGGGTACGCGGCACGGCCCATGAGAGCAAGCTGACAGAAGATGAAGCTTCCTTGGCGATGCACTTCGTCGGTGATTTTTTTCCAAGCCGTGGTTTGGTCTTCGTTCCAGATTCCAGGGGCATTGGGGAAGCCGCCCGAGCCTGACGAAACGAAGGTTCCCTCGGTAATGATGAGAGTGCCTGGAACCGAGGCTCTTTGGCTGTAGTAGTCCTTCATCATTGGTGTTGGAACCCGGTCGTCCGTTGCCCGCAGGCGAGTCAGGGGAGCCATCCCGATGCGGTGCTTGACCTCAAAGTTGCCAATCTTGAGTGGCTTGAAAAGATGAGTGTGAGACATGGTGAAAATGATGTTGGAGAGTGATTCGCTTTGGATGTGAGCGATGATGAGTGTGTCAGGAATCCAATGTCGACACTCGCCGGAACCACTGCTTTATATTCATGTTTCTCCTGCTTTTTCTGGATTCGTAATACAAGTATTGTATCTCTTGAGATATCGCCATCTTGGAGACAATAAGGGCACCGAAATGCTTCCAAAAGAGGCAATGACATGCTTCCAAAAAGGGAAACGAGATGATTCCCATTTCGGAAATGACATTCTTCCATTCTGGGTTAGTCGCGTACTGAAGAACCCGGTTACAAATTCTGGTCGTCTTGCATCTGCTCTCATTGGTCGTGTTCCGTGAGCCGCATTTGTAATCCTCGGTCGATTTCACCGCAATCTGACGACATGGCAGCAACGACAAGCCAAAGCACATCAGCCTACATTGCAAAATCATGAATGATTTGTTTGAGTAGCAAGCGAGTTTTGATTTGAGAAGCACAACCGCGGGGAGAGGCGACACAACCATCATCCAGTTGTGCTCAATGGTGCGATCGACCACTGGGAGCATCACCGCACAGTCCGACCGAGGTAAGCTCGTTGACATTCAAACCGTCCTGTTGTCCTGTCACTTACATGTGTCAGGTGGAAAATTTCAGTTCATCTCGATTCAAAATCCAGCAGAAGCCAAGGACCGCACATCGAGACGCTTGGCCCGGGCACATGCTGTGACCCGGGCCCTGGAGAACAAAAGGAAGCTCCAGGAACAGTCAGGTCAAAACTTTCGCATAGTCTCTACGCAATGCTTGGGTCACCGTGTTAGTGCGAGAAAGCCACGACAACTGCAAAATGCAGTCCCGCCGCCCTTGATTCCCGCCCCGGATGCCCTGGACGCATATCGCATGCTGGCTGCAGATTTGCCAGGCCTGCAGAGCCTGCTCATATCCTACGGCAAGTAGAATCATGCGTTGATCATGAGATGCACGTATCCTAATAATCTTCATGAAGACGAGATTTCATCTTTGAAACCCGCTTTCGACGTCTCGGATGAGCTTGTCCTCCAGAATCTGACTCAAGTCCTTCGCAATGAACCCAGCAACCAAAGCCTCCTGTACGCTATGAGACTCACGTTCGCAAGCGCGGTCACTGCGGTAAATCTGGACGGAAAACGCCTCGAATACAAAGGGGAGACCTTGAGCTCGCTGCGAGTAAACTTGAGCTCTCCGGGAATGGCGGTGTCAGAGTCAACTCTAGGGGCCATCTTGTTACTTGCAGGTGCCGAGGTAAGTCTGGTCACGTTTGCAGATGATATTCCACAGTGTCCGAGAAAATCTGTATCTGATCAGATGTGAACAGGCTCGCTCTGGGATGCCAACTCAGGTGCAGCTTCATATGGGGGCCATCAAACGGCTTCTTGACACCTGCAGCAAGGATGGCATCATTCTGAGCGATGGGATCAAACGCGCAATTTTCTGGTGAGAACACCAGAACCATGCGAAAAGAAACATGTTTGACGTCTAAAACAGGCAAGATCTAAATTCCTCGGTCTTGACAGGCTCGAAGCGGGCTTTCGACCACACGACGTTCCCCGAGCTCGACTGGAAAAGAAATCCCGTCGCTTCTGAGTCCTACATCCTGCCGCCCGGCTTTCGAAAGGCGTCTAAACTACTTGGCCCCGCTCTCGTTGAGATTCTCAAAGATCTTCATGGGTTGCAACGTATCCGTGACGGGGATCTTTTCGACAAGCAGGATTTTGTCCTGCTCAGGACCGTTGACAATCACCAAGCTTCCATCCAGTCGCGGCTTATGAGTCTGCCAGCTCAGTCATCAATCTCAGACTGCTGTCGTCTGGGCGCGTATCTCTGCTCGACAATGCTGCGCTGCAAATTGTGGCACGCCTCGGTTGTACCCGTAAGTCGACCAAAGGACGCACTCCCTTCAATGATGCATCCGTTGCTGACTGTTGTTCTTCCAGCCCCATCTCTCACTGAAACTGCTTTGCAAGCTACAAGAAACAAACGATGATCCCATGTGGGACGATCACCTGGAGCTGCTGACCTGGCTGCTGCATATTGGTGGAGCTTTCGCTCCCGCTGGAAACACCCGAACGACATATCTGGAATTGGTCGACTTGAACTACCACCAAAAGCTGAAAGGCTTGTACAAGTCATGGCCTGAGCTGGTCAATATCCTGAAAAGATTCATCTGGTCAGACGATGCCTTCCTAGTCCAGGTTCAGTCGTTCTGGGGAGATGTCCACCTCCAAAGTAGACGACCCCAACGTGAGGGTACCCATTCCTGATTCCCACACATATCATACAAATTGAAGGGGCCTTTGGTCGCTCTTTTCCTCCGTTTCATTGACTTTCTCGAGCTTCAAACATAGGTGGCACATTCATCGATTTGGCTGTGAGGCGATCGATGCGGTCCTCCGTGCCCTCCTGCTTCCCGTCTGTGCCTCCTCGTCATACGACACCGTCACGGTGTCCGTTATCATTATCTTGCCTGCCATATTCTTTCTGCCTTTTCCGGTAGCCGAGTCTTGTACCGGGCCAGAAGGCGGCTGCACCTGTCCGTCGCCCGCCGATTGATCATCTGCGACGACGTACGCGGTCTGTTGCGGCTGCTGATATCCATCCACAGGGCTGAGAATCCCCTCCTCGCTGCTTCCATCTGGGATGATGGTCAAGCCCAGGTCGTCCTTGGGCTTTTTCGGGGGTTTGCGCTCGCCGAGCTCATAGCCAGAACGGGCATCGCTGTACTCTTCGTAGTAGCGTCCAGAGGGCTTGGAGGGCTTGCCGGAGCTAGCGAAGGGATTGCGGCGAAGGATCTTCTCGAGAAGAGGTTGGAGAATCGGAATGGAGCAGGCGATGATGATTGTGCTGCCTTCGATGCTGTGCAATTGAGCGTTAATTTTGTCCAAGAAGAGGGGGTAGGAGCTGGTATGGACGGCACTCACACAGTCCAAACGACAAGATCGGAAGTATCGTCTGCATTGTGACCGTTAGAATCATTCAAATTAAATCGCGGACTCGCATAGCCTCACAGGAAAAATCAGGTGATCCGAGAGACGGGATACGAGTCGTCTTGTAAATGGCGACGACGCCGGAGCTGAAAGCAATCGAGAAGTTAGCCACTGGACTACATCACGAGCGTGGAAACATGGGGACTTACACCAATCCAATTCCCAAAGCAATGGATAGCGCCATCTTCTTCTTCAGCGACATTTGAAGGCTGAACAGGACGATGGCAGGGTAAATGGCGAGGTAGATATCGACAAAGGCCGAGAACGCTAGAGTTCATAGATCAGCACAACCGTGGTTTTGTCATGACCAAATTCAGGAAAGACAGCAGGCATACCACCAGCGTAGATGCAATAGGCAACGAGGATACTGTTGTCGAAACACGTCCCTTCGACGGAGAAATCCCACAGAGACCTTGCCGGCCTGCAGCGCCCCAAAAGGACACCGACGGTTGCGAAGAGCGTCAGCTGACACCAGATGCCCTGCCACCAGAGGAACCACTTGTGCCACTTCGACGGGTTGAGGAGCTTGGTCAACAGGTAGATGACAGCCAGCTTGGGCAGCCCGAAGGACATGACGCCAGGGCAAAAGGCGGCCGTCGTCCACAAGATGGCGCCCTGCTTCTGCTCATCGTCGAGGAGGTCAAAGTGCCTGCCGTTGCCGTACGAGACGGCCACTGTCGAGAGACCCGTCGAGATGTAGCCGCATACCATGGCTATCATCGTCCAGTAGTCGTCCTGTTGGAGCTTGCCTTGCATCCATCCTCGTACGTAGACTCTTGCCAGCACGAAGAGGGTGCTGACTGCCGTCACGAGCCAGCAGGTGATGAGGATCCATGGGCCTTTGTTCTGGGCCTCCCATGCGGCAGATCCAACCTCTGGGCCAGCCATTGCTTGCCAAAGACGTGGTTAAGGGCCTGAGTAGACCCGTCTATGTCCCGGATAATGCGGAATGGCTGTCGCCGAATCAATTTGCACTGTAGCCTCGGAAGAAAACACGAAACAGATGCGGAAAAGGATGAACCACGGGTTTACTCGAACAAATGATTTCTCAGGGGAAATGGTAAAGACAAATAAGAATCTCGGTCGGAGGGCGAATAATCCCAGTGCCGTGGTCGGTGTGGTCGTCGGTGAACAGGCCTCAAGCCCATCCGGGAAAACTCGAGTCGTTCGTACATGATATGTTGCGTCCAGCGTAAGAACCTGAAGAAGATCTGCGTCTGCTCCCATTGTCTCCATGGCCCGATGCAACATTGTCCAGGAGCGAATAAAAGATCAACAGGAGGTTCCAGGGTTCCTCGAAGCGTCGGTGTCGGCAGTTGCCTTTCGAGGACCTGAACCCTGCAACCAGTCAGCAGTGGGTGGTCCGATGTTCGGTGCGTTGGGTGCCAACCAGCCAACCATTTTGGGGGCTTTCTTCGACAATGGCTGTGCCTTTTTGCCAGTTGACAGGTCATTCTTGGCCTTTTGGTCCTGCCCAGTCCACCGGGAAATGGGCCACGCATATGCTGGCCGAGGTCGGATGGATGACTTCACGGCCAAAACTCAGAAGAACGGGAACTTCTCGTTATCTGTGATCCTTATGAATCAGTCAAAAAAGCTATGATCGTTTAGCTGAATTCTTTCTGGCCTGAGTTCGGCTTTTGATGATACAGGATATGATGGAGGCCCAACCAAGCCGACATCGTGCTATTCGCTTGACCTGGGCGCCGTTTCTGACTCGAACAACACTGCGTGAGTTCTTGGCCGTCTGGGTAGAGACCTGCACCTCTATCATGATTTCTTCAAGCGCTCATCATGTTAGGCAATGATCGTCTCTCGTCGTTGCGCTCGTGGTGGGTTCAAAACAGGCTGAGCTGGTAGGCAAGGTAGGGCCTTGGTTGATGGCCCTGGTAGGTTTGTCAAGCAAGGAGGGGATGGGAGAAACCATTTTCCTGTCCAATGAAGCCAGTTATAGCAGCTGAGAGCGGTCCACCGGTTTACGTTCGTGCCTACGCTGTGGATTATGCTGTAGTGGTCAGATCAGTCTCCCGAATGCCGGAATGATGCGCGGGAACCAGCCCGGCACGGCCGGGTTGAGCTCCCCGGCGGCATCGTATTCATTCCCCACGACAACCTTGCAATTTCATTTGCGAATTGTTCCGCCGATGCCCTTTTCGTCTAGAAATTACAAGGTATAAACCAGACGAGCGGCAAGCGTGGGAATCGTCCGAGTCCTGGCCCAGTCCGCTGTCACAAACCCCTGTGGCTTTCCCGGAGGATTAATGACACGTCGGAACTGAAGAGCTGTCATTGCGAGAGAGAGCGGGGTCGACAACTGCCATGACACTTATCTCCCGACCCCTCGTTCGTGCGTTGCCGATCATCGTCAGGTTGCGTGGTCATGGTTTCAGGTTTCGAAGAGTCTTCTTAAAGAGAAATCGGCGCAGGTGCCATCGCCCTACATTCTTTCAGGTCACAAGTAGGTCTTCAAACAGCCATCCTTTCTTGTAGCGGTTTTTTCCAGAAGTGAGCAACCCCAAGGGGCTTGTGGCAACGACGGTCGGGCATTGTGTGCCAAGGCGACCCGGCATCACTTCTGCGCCGCAGACAGGCAGCCTCCCAGGGCGACAATGCAACGTGACTCCACGTCGATGCATGCTGAACGACAAGGGGGGACCAAAGCTGTCGGTTCCCATGCAACAACGTGCACATTCCTGGGATTCCTGAAGTACCCTCCATGAACCCTAGATCTTCATTTCCACGCCTATTCTCGTTCTGTTCTTCGCTGCACCTTGCCGTTTGATTCAAGACCACCACAAACGCTATCACTATGCCTTCTTCCGATCCCACCCCTATCGATGTCTCAACTGCCATCAGCCCGAACGACATTGGTGCCGTTCCAGACCTTGTAAAAGAGATCAACGCAAGCGCTGATGCTCTGGCGGCGGGCGGGGATGCGGCTCGACATGAGCTGATTATCAAGGCGCGGAGCCTGGTCCAGGCTCTCGAGACGCCTCGGGAGACCATGATCAAACATACGTGGGCACAGGTATGCGAACCATGGGTTTATGATATGATTGTTTTCCCCTCATGACTACAGAGTGAACATGTCATGCACCTTATCCATTGGAGAACGCAGAGGCTGACATATTTGAACATCAAAGACTGGTGCCATTGCAGGCCTCAACCTCGGCGTCGATACTGGCCTGTGGAAGTACATGGCCAAGAATGATAAGCCTCACAAGGTCGAGGATCTCGCATCGACAGTCGGTGTCGAGGCTTCTCTGCTAGGCAAGTTGGCCTCGACCACAGAGAGATCTCGAACTAACACTGTTCCTCTCAGCCCGTCTCTTGCGCCACCTCGGCGCCATGGGATACTTGAAGGAGACTGGCGTCAACGAATATCAGGCCACCAACTTCACCAAGTCCATGGGCATTGACATCATTGGTGACGGCTACCTGGCCCTGCCCGGCTGCACGGGCGCCGGTCCCCTCCGCTTCCATGAGTACGCCCGCAAGACGGGCTACAAGAACCCCACCGACGCGAAGAACACGTCCATGATGCACGCCTACGGCACCGATAAGGACATGTTCGCGTATCAGCAGTCGCTGGGCTATGGTGAGCACTTTAACAACCACATGGGTGGGTACCGCCAGGGCCGTCCCCCGTGGTGCGGCGCCGACTTCTTCCCCGTCAAGGAGCGTCTCATCAATGGGGCCGACACGGCGCCGGATGCACCCTTTCTGGTCGACATCGGCGGCAGCGTTGGTCATGATCTGGCCGAGTTCAAGAAGTTGAACCCGGATCATCCGGGGAAGTTGATTCTCGAGGATCTCCCGGTCGTCATTGGGCAGATCAAGGACCTTGATCCGGCGATCGAGAGGAAGGAGTATGACTTCCACACGCCTCAGCCCGTGCAGGGTAGGTCAATACGTCTCTATTTCTTGGGGCTCATCCTATTACCCTCTTCTCTGCATCTATCATGATAGATGGCGGAGTTATGATGAGCTCCTCAGATTGCCACAGCTCACTGACACTGAACTAGGTGCTCGCGCCTACTACATGCACTCATGCCTCCACGACTGGCCGGACAGCGTCTGCCAGAGCATCCTGGCCAACATCAAGGCGGCGATGAAGCCCGGCTACAGCAAGCTGCTCATCAACGAGAACGTCATCCCCGACAGGGGCGCCTACTGGGAGACGTCAGCCCTCGACATGGTCATGCTGACGCTCTTCTGTTCCAAGGAGCGCACCGAGGCCGACTGGCACGATCTGCTGGAGAAGCAGGCCGGTCTCAAGATTGTCAAGATCTGGAGTGGTGGCAAGGGCGTCGAGAGTTTGATCGAGGTTGAGCTGCCTTAAACCGCGACTGTCCCCATCGGTCCACGTATGGTGCATCCGACTGGAGGCCGTTTCTTACAGATAAGGATCATGCCATTTCGAAGCCAAACTTTAAGATAAGCGTTGAACATATTATAGGCCCCTTTTGTTTCTCTGCTTGCGTCTGTTGGGAGGTCTCGAGTTGAACGTGTGAGACGTCAGTCACATGCGAATGTCGTGCTACTGGACAAGCCGGGCACCTGTCGTTACAGGGGCAATAGGGGGGGTGGGCCAAAGCTCTAGGCCAAGATGCCCCGAAGGAACAGCTGGGGCGACGTCATTATGAGGTCCACCCCCTTTTCCATTGCATCCGTCTCCGCCGGGAAGGCCCATTGAAGATGTTGAGCTCTTGCCTGCTGACACACCCGAGGTACCCAACAAAACTTGACCCGTTGTGTGAGTCTTCATTGCGACTTCACATGAAAGAGCCTCCGTTTTCAATTGCACCATATGAACTACAGCATGCACATTTTCGAAAATCAATCATTCTTGAATTGCTCGACTTGCAGTCTCATGTTCCCGCCATGACTATGCTCGGAGTGTCCGTCTGGGACTACCTTTTCATCCGAGTATGCATCGCCTTACTCTACATGGTCGCGCCACTCAGCCTCCTCTACTCAGCGGCCGGCGTCTTGATTGACCTCCCCTACCGAATCCCACGTATACTGGAGCTATGGCTTGCTTCGGAGGCGGCGTTTTACCTGCTCATCTACCTCCCACTGAACGCCTATCTTCAGACACCCGCGACGCATCCAACAATCGCCTCACGCGACGACCGAAGGAAACTGTTTCATCGCTGCCACAATACCATCCCGGACCCGGAACGGTACCTTCTGAAATGGTTCCGCGATGCGCCGGCCTCCGAGATCAGGCGCGACAACGTCAAGGACTTCTTTCGATGGGCGTTCCTGAACACGGGCGACCCTGACCCAGCACATGACGAAGAGCTGGAGGAGTACACCCGCGAGATGGAGAAGCTGCTCGGGAGACAGTTCTCACCTGGGCGCGGCAGCGCAAGGCCCTTGAGATTGACCCTCGAGAGAGTTGACATGCTCCATAGAAGCTTGGTCTGGTATTTTGTGAGCAACACACTAAGACACAAACATCCTCCCTACCATTATCCCGGGTGCAACAGGTCACTGACTTTGTCCCTCCCTCATAGTGTGTCTCCTTCGTGGACACAGTCACCCTGGCGTACATGCGCTATCACTCATTCGACTTCCACGCCAACTCCTCCCTCTTCGCCTTCTTCGACGTCTTCCCCTTCCGTCCCATCACCCTCGTCAGCCCCCACCGCGCACCCACCAAGATCCTCACGTACTGGCACCGCCCGCACACGTCCAAGACAAGGCACCCCGTTCTCTTCATTCACGGGATCGGCATCGGGCTGTATCCGTACATCGACTTCCTCGCCGACCTCAAGGCCAGCGACGATGCGGACCCGTCGGAAGGCCAGGTCGGCATCATCGCGCTGGAGATCATGCCCATCAGCTCGCGCATCACGGGTGGCGCGCTGCTCAAGGACGAGATGTCCGAGGAGGTGCGCCGCATACTGGAGGCACATGGATGGGACAACGTCGTCCTCGTGTGTCACTCGTGAGTCTATTCCCTTGCTGGCTTCCGCCCATGTACTGATCACCGTGATGCAAAGCTACGGGAGCGTGGTCGCCACCCACCTCCTCCACTCCCCTCAGATCAGGGACAAGATTAGCTCGATGCTCTTCATCGACCCGGTCTCCTTCCTGCTCCACCTCCCTGACGTGGCATACAACTTTACGCACCGGAAGCCGACCCACGCCAACGAGTACCTCCTCTCCTACTTCGGCTCCAAGGACATCGGCGTCTCGCACACGCTGTACCGCCGCTTCTTCTGGGCTGACAACATCCTGTGGAAAGAGGACATTCAGAAGTACCGCGTGACCGTGGCGCTGTCCGGCAGGGACGCCATCGTCGACACGGAGACGGTCAGGGCGTACCTCTCGGGGGCAGACGACTGGAGGCCCGTGGCGAAGGACTGGGAGGGCGGCGTGTGGAGGGGGGATGGGCTTGATGTGTTGTGGTTCCCGGAGCTGGATCATGGACAGTCGTTGAATGAGAGGGGTACAAGGAAGACGCTCGTGAGTATTGTGAGGGGGTTCTGTGCTGGGGAATAGCGGACTTTGTCGAGGGGTGGGATTTGGACAGCGGCAATCGAGCCTAGAGCGACTGGGGGTCAGAGCGGGCGAGCAATAAGCTATTGGTAGTTTGTAAACGAATTCATGTCAAGGACACAGGTATCGAGTTGATCCCTTTATGGTATTCAGAGGCAAATGCTTAAGCGCTGCTCAGTCTGCGCGCAAGACCAAGACATCAGCAACCAGATCTAGGTTGTCTCACTTGCCTCTCTCGCCGAGACGGGGAGGTACAGTATATTGCCGTGCACAACGCGGTCCAGCCTTTTAGCGAGCACAGCCGCTAAGTGTTGTCCAATTGGCATTCCCTTTCAGATGCCGTGTGAAGATCAATGAGAACAACATGAGACCATGGTTGGATCTGGGTTTTGCTGGGGAACAGACATACACTCTGGTCAGCTGGTGTCAAGACGGACTATGTTGATTGGTTCCATTGTCTATTTGGCAAACCCAAGCCTAGATTCCAGCCACTCCGTCCACAAATCAAGTCCATAACCTCTTCAGCCTCTGAATCAGAGCTTCGACAGTGTTGGTATTTCGACATACTTCTCATATACTCACGTCAAATGCTCTAGGGTACCCCTTTAAATCCAGTCGCCTGACGTACCCTCATCAAGCAGAACTCGAAGCATAGTACGTCCCGTACGTCGAGTTACCATAGACAACATCGACAAAATGCTCAGCAATGATCTCAGCTACAAAAAGAACCGTCAGCACTCAGAACCCACCCCTGAAACAGTGTGTACTTACCTGTTCTCTCCGAATGGTGCAGCTCATCAAACCACATGAAACTCGACCTCGGCTTCTCCGAGTCAACACACTCCCCCGTCGCCGGGTCGCACGCATGATACACCCCCTTCACATCCGCCGGCGCCGTCAGATACCTCTCCGGCTCAGCATCGATCTCCCGCATGAGCCTATGCACATCATAAACAGCCACCGACGCCCCAGGCCAGCGCCTTTCCACAACAAGCTGGAAGGGGACGCCATAGTCAAACAGCGCATTGACGCTCGTCGTGTACTGTAGCACCCCGAGTACTCCGTCGTGTTATACGCCGTCTTGTTCGTCCAGAACGTGCTGTCCCCGTATCCGCCGCGGTTCACGGGCGCGTAGAGCGGCGACCGCTCCAGCGGCGCCTGGTTGAAGAGCACGAGGTGACGCCCGCCCGCCTCGTAGATCCGGTCGAAAATCGTCCAGATACTCTCGACGAACGTCGCCAGCGTGGCGCCCTCTGCCTGCGCGTCGCTGAGGAAGGCGCCGTAGCCGAGATCGTTGGTCCCAATCCACAGCGCGTATAGCGTGTTGTTCGCGTTGCGGTTGTCGAAGAGCTTGCCAGACGCCACGTCTGCTTCGAACGCGGGGATCTGATAGTCGAGGACTGACGGGAAGGGACGCCCGATGAGGTCGAATTGGCGCGTGATTATGTCGTCGGAGCTGCAGGCGCCGCTCACGGCGTAGTTGTGGTATTCTGCGCCGGTCTCGTTGGCGACGAATTGGCCCCAGGCGAGACCTCCTGTTGCCGTGACGCTGCTCTCGGGGAGAGCTTCTCCGGGGGGCGGGGCATTTCCCTCGTTGTTGATGAAGTACCCGAGACGGCCGGTGTCCGTCCAGCTGTCGCCAAAGGTGACAAGGTTCTCAAACTTGCGCAGGCCGCACGAGGAGGCCGCGGCCGCGGACGCAACGGCAAGGACTGGGAGAGAGCGCATGTTAGGCAAGATGACGAGGACTACGGCAGAAATGGAAGGCCAGGCCGGATCCTCGCGCCAAAGCAGGTGGCGAGCTGGTTAAGTAGCTGCTTTGAAGATGAGGGGGCCTTGCAGCGGTTCATTACGCTTGGTTGGGTCGTGTGGGGATGCTGTCATCCATTCATCCGACGGAGGGGTCAAGCGAGGGCGGAACGACGAGGCCGTCGCCATCCCGCGACTAGCCCCGGCACTTGTGAAGTCTGCAGATGCAGGTGTTGTGTGATCCGACGAGGAGGGGGTCCGACACCACTCAAAACGTAGAGCAAGAATACGAGAAATCTGCGCGCTGCGTGTCCTACGCACTTTGTCACTGTATTCCAAATAGTTATATCTTGGCAAGTGTTGTTAGTTGTTCCCAGTGAGAATGTCCCCGTGTTCCCGGCACAAACAAGGCCGGCACAAACAAGGGTCAAGAGCCGGGATGCAATCAGGCTGAAATGCTAGCTTGCCCTGGTATTGAGGGGCTGCCAGGGTCGTAATGGAAAGATTCCCATGCAGATCTAAACTGCTCCGAAGCTCGTACAAGCTCTTGTGTCGACTAAAAGAGCGAAAATCCGGCAAGTATCTGTTGTTACACAGACAATCAGAAGTAAAGTCATGAACTAAATCATCTCTAAGTAGCTCGCTAACAGGACACCAGGAAGTAAAACCCATAACTCTCCTCCCAGTCATGGCCCTCAACAAAAACCTCGGCATCCGCCAAGAACTCACGATACGGCGAGCACCCCCATTCCTTGTCCTCGTCCGTGAACTTCAGGTTCCATCGCTTGCTGAGGCTGTGCGTGAAGAACTTGAGTTCGAGCGCGGGTCCGGGAAACCTCTCGGAACGATCAGGAGGGAGAGGCGTGCTTTCGAGTATCCGATACACGTCCCACGAGAATGGTCTCGGAGTCTCATCCGCCGGGCGTCCCGGATGCCCGTTTTCCTCTGCCGTCTTCACAGGCTCGTCTGGCGGGGTGATGCGGTGAGCAACTAGCAGTATGTCGGTCGTATCCTCGACTTCGGTGGGCATGGAAACCTCGTGGAGCTGGAAGTCGCCGAACATGACGACCGATGCTTTGCGTATCCGGTCCGGCGGCTGGGCAGGCAGCCATTTCGTCCATGCTGAGGTCTCCAGCGAGCCGGAACTTATTGATCTCGAGACCTTGGCGAACCGTATGCGTGTGAGCTCGTAAGCCGAAACCATGCTCATGAGTTCCCACACTGCGAAGATGTCGGGATCCGTCATGGAATCTGAGTTTCCGTCGTGGTCGAACTCCTCCTCGTCCTCTTCCACTTGGGCCAGCCAATATGGCCTCCGCCAGTATGCAAGGAACTCCCGCCGAGCCGCTTCCTTCTTGCTCGCTTTCACGATCCAGCTTGACAAGGCGTCAAAGGTGGCTGAATCTTTCTCGTCGTCTGGCTCGTGCCGATATACCGTGGAATCCGGACGTTGGTGAAGGCCTTTGGTCAATCGGAACAGTGGCTCATGGTAGGCGTGGGCAAGTACGGCACCGGCTAGGAATAGCCGATATGTCGCACGCCGGAACCTTTCTTCCCACCTCGCCATGGTCTGGGCGGCTGCAGCCTTGTCTGTCCCTGCGACCTGCCATCGAGGTGTCCGAGGCTCGACGAGAGTCGTCCATGGCGACTCGCCATTATCGACGGATGAGTTGAAGTACATATGCTGGAGACATCTCGCGAGGTGCTGCATGCTCAGGATCTGCAGCAGCTCGGATAGAGTGGGCTTGCGGAACTCACCGGTGAGTTCCGCGATGGGGCCGACATCCGGCGGGACCTGGCCATTTTCGAAGGCGGGCCTGACCAGGTTCGTAGCCCGGACCTATCAATTGATGAGTGTCTTGGTCGACTTGTGAGATGGATGATGAGGGCGCGGGTGAGGATGAGGACGACGATGAGAGTGAGAGTGAGGTGACTAACCGCCATCAAGGCATCATCAAAGGCCAGGATGGTCCTGGGCGCGACGGCCCAGATGATCGCCGGCGCGGTGGCCTTCCAGACGAAGTGCAGCTGCTTGCATGTGGCTGTGAGGGCCCGGACCTCAGGCAAGCCGTCGCAGTGCATGCATATCTGGGCCGCGATTTCGGGTGGACAGGACAGGATGTTGGGCATTCTCTTTGCATGGCGAGTTAGGTTGTTTGTGCGTGAGGTGGGGGACGAAAGGTCGCAGTCGGAGCGAGTTAGGCACAAATGTCGGATGCGGGGGGTGCTGACTAATGCGGGGTGCTTTTCGGTAGCGTCTCCAACGACCCACATCCTGGAGATCACCTCACAGCCCTGGGAGGCAGGTGCATTGGTGGGCCCGCTGCAGACTTCTCCAACGGTGCATTCACAGTGTTCTGCGACCGACTTCGTCCGGGGTCCATCCACCAATCCATGACGAGACCAAGTCATTCATGCCGACCCTAGGCAGCCTTGAGGCTGACTCGGATCTTTCGAAAGACTGCCCGAGTCGCGATTCATCCCCCCGTATCACGAAGACGACCAGCTGAGGTAGCTGCGTCTGGACGGGCATCTGGTCCCTACACTCTAGGCATCCGGACAAACACAGTTAACTCCCAGCATCATGGACTCTCACATTCGACCTCATAGATGGATTGTACTCATGTGGATTACTGATTATCTGCTGCGCTACCTCAGGGTAGGCTTACAAAGGGTGGCTTCTATGGCCATTATGAACAAGAAGGAGATGGTTCATGTGTGAACATGGCCTGGTTTTCCCAGGACTCGTGGTGATTATGAGACCAGGCAAGCGCGCTGCAACCGCAGACATCGCTTACCAGCAGGTCTTGCAGCCGCCCTTGGCGAAGCCCAGGACCTTGCCAAGGAAGCCAAACGTGCCACCGATGATGGCGCCAATGGTGCCGGTGACGAATTTGCCGACAAGGCCAACAATGCCAGCGCCGCCGAGGATGGCGCACAGGCCGAGGGAGAGAGCCGACTTGATGCCGAAGAGGCCGAGGGCGGCGACGCAGAAGACCTTGTCGGCGAAGATCTGCCCGATGAGCGCGACGAACGAGATCTTGCCCAGGAAGTACGGCGCCAGGAACCCGCAGAACTTGACGCCAAAGTCCGTCTCGATGACGAGCTTGGCGAACGCCTTGAAGAAGGCGCCGCCCGCGAAGCCGCCGTAGCAGATCTGGTGGAAGCTCGCGCCGCCGAAGAAGCCGACCAGCAGGTCCGTGCAGCTGCCCGCGCCGAGCAGCGCGCCGAACTTGCCCTTGAAGCCCGCGCCGAGGATGGCCTCGAGCTGCAGCGCGAAGTTGACCTTGGCGGCGAAGAGGCCGACGAACTTGGCCGTCAGGCCGGCGTCGAAGCCCAGGGTGCCGCAGATGTGCGTCATGAAGCTCGCGTCGGCGAGCAGGCCGCCGAGCCCGGCCGCGAAGCCGGCCTTAAGCTTGAGCAGGCCCTGGAGCTTAGTGACAAAAAGCGCGTCGCCGAACAGCAGGCCGAACTTGCCGCCGATGGCGCCCTTGCCGCACAGGCTGACGAGGAACTTGGTGAAGCTGCCTTTGCCCAGCAGGCCGGAAAGCTTGAGGCCAAAGTCAAAGTCGGCGCCAAAGTGCGCGCCGAAGAGCGAGATGAAGGCGTCGGCGCTGATGCCGGCGGAGAACTTCTTGAGGAAGTCGACGTTGGTGAGGATGAGGCCGAGCTGGGCGCCGAACTTGCCGTCTGCGACGAGGCCGCTGCACTTGTCGAGGAACGCGTCGCTGCCGAGGAGCACGTCGATCTTGCCGATGAATTCGGCGCTGCCGCAGAGCTTGGTCACCTTGCCGACGAAGTCGGCGTTGGCGCTCAGCTTGAGGACGTTGCTGGCGAAGTCGGCGTCGCCGAGGAGCGTGTAGAAGCCGACGCTGATGTCGCCGCCCGCGAGGAGCTGGTCGACGCCGCGGCTGACGGGGCTTGAAGATGTTAGTGACGTGGTTGACGATGGGATGTTGGTTATGACTCACTTCTCATCGTCGCAGTCGCAGTCGTCGTCGTCGCTCTTGGAGTAGCCACGGTTGGTGCGTTCCATTACTAGAAAAATGGTCAGAACCTTTCTGTCCAAATCGGAGAACTCTCCACTCACTGGTATCAAACTGGTCAACGGCCCGAATCTGGACATCTACACGTCTGTTAGTCGCAGTCTCTCAACCCAAGAACCAAGATATCTCACCATTGACATTGGAAGTCAGGGGAAGACCCGAGACGGTACCAGCGCAGAAAAGCGCGGTCAAAGGGAGGAAGAACTTCATCTTGAAGCTAAAATAGTTCGATAGTGATCGTGTAAGAGCGAGTGGTTGATAAAGTGAAGCTAAGGGATTCGAGCACGGCTCGGTTCAGAACGAAAGACAGCGTCAGAAGGAGACGACTGAGAACAGTAAGAAGTGAATGTGAAAGAGACGAAGTTGCTGCTGAGGAATAGGATCAAACACAACCGTCGCTGAACCTCACTTATATACAGAAACACACGGCCAGCAACAACACCGAATGTCTCTGCCGCTCATCGTGCCGTCCGGCTGTGAACTTGCCATCTGAGCCCAGGTCGCCCGTGCCTGGAACACCGGTCTCTGGGGGGGCGATCTAAGAAGCCAGCCCGAACACCTGAGACGCTGTACAGCCCAATTCCATCAAGGTCATCCCAGCAAACAAACAAGTTCGCCGCGCATGGGCCAGAGAGGCCCTCAAGCTCCCCCCTCGGCAGAAATGCAGTGCTGCCAGCCCGCGTCCCAACCCTGTGGATCCCCCTCGAGGGCTTTGGATGGCAGCGAGCCAAGTTTAGACGGCACGAGCAAGTTGGGAGGCAGTCAATGCGACTCGCCCTAGCGCCGGCCTCAGATGCTCGCCGAGGCGCGGCCGGCGCACTAAAGCAGGTCCGCCTGACGGTGGCCGCCGCCGGCTCCCTTCAGGTCGGCCCCAGCCAAGGACCCATACGCAAAAGATCGACTCCTGGCCGTCCCTGAATGTTTCAACTCGCCGTAAACATGGGGCGTTGGGATCGTGGGATGATCTCCCGTTAGGTGCCGGCTTTTCCTTTCGGTATAGATGACAGTGTTTCCCGCCAGCTTGATTTGGGGCGTCATCTCCCGTCTGCCGATCGAGGCCTCGGTTCGCCGGCGCATGATCACGGGCCCGTGCCGCTGGTGGATTGTTCACCGTGCGCTCAGCTGAGCTTGGTGAGGCGAACACGAAGACCTGCCTGATTGTTTGCGGATCTAGACTAGAGCTTGAACATATTCGAGGAAGCTTACTTCCCTGCTTCTGCACACTTCTGCATCACGGCCCCTCAATTCAACAAGACGCTTTTCATACAACTATCATAAACCTGACGCAAAGCATCCTGCCAGCTGCCTGGCCACGCTTCTGTTGTCCTGCGTGCTAATCCGTAACGCCATTGCAAACACGCATAATACATAATCGCATCGCTACCGCCGTGTATCCGTACCGTTCCTGGTCCTGTGAAGCCATCGCTTCGCTCAAATAGCCGTGGTGTACGTGTCGAAGATGTCGTTGCGCCACCCTGATCGCTCATACTCATACACTCTCTCCTCGGCCGCGGCCGCCTCCTCATTCCACATTTTGACGAGACTGCCCGGGGCGTAGACGCCCTTGAAGACACCCTGGCCAGGTTGCGCGACACCAACCCTCGTGTACAGGTCAGGATCCTCGCGGGGCTTGAGCCTGGAGAGAACCGCCTTGAGGAACGTCCACAAATCGTCAGGGTTCGCGATTTGTGTGGCGCGAAGGCGTTCACGTGCGAACAGGAACTCGCGGTTCGCAAAGTGACATGCCTCCGCAATGGACGTGGCAATCTGAGTTTCCAGCGCTGTCCGAACAATAGGCCGGACGAAGGGCTTCAGGAGCCAAGCCAGGAAGGAGAACTTGCTCTTTGACAAGGTGTAGTCAAGGTGGTGGATCTTGACGCGAACTTGGCGGAGTGTCAAGACTTGCTCCAACCGCTCCTTGCCAATTTCAACATCGATCGCAATGTCGATACCTCTCTCATCAAGGTGGAAGCCCGCGATACCGGCATCGGCGAGGCGTAGAATGCCAGAGTGCAGGCGCAACCAATAGCCCAGTTCGTCGGCCGCAATCGAAAGCCCTGAGACGGTGATTCGCATGACCGTCCTAACGGAGGAAGATGTGCGGACGTGTGCCTTGCGGATTTCCACGTCATTTCGGGTGGAAATGTTCAACTTGAAGGGAAGGAACGATGAGTGGTTCACGGTACGTCCGGGCTCGAGAATGAGATTCTCCAACAAGAGGTCGACAACGGGGGTCGAGATCTCCAGTCGGGGAATTGGAATGTACTGCACTGCTTGTACGAGGAGAGGGATGAACACGTTGATCGAGTCCGAAACCAGCTCGTTGTTCGTGTACTGGTGTGCCGGCGAGAGAACTTTGAGCACTCTCTTCGTGGTCTGCAGTAGCTTCTTTACGTCAGAGTCTTCGAGGAGTGAATGGAGGGCCCTGTGCAGCCTGTCCAGGAAGGCGTCAAGATCGTCTCGAACCGAAGATTCAGAGGTGAGTTGGTGCGACTTGGCTCGGAGTTCCTTGAACCTGTCTTCGGCGTGCTCGAAGAAGTCGGGATCAGTGAGCAGGTCCTGGATGAGATTTCCAATCTGCCGCACGAGCTTGTCGAATTCGGGGTCGCTCTTTCCGTGCTCCATGACGGCCTTGAAGGTGTTCTCGACCTCATCCCACTCCTTGCGATCGCCGAAAGAAGTGATGAAAGACCAAAAGTTGTTCAGGGCCTTGTCCGCTTCCGGGTTTCTGTCGACGTCGTCCTCGGCGGCTTCCAAAGTGTCGGACACGGCATGCGAGTAAGCGAGAAGATATCGCCGAACCAGCAAGGAGATAGTGGACACGGAGTCAGAGTAGTCCTGCCTCTTACGCAGCTTGAGAACCGCCTGCCTGAGGCGATTGACCAACGTCTCCTGCTCATCACCGGTGACATGTTCCTTGAGGCTCTGGCCAGCTTCGTCTGCGATCTTCTTCGCGCCCTCGGCGACGACATTGGACACTTCAGAGGCGCCTTGCTGTACTTCTTCCTGGGTCGGCGGGGTGTTGTCCGCATCACCATTGGGATGCTTCAGGGCCTCTGCCTCTTCTTGTGATGGCTCAACCTTCTTCGCTACCTCTTTGGATACGTCGGACAGAGTGAGAGCGGTGTCGCTGAAGACCTCGCGGCCAATGGTCGTCAAGTCGGTGAGGAAGATACGGAAGTCGGAGTTGGTCAGGAGGAGGGAGCCCACGGTCTGAAGGCTTTTGTACGCTGGAAAGGATACGTCAGTGATGGTCACACGGTCGGATTTTGTCCTACTTACCCGCAGCTGTGTCCGCCTTGGACTTGGCCTTGGAGGCCCTGTGTACCAGATCCTCGGTATCAACCGACAGCCTGGCCTTGCTGAGGTACCAGATGAAGTCTTGAATCTGGTCCTGGTCGTTCTTGTGGAGCAGAAGCTCGATGAACTGCTTCAACCAAAGCCTGAGGTTGAGAACGAGGGAGCGCCCCGAGTCGCTGAGGTTGGCAATTTCGGGGTTGAGGATGTCGGCTGTCAACAGCGTGCGAAGGTTGATGATGACCTGCTCGTTGGATGGCATGTACCCTTTAGACATGGCACGCAGCATCTGGTAGGAATGGAGCTTCTCGTGGAGGCGGCCCTGGAGCGCCGTGTCGTCATTGTATCGGGGCAGGAGAGGCTCTCTCTCGCGGTCCTCCCGCGACTTGCCGAAGCACGAGGAAAACATGTCGCTGGTGTTGTCGGGGAATCAAAGGGAGGATGGTCAGTTGCGCTCGTTGGGCAAACTGGACATCGTGGGCCTGATGTCGTTGATGGAAGGAAGAGGAACGCGAAGAGGAGCAAAACGCGGGCGTTTGATGTGGTGGGATGAGGGGAAGCTTGTTCCCTAAAGCGAACTGGCGGTTGTCGTTGAGATGATGGAAGGTGCGACGCGGACCGTGGAAAGGCGCGTGAAGATGACGTCGTTGATAACGCAATCTGGAGTAGTTCCTCCAGGCATGATGCGTGCTTCCAAACCAAGCGCCAGGGCGAGAAGGTCGCAACACAGGTTTCAGGTTCTATTGGCTCAATGGCAGATCACAATCACTTTAAGCTTTCAATTCTACGACTCTAGAGCAAGTGCAAAGCAGGAAACATAACAATAAGTACGTGCGGTCGGCTTTCGAGTCAAGTCATCCCAGGATCCTTATCGTCGCTATCGCACGTATCCATAATTAACCGAGGCCAAGATTGGGAAGCTCGGGGCTCGTGTGGGTTCAAAGACGCGTTTAGTCAGCTGTCACATTTCCTACATTGACCCCGCGCCAACACTATGACATCTTGCTTCAGTATCAATCATGTCTCATTGCTTTAGCTACCTTATCGAACCATCCGAACATTCAGCATATTACACTCGTCGATACGTCTCGTGATCCTGAAAATTCCATCGTATCCCTTCGGACCAAGATCAGAGCACAAGGATGCCTTCCTAGTTGCCACCAACACGAAGGCCGCTGCCCAGTCTGCCAACAGCACCCAGGACAGAGCCAATAAGACCATTGGCGGGGACGTTGAGGTTGGGAAGTCCAAGGCCGGCAATCAACCTCTGCACGATGCCGCCGAGCTGCGCAATCGTGGCGGCAAGGCCCGAGACACCAGCGCTGCCCTCACCGCGGATGCGCTGGATGTCGGCGACGAAACGCTGGAGGGGGGTGACGAAGGGGTTGACGACGTTGCGGAGGGCGGCCAGCTCCGAGTTGATCAGTGCCTGGAGAGCGGGACGGACACCGGTGACGGAACCCTGAACCGCGGCGGCGAGCTGTGCCTGGAATGCCTGGATGAGGCTGACCGACTCGGCAAGGGCACGCTGGATGGAGGCCAGCTGGGCCTCGCTCAGGTTCCTGATGAGGGCCTCGATGTTGCCTGCAGAACCGCCCGTGGCGCCGACGATGGTCGTGGTGGCGTCGCGGAACGCCTGAGCGATCTTGTCAAACTCGGCACGGATGGTGGCCTGGATGGCGACGGCGAGGGTGCCGCCGACGCTGTCCTTGGTCTGGTCAATGGCGACCTCTGCATTCGTGTCAGTCCCGTTCACTTTCTCAGGGCTGGATGTGGTACGTACGAATGGCCCTGACGCTCGTCGACACCGTAGACTGGAGCTCGGCAACGGCACCGGCGATGGTGGCGTCTACACCGCCATTCTGGCGGGTCTCGATGATGGCAACATCAGAGATCTGACGCACATCGACGGCTTGGAGGGTAGGAGCTGCCGAGGCGAAGCTGACGAGAGCGAGGATGTTGAAGAACTTCATGGTGAAGGCTCGTGTGGTGGACAACGATTGAGAAGAAGGCTTGAGAGTGCTGATGCTGCTGGATCTTGTGTCTGGATGCTTCTTCTTCCATCAACAACAGCCAGGCGAACGCCCGCTATATATACTTCGAGATGGAATGCTGGACGACGGCATTTGAAAGCCAAGGTCTCCCACATGTCGTCACGCACGAAGCGACCATCAAACGAGCCTCACTCAACTGACAGAAGCTACAGCTTCCCGCATTCGTCTTGGCACCTGGCCAGACTCGCTAGTCCCATCATCTCGATCCTCGCTTGAGCACTAGCACGACCCTTGGACGGCTGTCGGAGATCCCGTCACGACCGTTTTCGTCCCTTGCGCAGCTTTCTTTCAACGACAAACGACAAGAGAGGCAACTGACATCGGAGCTAGGTCCGTCGGCGCAGGCTACTGCGATGGCGACAACGGAAAAGCGTTGGTGATCGATCGTCGGTTGCCGTGGAAGGCATATTGCATGAGCACATCATTGTCTAGGCCACACGGGAGAGACAGCGCGGGCTCGACCTTCAAACAATGATCGGCAGTTCATTCCTAGCCAGCGTGGATATGTCTTGCGCCCGCGCGTTGGGGGCACGCGACGAAGGCATGCAATATCGGGCCTTCTAGTGACAGCGAGCTGCCACGAGCATGGCAACATGGCTCTCCGCTCCCTCGTGGAACGCTCCACCGCACAGGCGGCCATCGCTTCACTACGATAGCTGTGCAGTCTGGTTCAATCGCCGAGGATTCCCATCAATTGCCGCGGTGGCGAAAGGGGTGATCGCTGTGGCTGGCGGGAGTCAGTGCTCGGTGAGACACTCTTCACATCTCGCGCTGAAAGCGGATCGAGCTCTCTGCAGATTCGCGCTGGCCGCCCGCACAGTCGACCGTCGCTTTGCCGCCACATCTACGTTCTGTCGGTCGATAGACCCTTGGCCGTTGAGGCTGGCCGGGACGATCCCACCCGCTATCCCACAGCCGTCCAAGCCCGGGCGGACGTCAAGCTTGGCAGCTGCACCGTCGCCGAGCTTGGCGCGGCGCCTGATCGGTTTTCGCGGGTCATCCGCAAGCGGGCCGGGAGCACGGGCTAGCATCGTCCAGCCGCAACGGAGGAAGTGTTCCAGCACCCTTCATTGGTCAATTCGCCCGGACCTTGGACGACACAGCTGGCCAACGTTGACTGCATTCGTTGACGATGCGGGAAAGACACCAGTGAAGGGTCCAGGGCAGAGCGCCAAGACGTCAACAACGCTCGACGCGGTGTCCGCGGTGACCTCGGCTGCTGACAGTCCCGGGGAAGACATCCTTCGCAGCCATCACCCCAGCCTTGTCTGAGACATCCCCGAGCCTAGGCCAGCGTTGCAGCAGACGCACAAATCGTACTGGCTGACGGAACAGTCTAGTCATAGGGGCCAAAAAGCCACTGTTGATGTTGACTCGGACTTCGTCAAGCGGGATCGAGCAGTCGACGCGATCACCTCGCCGCAGCTGGCCAGGAACAAGCGAGTCATGGCTATTGCAGGGCTGGCATCATCTTCCGATCTCCCCAAAGCCGTTGATGCCCGCCACCCATCCGCACATCCCCTCCTTGCCCGCCCTCGGCACTCTTCCCCCGCCCATTACAGAATGATGAGCAAGCCTCTCAGGAACTGATCGACATCTGACCTCATTTCGAAGCCATTAGGCGACGCCTCCTACGATATGTCCCGCTTACGCCCGCTTGAACAAGACGATGATCTGCTCCCCAAGAGCTGGTCGCCGGTATCAATTCCCTTTTTAAGGTTCAAGACCCCAACTCGGACGTACGAATGCAGTCACATTTGACTGTCTCTCGGTGCGGCATCCCAATCGGGGTTGCTGAGCACCCGGACAAAGGGCGATGCCGCGTCCGAGGCCCCGGAGCCTTGGACGGGGAGGCCTGGCCCGATGTCTCGAGGAGGCTCCCCGAGGGGACGACCCCGCATGCGGCACCTGTCGACGCTGTCCGATCCTTTTTAAGTGGGAGACATGTCAGCTTTCGATCTCATGTGAGCGGGTTTTCTCAGGCCTGGGCCACTTTCTTATCGATCGGCAATATCCGACGCAACGTCGTCGAAGGCTGTTCAGCCCGCGATGCTTCCCCGAACCGGACTTTGCGACGCTGTCGGGTTTCGCGATGCCTGAGTGGGCGGCGTGAGTTCCTGATCGGATTAATTTCTGCTTGCGTCGTTTTGTCTATCGCGGTGTGATGTTACTGGATCTCAAGCTGAGGTCTGGCACACAACACTGGCGCAACAAAAAGGCAGGCAAGCGCCATGTCCAAGGAGAAGAGCATTTCATTCAGTTGAACAACACGCTCGCTATCGCTATCGCTATCATTCCATCATTCCATCATCAAGAGTACAACACATCAGCGAAGAGTAGTACCCGCTACTTCTTCTTGCTGGAGGACGTCTTCTTCGCAGCAGGCTGCGAAGAGTCCAACCCCATGGAGCCGGACCTCTTGGAACGAGTGCCCTTGAGGCCATGATCCCCGTGGCCCTTCTTGTTGAAGTTCGTGTCAAAGTCACGAATGGCCGCGGCAGCCCTCTGGCGTCCCTCTCTCTCTTTGTAGTCCTCGAACAGCGTCCATTCCTGTGGGCCCATGGTGTTTCTGCCGGCATTGTTCCCGTGTCGGATGTCGTGGGCAAGGCTTTGGGCTTGGAAGGTCTCGGACCCGACGTTGGGATCGTGGAGGTACATGGCCAGCATGACCTTGTCGTGATCTGCAGTCTGTCTGGCCCTTGGAGGTCTTGGTCAGCATCGGGGAGCATGGGATAGTACCGCGGGGCAACGTGGTTGTGATGATGGTATAAGTAGGAGACAGAAGCAGACAGGAGGAGGCAAGAGGAGACAGGAGGAGACAGGGCATCTCACTGCCGGTCAACGCCAGTGTTGGACACGCGCGAGGATGAGCCGATTTGGGGGGCCGACCCAACCGTCGACGACGACCAGTTGTTGTGTGAAGTCATGGTTATGGGCAGAGGCTTGTGGTATTTGTCGAGGAGGCCAAAGCAGTGGAAGAGGCTTAACAGCAACTCAAGGGGGGAATTTGTAAGCGTCACAGCAATGTTGACGAGTGCTCTCGTGAGGTAGGATGGCAGTAGGCACAACAAGGTGTGAAGGTCTGTGATCTACTTCCAGATGCAAGGAAAGGAGAGGGGCATTGCACTCCTATTAAATACTTCTGAAGGGTTCAGGTCAGGCGCCTGAGCGCTTGCCTTTCAAGAAATGGTTCCCACGTTGGCGGTGATTCTGATAATGGAGGCTGTTACCTGTGCAACATTCCCGCTGCCAATGATATATCTCCTCGTTGTGATGTTCATAGTGATTTACCTCCCAGTGGCGTACTCAGCCTTATGTACAGGCATTATAGACCCTGAGGCCATTGGATCACACGCTGGCACATGCGTAAGTGCGGGGCCAAAGTACTGGATTTGGTGCCTAATGAGGTTTAGTGTGTGGCATGTCGTCCGATCCGCCCTGTTTTTCATTGCTGCAGCCGCCTGCTCACCCTGGTCATAAAATTCAGGGCATCCTCTTTGCTAGTGGTAGTGCTAAAGCTGCTACCCTTGTTTTTACAACCGCGGTATTATCCTCTGCCTGCGGTCAGGAAGCGGCAACGCGGCTAGGTGCCTAATGAGGTTTAGTGTGGCATGTCTCTGATCCGCCCTGTTCCTACAGCTGTTCATAAACTGCCCACCTTCCCAAGATGCCTATAAAGATAAGGTAGGTAGGCAAACCTCAATCCTCACCAGAGGGAACCATATTCTAAAAACTTCACGACCCCGGTCCCGCGCCGCCAAGCCGCCATCAAAAGGTCCTATCGGGATATCCTGACTTTGCACACCTTTCGACATAGCTTGTTGTTAACAACAACTCGCCCGACCTGGCATTCATACAAACTCATCATGTCCCATACCATCTGGGTCGAGATCTGATCAGCAGAAGTGTTTTCAATCCTCGACAGGTGAGCCCGTGCTAATTGGCACCGCTGATCAGATGCTTTTCGCAGATGGCCCTGCGCACATTAGACCAGTGACACGTCGGAAGCTTGACGTACCTAACGTGCTTCCTGTCCTTCACATGCGGACGCCGGTGGTGGCGTGCCAACTCTTGAGTTCATTCATCACGGCGCGTCAGACTCGAGTGGGCGTGCCGCATGTACAAGGCTGACACTGACATGAGCCGTCAAGTTTGTTGGTCTTGGGAAGGAGTGATACATACAGGTGCCTACCTATAAAGGGACGTTTTTTACTACCAGAGACAGCTCGGGCCTTCTCCTTTAGAACATCAATACCATGCTGGATCATCTACTTTCCAAAGTTCCAGAACATAGCTCGAGGCCTCGGGGTTGCGCCCAAATGAGCACCACTGCAGTGGTTACGTGTCGTGTGCCCCAATGTGGCCAATCAACTGCCATTGTCAAGGCCTGCCTTGGGTGTGATGCTGATTTGGACATCTGAAATGACACCGATCGAAGAAGCCTTGAGCACGAGCAGCATCAGGACTAGTACACTACTGCAGCTCTATGCATTAGCTCCCGTTGCCTGAAGGCCATCAATCCAATGGGCAGAACAAGCAATGGCTTCTGGCGCCGATTGATGAGGTCGCGGTGTGAATCAGGCCGAAATTTGGGCGTTGCTGTCTAGGTACTAAGGCCCCGATCGGCGACAGCGCCAGCAGTCGGGGAGTGCCAGAAACATTGCTTGGCGAGCACGCGAAGTATACTCGTACGCTGTAGAAGCTCCATTAGGCACAACTTGAGCACAATTTCTTCAACGAGCTATGTAGGCCTTTCCCCTTGTCATAGATGTACCGAGGTGGCAAGGGTCCATTTGCTGGGCAACCAAAAGCCTATTATGACCGCAAATCGGGCTTCTTGGCAGTGCCAGCTCGGCATCCTCGAGAGGCTTCCCTGCTGGCAGTCTCCCAAACCTGAAGCTATCGCCAGATTCCCGAAGATCCTCGGATCGGATTAATATCTATCTGATCAACAATATATCCAACCCCCTGGCCAATAGTTATACTGGCGCCTTGGCACATACGTACCGGTGCCAGCACTTCAGCCATTTCAGCACTCTCGCCGATCGGGGCCTAAGGGTTCTGGGTTTCATCGGAATTTGCATCCCGCGAGAATTGACGATTGCAGCATATCATGAGCACAGGTTCATGTTCAAGATCAACCTGTCTCGGGCCACATCCAAAATTCCAATGTTTCGCAGCGTGGCATGGCAATAGATAAGTACACCCCGCCTTACGTCTGCACCCTCTTGTAGAAGATGGCGAGCGCCTCCTCGACAAGCGCCTTGACCCGCGTCGAGTCGAGCTTCTCCTTCCTATCAAACGAGTACAGCCCATTGGCCTCCTGCTCAATATCGGCCCTGCATCACATGAAGTCAGCCAACTTCCCTATCAAAACACAACCAACACCACTCCCCGTGCATCAGAGGGAAAACTTACAGCTGCGTATACACAAACGCGCAACAGTGCCCGCCCTCAACAACAGCCTTGACAAGCCGTCCGAACCTCTCAAGCAGGTCCTCCGGGTCACTCGCCGTCGTGTATCCCCACTCGCGCTCGCCGCCCGCCGCACCCGCCGGCACGATATTCACGCCGCCGAACTCGGTACACATGACGGGCGCCCCCTTCCTGTGCTCGGCGCCCGCGTCCCCCTCGACGGGCTTGACGAACATGTCCCTCCCGGCCTTGAGGTCCACGATCTTCCCGAGATCCGCCGACGTCTCCGCCAGCTTCGGCGCGTCCGCGTAGTCATGGTACGTCGTCAGGTCCGTCAGCACGTGCTCCCACCCGCAGTTATCGTTGATGCTGCGCGTCGGGTCCAGCGTCTTGGTCTGGTAATACAGGCTCCGGACGTGGTTCCGCTGCGTCACGTCGCTCTTGAGGGCCGGGTACCCCCAGCTCTCGTTGACGGGCGTCCACGTCACGACGGACGGGTGGTTGATGCCGAGCCGCACGCTCTCGAGCCACTCCTGCTCGAAGCGCGATGCGTACTCGGCGCTAAAGTCGTAGGCGTTGGCCATCTCGCCCCAGACAAGGTAGCCCAGGCGGTCCGCCCAGTAGTAGAAGCGCGGGTCCTCGACCTTCTGGTGCTTGCGGCACCCGTTCATGCCCATGCGCTTCGACAGCTCGATGTCGGCCTTCAGGCTGTCGGCGGCGGGGGGCGTCATGAAGGTCTCGGGCCAGTAGCCCTGGTCCAGCACCAGGGCCTGGAAGTACGGCTTGCCGTTGAGGCGCCAGAGCCCGTCGCCCTGCGTCCAGTTGATGGAGCGCATGCCCGTCGTCGTGCCGACCTCGTCCACCAGCGCACCGGTCTCGGTATCGTACAGTCGGATCGACAGGTCGTAGAGCGTAGGGTGCTCCGGCGACCAGAGCGCGACCCTCTCACGCCAGCAGCTGTCGTCCTGCACGGGCGCGGCCTGCACGAGCTCGGGCGACAGGTGCGCAATCTGGTCCGCCGACAGCCTCGCGCTCACGTCGACGCTGACGTGGTTCGTCTCCTTGGACAGCTCGACGCGCTTCGACGTCGCGACGGAGACCCCGCCGAGGCGCGCCTCGATCTCGACGCCGAGTCTCTGCCCCGCGCGCCGGCCCTGCACGGCAATGGTGCCGCGCACGACGCCCGCGTCAATGTCGTCGGACCGGATGATGGTGCCGTGGCTGCTGTCGGCGATGCGCGCGGCAGGCACGACCTCGAGCCACACGGACTGCCAGATGCCGCCCGAGGGCGTGTAGAAGATACTCTCGGGCTTGGCGCCCCAGTACTGCTTGCCGCGGGGCTGCGTGAGGTCATACGCCGAGTCGTAGACGCGCAGCGTGAGGCGGTGCTTGGCACCCGGCAGCAGGCCCGGGCTCGCGCCAATCTCGTCCGTGACGTCGAGCTCCCACGGCACGTGTCCGCCCCTGTGGGCTCCGACGCGCTTCCCGTCGACCCAGACGGTGGCATCGTAGTCGACGGCGCCGAAGCGGAGAATGACGCGGCGGCCGGCGCTCTTCTCTTCGGTGGTGCGGGGGTCGGCGACGGCGCGCTCATACCAGAGGACCTCGTGGACGCCGCGGTCGTTGATGCCGGAGGCGGGCGACTGGAAGACGAAGGGGACCTGGATCGTGCGCTTGGCGTTGGAGCCTGCGGACTGCGTGAAGACGTTGTTCTTGATGAGCTCCTGGGTGCCGGCGGCGATCTTCTGGGTGATGGAGTCGCCCTGGGAGGCAGCGGCGGCGGCGTCCTGGGCGACGGCGCGGGCCGCGAGGGTGACGGACGAGGGGAGGCCGGAGGCCTGCCACTGCTGGGCGAGGCCGACGTCGTCGTCGTCGAAGAGGAAGTCCCAGGGCCCGTTGAGGGATTCCCAGCGCAGGTTAGCGCGGGGGAAGTCCGGGCGGGGGTATGTCGTGGTGTCGGGGGTGATGGCCATTGTGTCGTGTGCGTTTTGTGTTTCTTCGACCAGCGAGATGTGTGTTTTGTAGAGGTGAGAGTGAGAGGGGGGAAGGAGAGATAACGATGGCAGGAATGGTAGAAACTTGGAGAGGTCGCCACTTTTCGATGGGGACGAGGTGGTCGATGGTTGGACTCGAGTTGACGTGTGCGAATGGACAAGAACTGGGCAAGAACTGGGGCCGAGAGGCGACAAACGTGCCGATCACGGAGTTGCGAGAGATCGTGTTACACTGCAGGGTCTTACAGATCTTGATGCACTCAATTGAAAAGTCAATTCCTCCGAACAAACTCGTCGAGGATGAAGTGATACAGGAGAAAGGCCATGCCGGTACCTCCATTCGGTGTGAGGGTGAGACTGAACAGCGTGTTACCCCTCACTGACGTGACCCCTCGTCCCCTGGAGACCCCTGAAAATTCCCGTGGACGCCCCCTAGCGCCCCAAGCACCCCTGAGCTCGACCGGCAAGCCGGATGAGGAGCCAGGGGCCAATCGACGGCTCGTCATCCCGCCGATCAGTGGGGCCGCATTGCCAACCTCCACCGGTCTTGTGGACCCCGGATTCGCGGCCGTCCCGTGTCACATCCCGGGATCGGCCCAAGACATGTCGAAACACCAAGGAATAACTCGTGATGTTAAGCAAAAGACGTGGGATTAGATTTGATGTTGGATAATCGAGACATTCGGTCAATTAATTCTCCAGAGCACTATTAATTTCATCGAAGGGATCTGGAGCGTCGTCGATAACTTGGAGTGCCTGCCATGGTCAAGAACAGCTTCCAACCCGGGAGGATATTCCTATTCTTAGCTTAACACTCAGATTGTCGCGACTTCAAGGCCAAATGGCGATGCTTTCTCATGTCTTATAATTCACAAGTCTTCGATCATTGGCATGTACTGTGTTTGGTAATTTATGATGAAGCCGGGGTGCCAGGCGGTGTAGATGAGGGATGATGGCTTCCACCATTGCTTCCTCTCCTGCAACAACCACCTCTTTCGCTCAACTGGCAATTGCGTTATCTCATAAATAAAGACTCTGGCAGTTGTACCTCAACCAAAAACTGTATCATCCCTCGTTTCATCATCACATCAAATGCGAATATTTCCCCTCCCCTTCTTTCGAGCAACTCTCACATCCCAAAACCCGAAGCTTCACGACAGCTTCAACAAGGGAATATCAATTCCATCACTAACCTTAATCACCTCTTTCTGAGCCCGGAGCCTCCCCATCGAAAGGAGTCTGTGGTTTCCTCCCTTAACCGACTTCCACAACCTCCTGGTTTCTCCAACCACAGCCCAAGGCACTTCTCCTTCCATAACCAAAGTCCAAACCTCAGCATATCTTTTCCTCTAACTTCAATTCTCCCCAAAACCCGAATCCAAGCCCGAGTTTCGACTCCAACCCAAACTCGAATTCCGAGTTCAACGTCAACTTCAATTTCGAAACCCTTGTCATCCAATCCAATCCCCCAGACCATAGGTATCTCTCAACCCATAATCACCCCGTACCAAAACTCCTCTGTGTCTGTAAAGGCACCCTCTGAACGCCTCTCTTTTTAATTGAGACTGCCAAAGTCTCCCCTCTTAACTCCTACCTCCTTTCAATGCAATCTCAATTGCACCACAACTCGTCATCCCGCCTGCTTCCCATTATCTTGGAACCCTCACTCTAACCAAGTTTCGAAGCTTATTCTCGATTCAACTCCAGGCGCTCCAAGCCCATACTCCTCTTCTCACTTCAAACTCCCTCAATTGGACCGAATACTACCTCCACCAAACTCCAACACGATCTACCTACTCTAACACCACTCCAAACAGCTCAGATTCAACCACCATGCCACGCCAAGCCGTCCCGAAAAAAGAAGCCCAGCGGCTCACGCTGGACAGAATCGGAGACTCCCACACGATCGACCTTCACCTACGTGCCGACTACACTCAACTCACGGCGAAGGAAGCATTCAGAGAGCTCGCACAGAACTGGTAAGTCCCACAACTCTCCAACTCCTTCATTGATAGCAGTTTGAACTCCTCACTGACCACGTCTCCCAGGCGTGACGGCGTCATGGAGCACCTGGACATCAACCCCGGCGAGCTCGCCAAATACATCAAACGCAAACAGGACAGGACCGGCAGCAAAGTCACGATCGAGTACCGCATCTCCAAGAAAGAAGGCCACCGGAGCAAGCCCCTTGGCTTCATACGCTACAAGGGCGACAACGGCACCGGCACCGTCGAGTTCACAAACTTCGACGTGACGCTGCAGCCGTGGCACCTCGACATGGGCGGCACGGGAAAGCGCAACAAGGCACGCATGGTGGGCACGCATGGCGAGGGTCTCAATATTGCCGTCTTGGCCATGATGCGACCCGAGGCGAACCACGACATACGATGTTTCTCCGGCGGATATGAGTGGACGTTCAGGTTCAACGAGACCGGCACGCTGTGTGTTGAGCTCACGCGCATAAATGATGAGGTCCTTCAGCGCATGCTCGAGCTCGACGGCACGGGAACGAAGAGGACGCACGCGAATCCCGGGACCGACATCGCCGTTATTGTCGGCTCCAGGACCCAGCATGAAAATGACCAGGGGCAGCAAATCGAGCTCGCCGGCGTGTCCGAGGAAGACTTCAACAGCTGGCTGGAGACGACGCTGTTCCTGCAGATGATCCCACCGGATCGCATCGTATACACGACCGCTGGAAATCTCGTCAAGCCTCCGCCCCTCCCACCCCGACCAGAGGCAGATAACGAAAACGAGGAGAACGAGGAAGACGTCGAGACAGGCCGCATGTTTCACAAGGGCTTCCTCCTCGCCCCGCCGTGCGAGAGGTCCAAGAGCATGAGCGGCAAGCCCTTCAGGTTCACATACGACAGCTACGAGGGCCAGGTGAACCGCGACCGCGGCGCCATGTCCAACGCGGACATGGAGGGTAAGGCCACGGCGAAGATCTGGGAGCAAGTACTCGACCAGTACCCCGGAATGGTGCAAGACCTGAGCGACATGCTCATGGACCGCAGAGTGCAGTGGGCCGACGTGCACGAGTGGCACAAACACTGCGTGAAAAATGTCGCTCAGAAGGTCAAGCAGAATCTCGTCGAGAAACACCCAAACACCTGGTTTATGTCTGAGTCAGAAGCCAGGGTAAGTCCGTCGTCATATTCCTTCAACAAGGCCGCACACGACGCAGGAAGTTGAAATGCTGACCAACATTGTGACAGGACCCTGTTGCCATGCAGGCTGTCATGGGCTGGGACATGGAAGCTCTGTCTCTCCCTCAGAACCTACACAAAGCACTAGCTGGGAGGAAATCCGGCGCCATCCGTTCCGTAGAGGCAGAAGGCGCCCGACGCTTCGTCAACTCGCGCGTCATGGAGTACGTCCAGCTCCAAAACACCCGCTTCACTCGCGAGGTGCACCGCATCGTCAAGCACATGATCACCCACTGCGAATGGACCAGTGAGATGGACGTCGAGATCGTCCAGGGCGGAGCAGCACGGCAGTCCCTCATCGTCGGCGGCCGGCAGCGCCGCGTCTTCAAGGTGCACGAGAAGTGGTTCGACGCCGAGGCCATCGCCGAAGACCTTGGGGTGTCGTGGAACACGGACGCGGACGGCATCTTCGCCGTCAGCAAGGCGCTCTTCTCGGATATGCTGGACAGTCTGAAGAATGACGAGGTGGAGCCGTACCGAGAGGATATGGAGGATAAGCCTCGCGAGTGGAAGCTGCGCAGTGAGAAGGCCAGGTGGGAGCAGCGCGTAAGGGTCGTCACGAGCGCGGCGCCTGTTACCATTGAGCCGTACACGCTCGCCACGGCTACTGTCGTCGTCAAGTGGCAGGTTCCCGTCGAGTGGCGGCGGCACCGCGACCAGCCCTGCAGCGCGGAGATTGAGGTGCAGGTCCATTCCGTCGAGACTTGCGACGAGATACGGTTCACCGGGGTGGGACGAAGTAAGTGGGATAACCAGCTCGTTTTGCCTTGCAGGATTATGGACTGACTTGAATTTACCATCAGGCAATGTCGTCGATGGTCCTGCCCGATGCATAGGACACGGATGCTGGTGCGTCCGCAGTGACGGGCGCGTCGACCAAGCCGAGATCCGCATATCAAACTCTACACAGGAGTACTTTGCAATCATCATCAACAGAAGGGACATGACATGCATCCCCTTGGTCAGCGAGAACGTTTCGGCGCCTCACATCGGCCCCCCTGAGTTCCCCAGGGAGCCTATCCCGGAGCCCCCAACCTATGGTGAGATCACTTCCATGTAAGCATTGAACCTTTGACTGATGATGTTTAGTACAAGGAAGACTCCTCGAGAGCCTGACGCTCCGCCAGCCACGGAACTGGTACGAAGCCAAAGGCCACTTCCCCTCCGACGTCGTCATCGGCATCGCAAAGGTCAAACGGGAGTGGGACGACGAAGAGATCCCCGTCAAGACCGAGAACTTCGACTCCTACGACAATCTCAAGATCAAGCAGGAAGCGGGTAACAATCCCAAGCGAGTCAAGTACGACAACCTCACGCCCTTCCTTAGGGAGATCACACCCAGGTCCAAGTACTCTTCGTGCACTCCTGGATGCCAACGATCACCGACTCACCAGTCGACATGAACAACTCCCTAGCTATTATCAAATTTCGATGACTTACATCTTGCTCAGCACCACAATACCAGCAATGTTTCACCGTGGGGCATGTTCCGACCAGAGGAATGCCCTCATCAGCATCATCTCCCCCATCTCCTAATACCCCTGAACCCGTCTCAGCATTTCACCATCCACCACATCCCCCATATAGCTCTACATAGTCCATAGCTCCAACCCAGCGTTCAATTCACAAATATCAAAATGCATCACATACCGTGCTCGCAGTGCAAACTCTAATACTAGATTCCGTTCCGCTCATCGTTCAAGCCAAGAGGGTATCATACGCCAGCTATGCTATGTATCAATGACAATGCCTCGACCACTCATGCCCGTCCCTCCACCTTTCCCAATCACTCCCCGAACCCCGTCCGTCCCTCCCGATAACGTCCCGCCACCTCCTGTACCCGTCCTACTTCCTCACCTTCCTGCCGCCCTCCTTGCCCGCCTTGGGCGACGACACCCTCACCCCCTTTGCGCTGTCCCATACGCTCGCGCTGATGCGCGCCGGTATCTTCCGCCCCCGCAGCCGCTGGTCGATGATCCACGTCCCGACCACGAACTGCTGCTTCCCCAACATCCCGGGCGGCACGACGGGCGAGGCGCTGCCGCTGCCGCTGGAGCCGCCGCCGGGCCCCGCGCCCTGCCTCTTGGTCTGGTGCCCGGCCACGAGGTCCCAGACCTCGCCGAGCTCGTCCTCCGGCAGCCGGGAGCGGCGCCAGATCTCGCGCACGACAATGTTGAGCACGTAGTCGGCCAGGTCCGGCCGCGAGCCCCCTGCGCGCATGATCGCCTCCTTCCCCGCCGTGAGGTGGACCGTGTCTGTCGACGTTGATGAGGTGGGCGGGAGATACTCGTGCAGAACGCCGCGGTTGCTCGCCCAGAGCGCCTCGTAGCGTTTGCGCTCGGCCGGCTTGATTTCCTCGCGCCAGCGCTTGCGGGCACCCTCGTGGTGGAAGTGCTTCTTGTTCGAGTGGTGGCCGTGGTGCTTCTTGATGCGCCGCGCCTCGGCCTCCTCGTCCTCCGACACGACAGGCTTTCGGAGGGTCTGCCGCAGGCGCGGGGACTTGCCGCGCCTGGGCGGGAGGACCGGGCCGAGGGATCTTGTGCTCGTGCCTGTGTTGCTAGGGGTCAGGCGGGATGCGGCTAGAGACCCAGCCATGATAGCGTTGGAGAGAGAATTCAAAGGCAAGTTGCTGGACGACTGCGTTGCGGGATGGCGGCGAGGGAGCAACGGCGCGCTTGGCCGTGTTGGGGAACCGACCGGCACACTGGCCGCCGACGACGGACGAGCGATAGGCTCTCGTCGGGGTGGAGGGGATGGTGGCCGAGGGGTATGCCCGGAAGAAGCGGAAACAAATGTGTCGTTGGATGAGGTGGTACCGGAAGTGGTAGGTCGTGCATCGGCATTGGCGCTGTTTGATGAGGTCGTCGTCGGTTGCTTTGGCCTACTGCCCGCTCCACGAGGCAGAGGCGGGGTGGGTGGCTCGCTCAGCTTGGGCTTTGCACCTGCCCTGGTGGGCTGAGGGGATACAACGTGGGGAGTACAGCTCCGGACAATCTTTGGCGCAGGGTGTGTTGCCTCCACAGTCTCAGACCGAAGCTTCGCGGGTTTCGGGGCCGGTGCTTTCGGCAACGTGCGCGCGGCATCCTCGCGGTTGCCCGTGATGGGCTCTTGCGGTGTTCGAGAAGCCACCAGCCCTGGGTCCAGGTCCATGGTGCCAATTTTCGAGGGTTTCGGCTGGGCCGGCTTTCGGGGCGGCGACACAGACTGCGCTTGCTTACGAGACCCCGACCTGTGTGGCAGGTAAGACGCTTTCACGACCTCACTGGCTTGAACGTCCGGCTTGGCCAGGCTCGGCTGTGGCGGAGAGACATGCGTTGACGGCTTTGTTGTTACCGGCGGCCCAGGCTTAATGGGCATGGCCGTGCCGTCGACGGACGGTATGCCAGCCTGCGGTTTTGGCTTCGGTTTTGGTTTGGGCTTTGCCCTGGGGGTGATTTGCGCTCTCAATGGTGATGAAGGTTCCTGGTTCATTGGCTCCTTGGGCGCACGGGTTGGAGTGGCCTCCTCCCTTGGGCTGATGGAGCGCTCAGGGGTCATCGGTCGCAGAGGCGGCTTGATCCTTGCTGATCCAACAGACAGCGCCTTCTTGTGTGTCCGCGCAGGACTTTTCTTGATCGGGTCCGCATGGTCACCCTCGAGGTCGGGTGCTCCTTCAAACATGGATATCAGGGACGTGGTAGGTGCGAGGGAACTGGTATCGGGTAGCTCGATGCTCGACATGCTAGACGATTCGAGACTTTCCCTTCTCTGGCGACCTCGAGCAGCGGCAAGTGCGCGCATGTTGGGCGCAGCAGGTTGATGAGCTGGTGAGGGTGTTTTGTTCTGCGGACTCGGCGAGGCAGTTCTCGAGGCCGCGAGGGTAGCAGCTATGAAAGAAGGGTTCTTCGGGTCGTAGGAGGTCGGTTTACCACCAGCGGACGATGGCTGAAGGCGGGTAGTAGGTGTTGTCGGCGCAATTGGCGAGCTCGCTCCAAGTCTGGCCATGCGGTCTCTTATGCTAGCGCCATCCATGGCTCCGTCTCTTCCGAAGTGCTGGTCCGCCGGCGGCCTGAAGCTTCCTCCGGTGGTCTGTCTGCTCTGCGGGGGCGCCGGGCTCCGACTCCGACTACGTTCTCGCGAGGCGCTCGTCGTCGCGGCAGAGAGGGCATTGCTCCTCACATCGAGGTGTTTTGGCGGGGGAGGAGGAGCAGGCTTCGGTTTGGAGCTGTTGGAAAAAGCAAGGCTAGCTCCTCGGAGGGCGGCGGCAGCGTCGGAAGCGCCATTCGGGGCGACGGGGCCATGTCGAGGACTTGATGGGTTATTCATCGTCTCGCCAGTCGAAGGGGCGGAGCGACGCCGAACAGGTTGTTGTTGTGTTCATCTAGGTCGAGGGAGGAGAGGCAAAGGGGAAGTACGGGCGAGGGACTCGGGATACAATTGGCATGGTAGAGCCTTGTGAAGAGGAGAGAATAGAATGAGGTGCGAGGATGAGCGAAGGATACGAGCTCAGCTCCGCAGTTTCCGCGGGCCCAGCTTCCATCGGGGATCGTTGGGCCGTTTACTAAGGCAGGTCCCGCCCATCCTGAGACGTCAGATCTCCTGTCAGCCTGTAAACGGTCATGTCAGCCCTGGAGGCTGGCGGACTCGGTTCGCCATTTTGGGCGGTTCCAGGGGTCTGGGAGATTAGATAGCGGGGACCCACCTCGCCCATGAAGGAAGGAGGTGGCTCGGGCGCCTTCTAAATATTCACCTTACTGACCTCCTGCCAGCTGCCTACCAAGGTCGATACCTTACCTTACCTTACTTTAGTACCTTACCTTGCAGGCAGAACACCTCGCAATTTGAGGAAGATGCCTATAAAACAATCAATAACAATAAGCTCCCTCTTTCGAAAATCCCACTGGTTTTTCCCCCAGAGTCTCTCCCCTTCATCACACCCGCAACACTCTCGATTGCGTACAGTGATGGATCTTGGTTGATTACCACCCTCACAACTTCTTCGACGAACAGGCAACAGCCAGCGATGCTTTAACCCCCTACTTCTCTCCATCAGAAACAGACCCCAAGGAGATCAAAACCTTCTCCCAGAAAAGTTCACAATCATCTCCCAACTTACCATCACCACAACCCAAGATGGCACATCCAGGAGGCCAAAGCCCACGCCTCACTGGCCTCGCGCTCGAACTCATCAGCCGCATCCTCGACTACATCGACCCGCTGTCCCAGTTCAACGTGGCCCTCACTTGCAAGAATCTTGCCTACAAGACTGGAAACCACCTACGGCGCCATCAGCAACTGCACGAGAAGTATGCCGTCTCATCAGACCTCGACCCCTCAACGGTTCCAACTCTGCTGCGGAGCGTCTTGGGCATCAGCGACCCTCTCGTGGCGTGGCATGTCCGCACTTTCGAGGTCTGGGGCCAGCGGAAATACTGGGCCGACTGGAAGACTTTCACGCCAGAATCGGACGTTCTCATCCCCGCGGACGGCGAGTCCATCTCATGGGATTTTTCAGAGGAGGAGCGTCAGCTCGTTTACGGTCACTTTGCTCGGCTGACATCTGTGCGCGATACAGACATGGAGGCAGCGCAAGCGGAGCTCGACAACGGCGGGGACTCCATCATCAAGATACTGCTTATCGTCCTTTTGCCTCGTCTGAACGATCTCAAACTCGTGAGGTCACCTTGGCATGGCTTTCGTCCCTGGACCGTCTACGGATGGATGGAGAACATACTTTTTGTCATCGATCGGAACTACGCTTTATGTCCGGGCCTCGCTTCCGTCCGATCCATGGCCATTAACGTGCCCGGCGGCCCTTGGTCCGACTACAGCGAAAACAACGTTCGTTCGGAAACGTTTGCCCTGGATCTTCTGGCGCTCCCCTCGCTCCATGACATTTACATCGCTGGCTTAAACAACGCATGGCCAATCAGTTCGGACGAAGCCATCGTATATCACCTCTGCTCTTCCGTCGAGCATATATTCATCGACGGCGCCGACAATTTCTTCTTTATAGATTTCATTGGCCGCATTCCCCGCGGCCTACGTTCCCTGGCCATCAGAGGCCGACCGAGACTCGAGGATGATGAGGATGATGAGGATGGCCTTCACGAGGGCGTACCGGGAGAAGATGGGCACATCCCTCATCAGGGCGTAGACGAATTGGTACACTCCGTGTGCCGGCGCCAACGAACATCCATGGAAAGTCTCATGCTCTACAACTCACACCTGCTGCATAGGAAACGCGGCCTTCTTTACGACTGTAGAAGCCTCGAATGGCTCGAGGAAGCGCCGCTTCGACAGCTCGCAGTCCACTGGGCAGACGTTGACAGGCATGTTGAGTCCCGGTACTTCCGGAACTCCTACCTCACTAAGGAAGACACCCTTGTCGAATCGTTCAGGACGGCGGTCCCAGCCACCATTGAAGAAATTGTCGTTCTGGGCGACGCGGCCGGCGTGGTGAGACTGGAATGCTTGGAAAGGGCCTTGATCGAGCTCATCGAGTTCGGGGGCCATCAGCGTCTCAAGGCCATTTACTTGGAGGAAGCGCGGTCTTGCTTGACGCCAGCTGACGGGGAGCTGTCGCCAAAGAAGGCCTGGTTCGATGACCTCGAGGCCCTGGGCCGCGAAAGAGGCATCTACGTGCACATCGTAGGCAAAGAAGCTAAACCGCAGCATAAGAGTTATTTCCCCGTGGCCAAGGACAAGCATGACCTGGCGTCCGGCCCTTGGTACGTGCCGAACAGGGAAAACGACGATAGTTGGGAGGTGGATGTCTATGCCGGGGCATGGAGACGCAAAGAGGCGGTGGTACAGGAGGAGGAGTGAGTATTGCTACACATGAGGCGAGCATACCCATTTCGTAGTATCAATGCTACCAGCCAGCGGCCAGCAATGCCCGATTGTCCTGTACCTCTCTGTCTTCTTCCTTTCATATCATTGTCTGCGACTCGCTCCTTACTGCGTCCTCGATCAGTGCTGCCTCTCTCAATTGCTTCAGCCCCCGACCTTACTTACCCTCTGGTGCCTTGACAGGTGTCTCGATAACAATGTCAGTTCTGGATGCTTGACTGATAGGCTACAAACTTACAGGTATTGCAGAGTCGACACCACGATCCCACCAGTCGTCGTCACGAGCTGTACGATTACAGACAATAATGCATGGGCAAACCACCTTCTTTGCTTGGCTCACTGCAGCCCCAATTGAGTGGTCGAAATGTCGGACAATTAACCAACGCCAAGCCGCCATGCGACGGTCTCGCGGGTAGGGCCACCGCTTGACATCATCGGGGTCCGTCGTGCGGCGCAGCGGGTGGACCGTGGAGTACATAGCTCCCGACGACGATCATCCAAAGAGGCCATCTCTCTCCTCCGCGTGCTCGACTTGAAGCTTGAATGTCGGAACCACCAAATCCCATAGTAAAAAACGACATGCCTGGAAAGAGTTCAAGATCTAGTCCATGATCATCTCGACCAGACGTCCGCCAGCCGCAAACTCGTCAGACTGCCATGCCTCTTGGCGCCCGGATCCAAGCACCGGCGCCGCCAAGATATCGCCCCGTGCCTTGACCTACGGGGTCACCAGGTCTCAGAAACGGATCCCATCCTCATCGACAAGCGGTACATAACCATGAGCGATCCCCCTCTCCTACGCCTGCTCTCAACAACCACGGGCAACCTCACGACATCACGCCCACCATGAAATCCCTCACCACAGCGGGCCTCCTCGCCCTCGCCCACCCAACCCTCCAATCCCACACCATCGGCGACGAAGCCAACGCCTTCTCCCCCACCGCCTGGTCCGACGCCGTAACCCACGCCCGGCCCAACGCAAGCAACGTCGTCCGCGTCCCGGGCTTCGACATCCGCGACCCCTTCCCCGGCAGCCCCGTCGGCTGGATCCTCGGCGCCAACGTAACAGCCGCCGTGCCCATTCCGGACTCCTCCTCCTTCACGACCGCCGTCGAGGTCGCTTTCCTGGCGCCACCCGGCTGGATCGACCGGAACCAATCGCACCATTCCTGGTCTGTCGCGCAGGGCTTCTACCTTTCCTCGCGCCTGCGCACGGATGACAACGTCGTGGCCGGGGACTGTAGTTCCACGCTCTCCGACGCCTGTAGGGCCGCGTGGACCGCTTCACTCGCGGATAACTACGCCAACGGAACCCTAGGGGACGACGGAATGGCGCCACCGCCAGAATGCGAGGATGAACTGCGTGTAGACGACGACCGCGAGCCCTTCGACATGATCAGCGGCTCGAGCAGTGCGTCCCCCTAGCGGTGCCCCTTTTCCTGAGATATACCCTGCTGACAATTGTAGACTTCCCGCTCCGCCCGAGCGCAGACGGCAAGATCGTCCGCTACGCCTCGGGCAACCACTCTGAAGACGACCTGGACGACCTCGAGGAGGCGATGCGCCAGGTCTGGGTTGCTGGTATCGTCTTCGGGCCCTCGAACACTTCTAACGAGACGAGCCAAAGCTTCCCTGCCGCCAGGCTGGCGTGCGTACAGGCGAACCAGACTGTTGGGCCCCCGCCGTCGGAATGGGGTGATGATGACGACGATAACGTAGGCGTGGTGCGTCCTGGCTCGGCGTGGGCGGCGATGATCGTTGCTGCCGGGTTCGCGGCGGCGATGTTGTAGATCCCATAACTCGGGCAGATGTACAAATAGTCAAAGCAATGCCATGATGATGAACACACGAGAAATGTCCGATAGACCTGTTCCGAAAGCTCGCTCAATATTATACCCCTTTGCCGCGTGAGCATCAGGAAAACTATAGACACATGACCAGAGCACATCCGTACCCTGTAAAAAGCGCACCTGGCTCAAAAATAGCAAAATACCCCAAACGCCCGCCCATCGCTCAGTCATGAACATCGTGAAAAGTAAGATCCTCGTCTGGCGCTGTCATCACGCCGTCCCCAGCGCCACGCGCCAAGGGTATCGCATGCGCTCCTCGCGCGCCTTGCGCTGCCTCACCATCTCCTCATACGTATCCGGCAGCAACGGGAATTGCAGCCTCTTCTCCCCCTCGCCGAACGTAAACGGATACCCGAGCCCCTGCTCCCTGAGCAGCGCGCCCACGCTCGGCAGAGGGTCGTCCGCCTCGTCCTCGGTCCCGTCGTCGTCTTCGCCGCCCTCTTCCTCGTCAGTTTCGTCGTCGAGGTTCGTGACGGCCGACAGCTCGTCGACGGGCTCGTAGTTTGTCTCCAGGTGCTGGGAGAGGGCGCCGAGGGCCGCGTTCCGCGCGGCTTGCACTGTGTATTCCATCTCCGGGGGTACTGAGGATGCCTGGTCGAGGGATTCGGCCTCGGCGTCGGACTCGGCCGTCGGCACCTGCTTCGATGTCTGTTCGTTTCCTTCTCGTCCCGGCTCGGGGGTGTCTGCCACCGACCGGATGGCTAGGGAGACGGTGCTCCCCTTGCCAGTCTTCGTGTTCGATGCCTTGGCCCAAGACGGCAGAGCGACGGCCCTGATCTCCATGTCTGTGGCGGCCTCCATTGCGTCGTTCTTGCTCAGGTCCACCGGTCCAGGCTGCCTCAGGTGCTGTTCGAATATCTTCCTCGCCTCATCCGTAAGTGCACCCCCCTTGAAGAACGATGGGTCCATCTCGCCGAACCGATAGGTTGGCGGCCCGAGAAGCACCTTGAGAGCGTCATCCCACTTGCCTAGGAGGGTGAGCATTCGCCCCCGTGCCCATTGATACCCCCAGACGTTCAATGGCTTGGCCGGTTGCGAGGAATACGTGAGCTGCAGCTCCGAATAGGCCAGCAATGCACGCTCCTTGTCCTGGGTGATTTCGTAGACGTATGCCAAGTATCGGAGCACGTTTCTCATGAAGCAGTCGCTGCGCACGTCCGGTGCCGCCTCACGTTCGAGCTCTAGACATTTGCGGTAATGGTAGACCCCTTCATCGACGAAGCGGGCGTTGTGCAGGGCGTGAGCGAGCCTGACCCGTGTCCAGAGAGTATTGTAAGGGACCACATGGGGATCACCCATCTCTCGCTGGAGCCTGTCTCGCAGAAGAGGAATCGCCTCTTTGAAACGACCGAGCCTGAGAAGGGAGGTGATGTGGTCCATCAAATTTCGCATAGCTGCATTGCTTGTAGGCCCGAAAGTCGACACCTTTCCGTCGAGTACGTGTTGAAATCGCCGACAGAGGATCGCGACGTTCTCGTATTCGTGCAGCTTGAGCATCGTCGACCGTACCAGCTTCAGCGTCCATTCTCCGTTGGCGTAGTGCAACAAGTCCACGGCGAGGTCGATGTTCCCCAGGGCTTCTTTCGCCTCGGCGTGCCTGCCCTGTTCAGAAAGACACATGGCGATGTTGTAGTCGATGGCTGCTTGCTCCTCGGGGCCGAACGTGGGCGTGCTGATGTTCCATTCCCGGGCCACCCGATAAGCAGCCTCGGCTTCTTCATGCTTGTCCTGGTTCACCAGCATGCTCGCGAGGTCTCGCTGGGCCTCTATCGTCATCTCATCATGGCTGCCCAGCTTGTCGACGAGAAGCGGCACCAGTTCTCGTAACAGGGTCTCTCCCTGCTCCCATCGGCCTGTGTAGTAGTACATCTCCCCGAGCTCGGCCATGGATATGGTGCGCATGTCGAGGCGAGACTTGAGTTTCCGTGCCGATGTCGTCTTGGATTCCTCGTCGAGCTGGCGGACCTGAACAAGAAGTTCCTCGGCTTCTTGGATGATTCTCTGCAGCACCGGTTGGCCGGCGTACTGCCTCATTCTGACCATGGTGTCGCCCAGCTGCGTGGTGGCGCGCAGAAGCCATCTTGTCCGCTTCTTCGAACCCGGCATTGACTTGAGCTGCTCTCCAGCTTCCAGAAGGCAGGCGCAAGAGCGATCCCAATCACCGGGGTGCCGGTTGCGGTGGCACTGGGCGACGGAGAGCAGGGCGACAGCTTTGAGGAAGGGGTCCTGCGCTATCGCGACTGCCGCCTGGCTGCATACGAATGCGCGGTCCCATTTACCCCGTCGCTTCATCATGACCATGGCGCTGAGCAAGCCAAAGACCGGAGGCGTAGCAACGGCGCGCCTCATGCCCCGCTTGACTTTTGAGGTGAGCGTGGGCTTATCGTTAGTGGAGGAGGTGGTACCCTCCTCGGCGGCTTCCTCTTCGCTGTCCATGTCGAATGAGCTGGTGCAGGTAGAAAATGATGCCGATTTCGCTGATGGGTGGTGATGATGGCAGGTCTTATCGTCAGGCTGCCTGGGTTGCGACAGTGCCGTAGGGTTCCGTGGCCGGTTCTAGAAACGTTTCGCAGAACCTAGACGTAGAGGCCAGGGCGACCGGCAGAGTGGCAGTGAATGAAATGAAGATGAAAGCGATCCTGCTCTCTCAAAGACGAGAAGCTGACTCGAAGCTGGCGGAGAAGCGGCTAGGCAGCACGAGAGGCGGGTCGAGCTTGGATCCTTGGGGTCTGTCGCACTGCGCCGACGGCCAATGGTGGGAGAGTCCGAGGTCCTGGCATTGCCAGCCCGGCGCCCGTTGGTTGGATGCCGTGGTCAGGCTGTGAGACCCTCGACGGTCTGATGACGGGCCTCGAACCTGTCCGAGATGCAGCCTGCCGGTGATGAAAAGTGAACCTGGAAATGGCGATGATGAAGCTGTGGGGTGTCCTGGGTAATGGGTACGGACTCTGTAGTGGCGCCCTTTGTTGGCAGGGCTTCCAGTCGGGGAGGTTGGGAAACAGGAGATCGCTGGATTACAGAAGCAGGAGGTCGCAGAACCACAGAAGAAATGAAGATGACAGTATGCTCTACTGAACACAAAGCTTGTGATGATTAGAGATGAATGATGGACGGGCTGGGCAGCAAGTCCTGTCCTTGTCATGGAAGGACGAGGTGAGTCCCGGCCGAAGTGGAAACGACCGGAAGGGGATTACGGCGGGGGGCGGGGGCCAGTCTCGCCGGGCGGCAGTTGCCTACAGCGTACCTTCCAGCAGTGGATTACCTCAGCCCTACAGCCGGGAAGGGCTTAACCCAATGCGGCAGGCCGTTCATGAGGCAGGACAGGAAGCATCGCTATAGCTGATTCACTGCTTCTTGCCATTGAACATTCTCCAGCTACATTTAGATCACCCTTGGTACCTAGGTAAATACACGACCAGATAAGCACCCACCCCGCTCAGTGCTCACAGAATCCCCAATCGCCATACGACATCTGCTCATCTGCCTTCTGGTTCAGCGCGGACCGCTCATCCATCAACTCCAGCCTCGTCGCCTTGGCCTCCTCCAGTCCGATCGGCCAGTCCATGCTATCCCGCACCATGGTCCGCAGCTCCGCCGGCAGCCTGGGCTTGTCCCCGTCCGTAGGTTCCAATCCCTGCGCCCACCAGTGCTGCTGCTGAGGCGGCACGTTCGCCGTGCTGATGATCGGGACAGCCGGGTCCACGAGGAAGAGCGCGAGTATCTTCCGGTGACCCGGCTTCGTCTTGTCCGCCAGCTCGAACGGCGAGACGCAGTGCTGGTAGAGGTTGGGGAACGTCAGCAGCCGGCCCTCGCGCGTCAGCGTGCGCCCGATCGTCTGCACCGTCTGCCCGTTGGGGTCGATGGCGAAGACGCGCCGGATGGTCTCGTGGTCGTGCTGGTTATACCCCAGATCCACATGCCACTCCCCAGAGTCGCCCTTGTTGCGGAGAGACAGGTACGAATCCGTCACGTTCTCGCAGTCGTAGTAGTACAGCGCCGTCGCGCAGATGCGCTCGTTGTGCTGGCCCTCGATGTGCCACGACCCGCCCTCGTATGTGGGCTTCTCCGGCGTCAGATGGATGTTCGCGAGTTTGACGATGACCTGGATACGTTCGGCGTTGTCGAAGAATCCAAACGTGCGCACGTCCGCGGCTTGGATCTTCCCCGGCGTGTACTCCTCTGGATCCTCCGTCTCGCATGGATGAGTTCGGTCGAACCACTCCCTGTCCTTGATCTTGAGCGGATCGTCATCTTCCAGATCCCAGTAGTCGTCCTCGTCGGGTCGCTCCTCGCCCTCCTCGAGCGGCCGTGACTCGGGCTGGCATTCCCAAGAATCCTTGCCGCAGACCTCGGGTGCATTGCAGATCCGCAGGGCCTTGGTAACATTGATGCGATGTCTGTGAAACTCACTGAGCCAGCGGTGCACCACGTCCCAAAGGGGGAGGCTCTTGTCGATGAACTTCTCAATGACCGAGTAGAGCTCCTGATGACGGGTAGGATGGAGGTTGTTGATGTAGCTGACGATTTTGGCCTTGCCACCCTGGATGTCGACCTCGCAGGGGAGCCACTGATAGCGAGGAGACACGAGACCATTGAACTGACCATTGTTGATCACTGCCAAGTCCTTCTGCGACGGCTTGGGAATGACAACGCCGGCCCCGCAGGCTTTGAAGCAGTTCTCCAGTGTCACTGTCTCATCGGGCAGGATGCGACTGCGTCCATAGACGAGCGGCCAAAGCGACGGGTGAACGAGGTCGAGCACTTTGTTGTCGCTACGAGGGTGCCAGTCCTTTTCATTTTCGGGGACCTCCTCCAGGGGTGCAGCAGCCCTCTTGAGCTCATCCTGCAGTTCAGGGGAGATGGCCGAGTCAGACTTGACGGCGGCGATGGCATGATCCATGATTGGAATGATGCCGGTCGCCTCGTAAAGCTTTGCTTTTTCCCTGAGCTCCTGGATGGCCTGTGGGAGGTTAGACGGCCTGCTGTACATCAGGGGCAAAAACTCACAAAGTCAAACAGACTACCCGACAGCGTGCCGTGGTCGACACCAAAGACCTCCTTCCAGTTGATGGCTTCGGCCTCGACCCTCCATTTCCCAATAATTGATTCGTCAAAGACTTTGACGTGCCAATCTGGCTTGTTGGTGATCTGTTCTACGAAGAACAGTATGTACAGCTCCCGTGTGCCCAAGGGGAGTGCCTCCCATTCGCCGATGACAGCACTGGGGAAGCTGGGCTTGCCGATTTCGTAGACGGGGGCGCCGAAGCCGGGGCGCACGAGAGAGGGCATGTCTGTGCGGACTGTACTTCTGATGCGCTTCCCCAATATTCGAGATGGAAACCGAAGCGCCTTATCTATCAGTGCGAATACCATTGGTAGCCGACGATTGACAGGCAGCAGTGGCAGCCTTGCGGTTCACGAACGGCAGGAGAATCGAATGTAGGGGACCGTCTTATCTATTCCCACGTTATTTGTGGTCGTCAGGGGCTGCTTCGTGAGAGCGGCACGGCTGGTGAGCTGATCGCCAGTGTGCCAATGGCACTGGTGCCTGACCAAGTGGGTTGCAGGATGCCATGTTGGTACAAGTCGGTGCGCCACGGCAGGGGACTTTAGTCTTAGCTGTTGCACTCGCGCCAACGCGAGGCATTCAAGGCATTCTCAGTCCCGTCGGGCGCGGCGGTGTATTCCATTTCGAAGGTGGATTCCTTGATACGACGATGCATTGAGATTTTTTGCTGTTCGAGGAAGCCTTCCATGGCTTGATACCTTCGGTCGTGCCTGCGCTTTCACCAGACACGGTGCACATGCCTCGCTCAATGTGTGGAGACATCATGTGACAACTCACGTGGCATCCCCGGCCAATGTTTCCCGTCTCGTCTCGTCCACTCGTGGTGAAAGTTGCCGAGGTCCCCTCACTTGTCTTCCCCGGATGCCGAAGCGTACGGGCCCAGACGGCAATACCGCTTCCCAATGCACCGAGAGTCGTACACTCTCTCCACGCAAAGCCAGCGAACAATGATTTCTAGTTTTCCTGATTGATACCCTACGCGTCGTTTCGCCTGGCGCATCTAGTTTTCAATTGCTGATCCTCCCGGAGTGACATTCCTTATCGGAACGTGCAGCTCCGTCCCCCACTCGGCACTTCGAGTGTCGGCTGTATATCGAGAACAAGCTCCTCCTCGCGCTGTCCTTGACGTGATACAGCCCACGATACCCATCATGGCCGACAAGACCCCCGTCGCAGACCTGCCGACAGGCGACCCCATCCCGACACCCGCGGCGCCGGGCCCAAAGGCGCCCAGGATCCCGCTGAGCACCATCCTAGCGGCGGCGCCCGGCAACATCGATGCCTTCCTCACCCACCTGCACCGCTGCATGCAGACGCCCTCGGGCATCGACACCGTCCTCCTTCTCGTGGGCTACTCCGCCCGCCTCTCCGCCAACGTCCTCGACATGGCCAGCCGCGCCGCCCTCGAGAGCTCCGCCCACAAGCTCATCGCCCTCGCCTTCTCCCTCCCGCCCAACACCACCTTCCTCCTCTCCGCGGCGCCGCGCGCCGCCCCCCTCGCCGCCATCGCCATCAAGCTCGCCGCGCGCCTCCGCGCCCTCAGCGCACTGCTCAGCGAGAGCCGCACCTTCCTCCGCTCCTGGGCCCTCCTGAGCTTCTACCTCTGGGGCAAGTCCCTGGTGCCCCTCCTCCGACGCCCCGCCCCGTCGCCGGCCGACGAGAAGAGCGAGAAAAAGACACCAGGCCAGTCTGCCGCCGAGTCCCTCGACAGGACCATCGTCCTCTCCCAGTTCGTCTCCATCACGATATTCCAGGTCCTCGAGAACGCCTGGTTCCTCTCCTCCAAGGGCGTGCTGGGCCTCAGCCCCGCGCAGCAGGGCGCCGCCGCCAAGGCGAGCACGCGGTGCTGGATGACGTTCGTCGGCCTCGAGATCGGACGGCTCCTCGTCGAGTACCACCGCAAGACGACGGGGGCCGAGGACGTGCAGAGCGCAGAGCACAAGGCGTGGAAGGACGGGTGGAGGCGGAGCCTGGTGAAGAACTTGGCCTGGGCGCCTGTCACGATTCACTACAGCTTCGACGGGTCGCTTTCAGACACCGCGCTCGCTGCTCTTGGCTTCATTCCGGGCGTCATTGGGATACGCCAGCTGTGGAAGGACACGGCCAAATAGGACAGACACCAAACCTGGGTTATCAAAATGCTAGATTGCATGTTTGGGTCAAAATGGAACATATGACATATGATCATAGCGATGTAGATACTTGATGGGGCCTACTTGGCCTACTTCTTCCGATCCGCATGATGTTCGTTCCATAATGCCTGTGCTGTGAAAATTAATCCGTCACGAAGCCCGCTGCAAGACCGTGTTCATCACGAAACATGTCCAGCTGGACTTGGTAAGTGGTCAGGTCAGTACGAAGCTTGCCCGATTCCAAACAGTTCACGGAGGCTCAGAATTCAGCTGCGCGAGACGAAATATCAAGAAAAAAGGTGAACTTCAGCAGTCGCCTTTCTCGCCTGCCACTCGCTTTTCCCTGCTGCCACTAGCTTAGGAGGTCGGACACCTAGTAGTGGGGGCTAGATAGATGTGTTATCCTCATACCTAGTTCATGGCCTATCCTGTTGGTAAACCCGTCGACATTCCAGACATGCGAAAAATGACCGCCCTGGTCCATGGGTCCCTCTTTCAAATCATGATCGGTGGGATTGTGCAAACAATGTGAAGCACGAGCATGGTCCCCTACTACAGAGATGAAAAGACTTTCGCGCGAAAAGCTGATGTTGGAAGTGGTGTTGATGTGCTCGAAGGTGTCACAGGGCAAGCTGATCGTCACACAAACACACTCAACCCATCGTCATATTGTACTACATTACCATCCCGATGACATCCGAGATCCCTCGATTGCTCCCAAGCCACATCCTCACATGGGCATTCCCCGAATCTCCTCGGCAGTCCAATACTTCCTCATATTCTCCGCCCCGAGCGTCTCAACCTCCTGGTCCAGGTGCGTCCACAGCACCTCCCCCCAGCTATCCATCTTCTCCTTGAGCACGGCCATCTCAAAGTCGACCTCCCGCGCGCGGCACCTCTTGAGATAGTCCTCGAACACGTCCATGCCCTTGTGGATCTCCTTGTGCTGGCGCAGCAGCTCGGCCCGCCCGCCGCGGAACTCGGGCATCCGCCGCGCCAGCATCGGGAACACGTACGTCTCCTCGATGCTGTGGTGCGCCGTCAGGTACTGGATGAACTGCAGCCCTTCGTCGATGAACTGCTTCAGGGACATGCCCTGCGGCCGCTTGTTCGTCGACGCGGCCGTGTGCAGCATGTTCCACATGCTGCGGAAGTGGTTGTGCTGGACGGGGTGTTAGCCAGACGCAAATGAGATGAGATGGAGACACGTACGAAGAGATCCATCTTCTCGGCCATTTTGTTGTAGACTTTGAATTCTGCTGGGCTCAGCGGTGGGAGCTCAGGAGCTGCTGGTGTCTCTTTCGCCTCTGTGCTGGAGGTCTCGGGCGCTTGAGGCTGAGGTGCCTCACTGGCCGGCTGGGGTGCTTGTGCTTCAGACATGGTGCCGAAGGAGCGTAGATTTCCTCGGTAGAACCGTAGATCGTACCGAACGTAGTGTAAATATGGTCCAGATGTCTTGAAGTGTAACTTCTCGAAAGCCGAACTGGTCGCAAAGAACCGCGAGGGCGAAGTGGCGATCTTATGGTCCACGCACCCCAATAACACAGACTTGACACTGGCAAGTGTCAGGGCAGACGGGGATCTGAACGGGCTCTTGGGTCGTGCTCGTAGACGATCTCGCAGCGCTACAGTGGGAAGACTCATGTGCCTGACTTGCTCTTTTTCATGCAGTTACGGTTTGTGCAGAGTTTGATGGGCACGTCGACAGGAGAATCCATGCGTATATCTTGCCCGCCGAGGAGCTTTGTCAGGACCCGCCGACTCTTACCAAAGTTTCAAATGAGGTTAGATCTCACGGCCAGAGATCGAGGGATCTCTCGAAGCGGGTACGCTTTTCGCAATGCAGACGCTACGATTGGTGAGGACGGATCAGCCGCCCGAGGTACGTACACCGCGCGGTTACAGTCGCGCTCTGAAGCCAAGACTACGACGACCACCTCGAACTTCACACGCGACGGGACGTCTGGCCGTCTGACATGGGCAACGTGTACTCATACATGCTATTAGCCCGGCGTGCATTCTATGTGCCTCTATTCCGAGAAGCTAACTGAAATTACCTGACATGAGAGGCTCATCAGCTCATCAGCTCTGCGCCTCTGCCAGGCCCCACGCCCGATGCTTTTTGACCGAGCAACCTGACCCTGATGCAAGAACGCAGCAAACGACAAAAAGGAGACGAGACGACTTCCGCGTGTTCACAACTCCCTCTTCAACCCCGCACGGCAGCGCCCAGCGCGCCGCCGGTGAACTGCGTGCCGCCCGCCTGTCGTTGCGGGTTGCCTCCTGCCCTGGGGCCGCCGCCGCCGCGACCGCCACCACGTCCACGTCCGCCCCGTCCGCCGCGGCCTCCCTGCCTCTCGAAGGCGTTGGACGAGCCCTGCGTGCGCGTCTCCAGCGTCCTCTCGTTCGTCTCGATGAGCTGGCTCGCCCGGTCGGACATGGCCAGCGCGAGGCTCTGCAGGCGGCTGAGCTCGACGCCCTTGCGGAAGATGACCGTCGACGTGACCTGGTCCAGCGACGCGGCCAGCTCCTCGTGGCTGATCATCTTGCTGACGACGGCCAGGACCTTGGGCGCCTCGAGCTCGAACATCTCGCTCAGCGTCTCCACCGCGAGCGTGTCGTAGAAGGGAGCGTACGTGAACAGGTACGTCCTCAGACCCTCCTCCTGGATCTGCTTGGACAGCATCGACTTGATGTCGTCCGTGTTGGGCATGAGCTCCCAGATCTTGATGCTCTGGATGAAGTTGATCGACTTCTTCCAGTCGCCCGCGGCCAGGGCCTTGGACGCTTGCATCACGTGGTCGCGCGTGTTCTCCGGGGGTCCCGTGAAGATCTGGCGCTCGTGGTACTCGAGCATGCGGCGGTACGTCTTGCTGATGTTGCGCTTCTTGATGTCCGGTGACGAGCCGGTCTGGGCCAGCAGGGGGATCTCCAGGAGCATGCTGCAGGTGAGGTACACGCACTCGAGCAGCTCGAGGTTGATGTGCATGTGGAAGGGGAGCTGGCGCTGCTTCTCGAGCCTCTCCTGCTCGGGGGTGACCTGGCTGAAGCGCTGGATCATGACGCCCTGGGCGAGGAGCTCCTTCTGGCGACCGCTGCCGCAGATCTCCTGCAGTGTGTTCTGGGCGTCGTAGACGAGGCCCTTGCGGAAGGCGCAGAGACCGACCTGCACGAGGGTGCGGTTGTAGAGGATCTGGGAGAGCACGTCGAAGTTGGGGATGTTCTCTTGCAGGTGAGACATGAGCATCATGTCCCTTGCCTTGTAGTAGTCGTTGTGCAGGGCCAGGAAGTAGACCTGGCAAAGCATGGCGCGGGCCCGCAGGATGCCCTCGGCGTTGCTGAAGAGGTAGTTGCAAAGAGTGTTGACGAGGGCATCGGGGTCGACCGAATCGCTACGGGGGGTGATGAGAGACTCGGACTTGGCCGAGGCTGCCTTCCATGCGTTCTCCTCGAGGATCTTGACGACAGACGCGGGCTGGAACTCCTGATTAGCGATGTCCTGCAAGTGACCATGTGCGACTGATACATACCTTGAAGTAGAGGTGGTCGAGGCGCCTGGTGAGAGTACGGTTAATGCTATCCTGGGGGATCTCGAGGTCGGCATCCTTGCGCAGACGCTCGTAGTAGAGCATACCGCGGAGAATGGTGTTGTAGAGAGCACCCTCGTCGGTGAGACGCTCGATATACTCGGAAGTGTGAGGATCGATAGTCTGCAGGGACCGGGTGAGCTCGTCATCGAGACGCTCAACGTAAGACACCATGCTGCCGGGAACCTTGATGTACTTCTGACCGGCCTCGAGCGTGGGAGGCTTCTCGTCATCATCCCACTCCTCGGCGTTCTCGACAACCACGTAATCGGCGTTGTCCTCGAGGACCTGGAACAGGGTGGTGAGCTCCTTCTCGGCGGCCTTCCATTGCTCCACGGGCATGGAGGTGGCGCCGCTGGAGCTGACGTCGAAGCGGGTAGAGACCAGCGTCAGGAGAACACGGATCTTCTGGTAAGGGGTGTTGGCGATCTCGCCAAGCTTCTCCATCACCTTGATCTGCTCCTGCCTGTCGGTGTTCTTCTTTCCTCGCGACTCCATGATGACGCGGAGGTGCTTGAAGATGCTCTCGGGAGTGAACTGCAGGGTGCGGCCGCCCTTGCCGACGGTCGCGAAGCCCTCGTCATCCTCGTCGATGGGCTGGGCAATGTCGTCGAGGGTCACGCGAGTGGCCTTCTTGGGCTTGGTGACGACCACCTCTTCCTCTTCCGACTCCATGAATGCATCGTTGTCGGCGCGGTAGGCCTCGACCTGTGTCTGGTAGTCCTTGTTGATCTTCTTGATCTTCTGCTTGACGGCGTTGAGACCCTTGGCGGCCAGGGCGTTCATCTTCTTGGGGGTGACCTTCTGCTTCGCAACGGCCTCGTTCATGTAGTCCTCGAGCTCGGCAATCGTCTTGATGTAGGACTTGGGCGTGCCGTCTGTGATCTTGGCAACCTGGCGGTTGAGCTTGTCGAACTCTGTATCATCACTGATTAGCCCACGATTCCAAATCCACAACTGGGGACCTCTTGTCGCGTACCGGAAGAGATGGTGGCCCAATCGCCGTTCTTCTCGCCGTTCTCGATGAGCTTGATGGTCGATTCCAGCTCTCCGTGGCGCTTGTCCTTGGCGCTCTTGACCTTGACGCGCTCGTCATCCTCGCTTTCGTCGCTGTCGGGACCAGCGTCCTTCAGGAAACGGGAGGCACCAGCCTTGCCGCCGTCGTCGTCGGAATCAGAGTCGTCGGAGTCATCGTCCTCCTCCTCCTCGCTGCTGTCGTCGTCTGAGTCGTCGTCATCGTTGCGGAGGAACTTGTTGCCTCCCTGCTGCTGCTCCTCCTCCTCATCGGTGTAGAGCTCCTCGTCGTCGGAGGACGAGTCGGACGAGCTGTCGTCGCCGGCGCGGAAGAACTTCGACATCGTTGCTGTCTTGGCCTCGCGATAAGTCGTTCCGGATTTATCGATGTGGGCAGGGGCCGACAAGAGGGTGCGGTCGATGGTTGGGTTGGTGAGGGGCAACTCGTGCTGGAATTATCACAGATTTTGCAAAATCCTCTGTGGGGTTTGGGGGATGGGGCGGGTAACCGAATTTGTTAACGCCAGCTGCCACTGAGGCCAAACGCGCCATGCCACCTGGTGACTACCCCTCCAAGCTTCTTGGCTGACTCATCTGCAGGTCACGTGTGTCTGCGTTCTGCGCAACCTGGTCCTAGCGCAGTCGTCGAGCATCATTGGACCTTGGATTTTTTTGCCAGGTACCGGCAGTACTGCAAAACACCACTCCAAAGTCACGACATTCATCGTCGCGACAGTCCACGCAGAATTATCGCGTGACTGGTCGCCGGAATCGCATCTTTCTTTTCGGTTCTGATCTTTTATTGTACTCCATACCATCCGCAGAGTGCGTCTTTTGCTTGGCGGTACGCGTCTTGGACGTCGCAGTCGCGACTGAACGACCTCCCTAATCGACGCCACCGAGCCGAGCAACCCTCGAATCCATCACGATGTCTGGGATTCCACCTCCCCCTCCCCCTGGATGGGGCCCTCCTCCCCCACCGCCTCCTCCTCCTTCATCCTCCCTGCCGCCTCCGCCATCCGCGCCCGCGCCACCTCCTCCTGGCTACCGACCTCCGACCGACCCTCAAGTCGCCAAGTTCGCCCAGAAGAAGAAGGAATGGCTTCAGTCCCAGCGCAACCGCTTCGGTGAGAAGCGCAAGGCTGGGTTCGTGGAGACCCAGAAAGCCGACATGCCACCTGAGCATTTGCGCAAGATCGTCAAGGACATCGGCGACGTGTCGCAGAAGAAGTACACAAGCGACAAGCGCAGCTATCTGGGAGCTCTGAAGTTCATGCCGCACGCCGTTATGAAACTTCTTGAGAACATGCCCATGCCTTGGGAGGCTGCTAGGGAAGTCAAGGTCTTGTACCACGTCAATGGCTGCTTGACCCTCGTCAACGAAGTTCCGCGCGTCATCGAGCCTGTCTTCTTTGCGCAGTGGGCTATGATGTGGACATTCATGAGGAAAGAGAAGGCAGACCGACGGCTATTCAAGCGCATGCGTTTCCCGCCATTCGACGACGAAGAGCCACCTCTGTCGTGGTCCGAGAACCTTGAGGACGTCGAGCCCGCTGAGCCCATCCAGATGGAGCTGAACGAGGATGAGGATGCTGCGGTGTACGAATGGTTCTACGACCACAGGCCTCTCGAAGATACCAGCCATGTCAACGGCCCCAGTTACAAGACCTGGAACCTGACATTGCCTCAAATGGCGACACTCTTCCGTCTGAGTCGCCCCCTCATCTCCGACGTCGTCGACAAGAACTACTTCCACCTCTTCGATCTGAATAGTTTCCTGACAGGAAAGGCGCTGAATGTTGCTCTGCCCGGCGGACCTCGATTTGAGCCTCTTTACAAGGACATTGATCCGAACGACGAGGACTTTGGCGAGTTCAACGCCATCGATCGCATCATCTTTCGTAATCCCGTACGAACAGAGTACAGGGTGGCGTATCCTTATTTGTACAATTCGCTTCCTCGGAGCGTCCACCTGTCATGGCACTCTCACCCTCAGGTCGTTTTCGAGCGCTCCGACAACCCAGATCTTCCGGCCTTCCACTTTGGCCTGCGAATGCACCCGATCTCGTCTCGTGCCGTCGCGCCCAAGAATCTTAGCATCAGTCTGGAGGATGAGCTTTTTGGCCCTGGCAACAATGAGGAGCCAGAGGAGGATGCTTTCGAGCTGCCAGCCGAGGTGGAACCGTTCCTCGGCGAAGAAGAGCTGTTCAACGACGATACGGCCCCGGCCATTGAGCTGTGGTGGGCGCCTTTCCCCTTCGATCGCCGGTCAGGGCGCATGGTGCGCGCTCAGGATGTGCCCCTCATCAAGCAGTGGTACCTCGAACATGCGCCCACGGACAAGCCCCCGGTCAAGGTCCGCGTGTCGTATCAGAAGCTCCTGAAGAACTACGTTCTTAACGAGCTGCATCAGAAGAAGCCGAAGTCACAGCAGAAGCAGAACCTCATGCGAAGCTTGAGACAGACTAAATTCTTCCAGCAAACGACGATTGATTGGGTCGAGGCTGGTCTTCAGGTCTGCCGACAGGGCTTCAACATGCTGAACCTGCTTATTCACCGCAAGAACCTCACATACCTTCATCTCGACTACAACTTCAATCTGAAGCCCGTCAAAACGTTGACCACCAAAGAGCGCAAGAAGTCTCGCTTCGGAAATGCATTCCATCTCATGCGCGAGATCCTGAGATTGACGAAGCTCATTGTCGATGCCCAGGTCCAGTACCGACTTGGCAACATCGACCCCTTCCAGCTCGCAGACGGCATCCTGTATGCTTTCAACCACGTCGGTCAGCTGACGGGTATGTACCGCTACAAGTACAAACTCATGCACCAGATTCGCTCCTGCAAGGATTTGAAGCATCTCATTTACTACCGCTTCAACTCGGGACCCGTAGGCAAGGGTCCTGGCTGCGGTTTCTGGGCTCCCGCCTGGCGCGTTTGGCTCTTCTTCATGCGAGGTATTATCCCTCTGTTGGAGCGATGGCTCGGCAACCTGTTGTCCCGTCAATTTGAGGGTCGTCACAGCAAGGGTGTCGCCAAGACTGTCACCAAACAGCGGGTCGAGTCTCATTTCGATCTTGAGCTGCGCGCCTCCGTCATGGCGGACTTGATGGACATGATGCCCGAGGGTATCAAGCAGAACAAGGTGAACACTGTTCTTCAGCATCTTTCGGAAGCTTGGAGGTGCTGGAAGAGCAACATCCCGTGGAAGGTGCCCGGTCTTCCTGCGCCCATCGAAAACATCATCCTTCGTTACGTCAAGGCCAAGGCCGACTGGTGGATTTCCGTCGCGCATTACAACCGTGAGCGTATCCGTCGCGGTGCTACGGTTGACAAGACCGTGGCCAAGAAGAACGTCGGCCGTCTGACCAGACTTTGGCTGAAGGCGGAGCAAGAGCGTCAGCACAACCACATGAAGGACGGCCCGTACGTCTCTTCTGAAGAGGCCGTCGCCATCTACACTACCACAGTTCACTGGCTTGAATCCCGCAAGTTCTCGCCTATTCCCTTCCCCAGCGTCTCCTACAAGCACGATACCAAGATTCTTATTCTGGCGTTGGAGCGGCTTCGTGAGGCATACTCCGTAAAGGGACGTCTCAACCAGAGCCAGCGTGAGGAATTGGCTTTGATCGAGCAGGCATACGACAGCCCCGGTACGACACTCGAGCGCATCAAGCGCTTCTTGCTCACACAGCGCGCTTTCAAGGAGGTTGGCATCGACATGAACGACAACTACAGCACCATCAACCCCGTGTATGACATCGAGCCTATCGAGAAGATCAGCGATGCGTATCTAGATCAATACCTGTGGTACCAGGCGGATCAGCGCCACCTGTTCCCTGCCTGGATTAAGCCTTCGGATTCTGAGGTTCCTCCGCTTCTCACGTACAAGTGGGCGCAGGGCATCAACAACCTTGACAAGGTCTGGGAGAGCGAGAATGGCGAATGCAATGTCATGCTCGAGACGGAGCTGTCCAAGGTCTACGAGAAGGTTGAACTGACTCTCCTGAACTCACTGCTTTGTCTTATCATGGACCACAATTTGGCAGACTACATCACCGCCAAGAACAACGTCCAGCTCACCTACAAGGACATGAACCACGTCAATAGCTACGGCTTGATTCGTGGCTTGCAGTTCTCCGCCTTCGTCTTCCAGTACTACGGCCTCGTTCTGGATCTGTTGCTTCTCGGTCCCCAGCGTGCCAGTGAGATCGCTGGTCCGGCAGGCAGCCCCAACGACTTCCTCCAGTTCCGGGACAAGGAGACCGAGACCAGGCATCCTATCCGCCTCTACACCCGCTACATCGACAAGATCTGGGTGTTCCTTCGTTTCACCGCGGATGAGTCTCGCGAACTCATTCAGAGATTCCTCACGGAGCAGCCTGACCCCAACTTCGAAAACGTTATCGGATATAAGAGCAAGAAGTGCTGGCCGCGCGACTCGCGTATGCGTTTGATGAGACACGATGTCAACCTTGGCCGTGCTGTCTTCTGGGATCTCAAGAACCGCCTACCGCGTTCCATCACCACTATCGAGTGGGATGACAGCTTCGCGAGTGTCTACAGTCGCGACAACCCGAACCTTCTGTTCTCCATGTGCGGATTCGAAGTCCGTATCCTCCCCAAGTGCCGCAATCAGAACGACGAGTTCTCCGTCAAGGACAGTGTGTGGTCTCTGGTCGACCAGACCACAAAGGAACGCACGGCCCACGCCTTCCTGCAGGTGACCGAGGACGACATTCAGAAGTTCAACAACCGCATCAGACAGATCCTCATGTCTTCGGGCTCGACGACCTTCACCAAGATTGCCAACAAGTGGAACACCGCACTCATTGCTCTGTTCACGTACTACCGTGAGGCCGCCGTGTCCACCATTGAGCTCCTCGACACCATTGTCAAGTGCGAGACCAAGATCCAGACCCGTGTCAAGATCGGCCTCAACTCCAAGATGCCTTCGCGTTTCCCTCCCGCCGTCTTCTACACGCCCAAGGAACTTGGTGGTCTTGGTATGATCTCCGGTTCCCACATCCTCATTCCGGCCAGCGACAAGCGGTGGTCGAAGCAGACAGACACGGGCGTCACTCATTACCGAGCCGGTATGACGCACGACGAGGAGACGCTCATCCCGAACATTTTCCGATACATCGTCCCTTGGGAGTCCGAGTTCATCGACTCTCAGCGTGTCTGGACGGAGTACTCGCAGAAGCGCATGGAAGCCAATCAGCAGAACCGCCGCCTCACACTGGAGGACCTCGAGGACAGCTGGGACCGTGGTCTGCCCCGCATCAACACCCTCTTCCAAAAGGACCGCAGCACACTCAGCTTCGACAAGGGATTCCGCACCCGATCCGAATTCAAGATTTACCAGCTGATGAAGGGCAATCCATTCTGGTGGACTTCTCAGAGACACGATGGTAAATTGTGGAACCTCAACGCCTACCGTACCGACGTCATCCAGGCTTTGGGTGGTGTCGAAACGATTCTCGAGCACACCCTCTTCAAGGCAACCGGTTTCCCGTCCTGGGAAGGCCTGTTCTGGGAAAAAGCGAGCGGTTTTGAAGAGTCTATGAAGTTCAAAAAGCTCACAAACGCTCAAAGGTCGGGTTTGAACCAAATTCCCAACCGTCGGTTCACATTGTGGTGGTCACCCACCATCAACCGAGCCAACGTCTATGTGGGTTTCCAGGTCCAATTGGACCTGACAGGAATCTTCTTGCACGGAAAAATCCCTACGCTGAAGATTTCGCTCATTCAGATCTTCCGAGCCCATCTGTGGCAGAAGATCCATGAGTCGGTAGTCATGGATCTCTGTCAAGTCTTCGACCAAGAACTTGAGTCTTTGGGCATCGAGACTGTTCAGAAAGAGACTATTCATCCCAGAAAGTCTTACAAGATGAACAGTTCGTGCGCCGATATTCTGCTCTTCGCCAGTCACAAGTGGAACGTGACACGACCCTCGATGCTCTTCGACACCAAGGACGTGATTGAGCCTACGACAACGACGAAGTTCTGGGTCGACGTTCAGCTTCGCTATGGTGATTACGACTCGCACGACATCGAGCGATACACGAGAGCCAAGTATCTCGATTACACCACCGACAGCGCAAGTATCTACCCCTCAGCCACGGGTCTCATGATCGGCATTGATCTTGCCTACAACCTCTACTCGGCATACGGCATGTACTTCCCTGGTCTGAAGGTCCTCATCCAGCAGGCCATGGCCAAGGTCATGAAGGCGAACCCTGCCCTCTACGTCCTGCGCGAACGTATCAGGAAGGGTCTGCAGCTGTACGCGTCCGAGAACACGCAAGAGTTCCTAAACTCTCAGAACTACTCGGAGCTCTTCAGCAACCAGACGCAGCTTTTCATTGACGACACGAACGTCTACCGTGTCACCATCCACAAGACATTCGAAGGCAACTTGACAACGAAGCCAATCAACGGTGCCATCTTCATCTTCAACCCCCGAACAGGCCAGCTGTTCCTGAAGATCATTCACACCAGTGTTTGGGCAGGCCAGAAGCGTCTCGGCCAGCTCGCAAAGTGGAAGACCGCCGAAGAAGTCGCCGCGCTGATCCGCTCCCTGCCCGTGGAGGAGCAGCCCAAGCAGCTCATCGTTACTCGTAAGGGTCTCCTGGATCCCCTCGAGGTTCACTTGCTCGACTTCCCCAACATCTCCATCAGGGCTTCCGAGCTGCAGCTTCCTTTCCAGGCCGCGATGAAGGTTGAGAAGCTTGGTGACATGATTCTGCGCGCTACGGAGCCGCAGATGGTTCTGTTCAACCTGTACGATGAGTGGCTCAAGTCGCTGTCGTCCTACACGGCATTCTCTCGCCTGGTCCTCATCCTGCGCGCGCTTCACGTCAACCCCGATAAGACGAAGCTCATCCTCCGCCCCGACAAGACAGTCATCACACAGGAGCACCACATCTGGCCGTCCCTGTCCGATGAGGAATGGATCAAGGTCGAAGTGCAACTACGTGATCTCATCCTTAACGACTACGGGAAGAAGAACAACGTCAACGTGTCGAGTCTGACTAGCAGCGAAGTCCGCGACATCATCCTGGGTATGGAGATTTCGGCACCGTCTATGCAGCGACAGCAAGCCGCCGAGCTCGAGAAGCAGCAGCAAGAGCAGCAGCAGTTGACTGCAGTCACCACCCAAACGCAGAACGTGCACGGCGAAAACCTCGTGGTCACGACGACGTCGCGGTACGAGCAGCAGACCTTCTCGTCCAAGACGGAGTGGCGCACCCGCGCCATCGCCACGTCCAACCTGCGGACAAAGTCGAACAACATCTACGTCTCTTCGGTGGACAACGACTCGGACGACATAACGTACGTGATGCCCAACAACATCCTGAAGCGGTTCATCACCATCGCGGACCTGCGCGTCCAGGTCGCCGGCTACCTCTACGGAACGTCGGTGCCGGACAACGACCAGATCAAGGAGATCAAGTGCATCGTCATGATCCCCCAGGTCGGAGGCGCCCGTTACGTGCAGCTGCCTCAGCAGCTACCCAAGCACGAGTTCCTCGAGACGATGGAACCCCTCGGCGTCATCCACACCATGTCCGGCTCCGAGCTGCCGTACATGTCCGCCATGGACGTGACGGACCACGCCAAGCTTCTCGACAGACACGAGTCATGGGACAAGAACGGCACGGCCACCGTCTCGGTCGCATTCACGCCCGGCTCCGTCTCGCTGTCCGCCTGGAGCCTGACGCCGCAGGGCTACAAGTGGGGCGCGGAGAACAAGGACACTGGCAGCGACCAGCCCCAGGGCTTCACGACGTCCATGGGCATCAAGCGCAAGCTGCTCCTGAGTCCGCGCTTCCGCGGCTTCTTCCTCGTGCCCGAGGACGGCAAGTGGAACTACAGTTTCATGGGCACCGCCTTTGACGGCATGCAGAAGGGACCCATCCACGTCAAGCTCGACACGCCGCTGCCGTTCTACAGCGACCAGCACCGCCCCGTTCACTTCCAGAGCTTCGCTGAGCTGGAGGACATCTGGGTCGACCGCGACGACTCGTTCGCGTAATTGAGAAATATTGGGAAGGAGGAAACGAATTGGGAGGGAACGAGATTCGTGCGGCGGTTATTGGCACGTGCGGCGTTGGGGGGATGTACCATTGCATGTTTCTGTATTTGTAAAAGGCGAGAGAGCAAGCTTGTCAATTGTAACATGGAAAGAATGATACGATACAACACGCAAGGGGTCAACATTTGGTGAAGTGGCCGCGGCTTGTGTTCACAGGTCGCTGTTGTGAGGCGGTCGCCGATGAGGGGCATTAAACCCCCGGCGCTCAGTGGGAGAGCCCCTCTCACGACAAGCCTCTGGTCCCGCGAGAGCCTCTTGCGGGTGCGTTCCGCCCGATGACAGCAATGATCGTCTCTGTCTTCTATAAGCCAGCAGCGTCTTAATTCAGCCCCTTGCCCGTCATCCTGACCTTGTCGAAAGGGCGCCTCGCGGGCTAATCCTGTGGACCCCGGATCAATATTTTCAGGGGTCAGGGAAGAAGCGGCCGATCCCAACTTCGACATGTTCATGGAGTGCGGGCCATGCAGATGGGCTCGAGGTACTTGACAGCTTCTGCGGGTCGAGAGAGTTCATCGAGCAAGGGGTCGTGGACGAAAAGAGAAGTTCATTCCCATCGGTGCGGTAGGTTCCCTGGTGATGGAGGGGTTCGAGGCAGGGTTGCGCGGCCGGCTCCATGCAGAAAGGCAATATTGCGGACTTTGCCATGTCATGTCGCCACGGTCATTTCACGGGACTCATGCGGCATGCGTGCAGGTGCCGGGCGAGCAAGGCGAGGTACCACGGCGTCTTTCGCAACTGACAGGGCCCTTCCGGGGGTCCCAGTGCGCCGGACCGGGAAGATGATGGGCATGTGAGGTTGCATCGCGCAGCCCAAGTTTAGAAACACAGGACCTTCTCGAATGCTGATCTTGTCGTATTCGCCGCTGCAGGACGGTAATATCCGGGGAAGAGAACCAAAAGTCGTCACCACAGAGTTTCTGCCCGAAGCACCTGCACGCCGCCCTGCATGCAGCTTGGCACATACCACTGGCCAGCAATCAGGACTATTGGATGCGTATCTCCTTTCCGGGCCACGAACTGGCTGATCATCGCACAGCCTCCAAGAGCCCCAATTTGACGGTGGGCGTGCCGACATGTCGACATGGCTGCTACCCCTTCGAAGTAGCGTGGCGACCTGCAATTACAACACCACGACTTGTCTCCTGCTCGGCAAGAGCAATAGCTTTTCCTTTCGGGGGAGCGGATGATGATCTTGACCTTCTTGGGATGCGCAGTTGCCAAATATTGAACATATTTTCAATGGGGCTCAGCTTATGTTGACAGCTACCAGGGATACATTCAACGGAGTCGCTTGAGTCGGTCAAGTGCAATGTTGCACGCATGCAACCCAGTTGCCAGATAAGCAAGGCGGGACGTACATCGTTTATACCACTGACACCAGTTCGATCCTTTTCCTCGACGTGAAGGCGCTGAGGGCTGGTCAAAATTTCAGCCACCTTGCGTCGGACCTCCTTAATGTTGCTTCGCAGACCCGCCCGTGAGTCAGGGCCTGCGGTTGGATGCTCTCACGAAATGTTTGCCCCAGTGCTTACGTCGAGCTTTGTAAGATGATTGATGACCCGCGCCTGGCACACAGGTGTCATCCGAAGCGACCAAATTGCCAGACGCCAGAGCAGGCTGCCTGGCTGCCTCTACGGCCAGGAGGCGCCCAAGACCGTTTTCCGTGCTGTTTAATCAGCCGGCCCGCGCGTCATGTTCGCTCGTTCATGCGTGCGTCCATGCGCGTGGACCCTGGCTTTGGCACGGAGAGATTCCGTTCTCGTGGGGTGGCTGGGTCAGGGTGAGAGGAGCCATTTGACGCTTCCAAGCCCTTGCTGGCAAGGCGAAAGAGGAAAACGCCGCATGGCGTCCGAGACCAGCTTGCGTCCCTGCCACCCTGCTCCGGCTGCTCGGATCGTGAAAGGGAGGCCACGAGGGCATGCAGACGTTGTCATAGCCCAGCATCGGCCCTTGTCAATATTGGACGTACTATGGTTTGGTGGCATCCTGCTTGCCGTTTACAGAAGGGCCCTGCGGACCACATGCCGATCTGGACATGGGCCATTTCCCGACAAGAACAGCTTGAACCTGATGCGTCATGAGTGAAAATAGACGCCCAAACGTCGTGGCGGGTGGGTTTGGATCGTCCATCAGGCGAGTTTCCAACGGTCTTCCGAAGTTGGTATCAACGCTCGGGGCTCAGAGAAGCTCGAGCTCTGCGTGCAGACAGACTATTGAACATGGCGAACTGCGTATACCACTCGACTACTGCCCGATCCAGAAGGTCTGGCGGCTTGACCCGCTGCTATTATCGTCGCAATGTAGTGTAGCACTCGATTGATCGCGTCGTGATTGACCGCGGGCAGCGTGGGGTACCAGGGCTCGCAGGAAGGCGGATTCGGTAATCACCATCGCATCACGGTGCAATGGGTTCTGTCAGTGCAACCTTGATTGTGGCGCACGTCATTGAAGCCGCAATGCGCTGAGGATCATCCGGTCTGGGCGAGGGGCGATGCGGATGTGAGGAGAGCCGAGTGATGAAACGGCAGCCCATGAATGTCGCGGAGGGCTGCTTACTACTGATTCGGGTTCGCAGCGATCCCAGCAGACCCAAGCAGGCGGCACCATCAACACGTGAGGCTGTGACTGTTTGTCCACCTTTCGTCAGCCATGACAGTACTAGCACATGCCCCTTCGTAGTGATGATGAGGCGTGGGCCCAGGGGGTTCCAAGGTGTCTCAGCATTCGGAGTGGGACAGTTGGAGCTCCTGCGTGCCCGAGGCTGGGCCCATGATCCATGCAGCGTGATGAAGATTCGGGTCGACGAAGAGGTCGCGGGTTTGTAAGGACTCCCTTGCCCGTTCAGACAGCAAACGGTTCGGATCCAAGGGCACGGTCTGCAGTTGTCCACTATTTTGAGCTTCTTCACAGCATTGAGCCGGAACCATCCGACTTTTTTCGGAGGCTGGCCAGGGAGTCGCAGTCTCAAGGGCGGGGAACGGGGCAAAGAAGGTTAGGTTCGCAGTCAATCCGATCGATATCAGGTGTTGTATCAAGTAGAGATTGACATTGCCTCCGTAGGTATTAAGACAAAACGGTGAAGATGAGAAGATGCGGGAGCAATGGTTGCAGATTGGGTGAAGCGGGGTTCCCAGGTTCGTCCAGCTGAGGACGGGCGCTGTGAAGTAGGTGCCTTGGTGGATTGCACCTTCCCCGATTCTCTGAAGGTCTCAGTGGGAAAGCGCGGTCGTGGGTTAGGTACCTAGCTGATGGGGAAGGAACAGTGGGATCTCAATGGGAGGCATCTGTCTGCTGCCTCATCCTCTGCCTCATCCTCCGTCTCCATCGCCATCCCTTCAACTTCCATGTCCAACGACATTACATTCAATGCTCGCCCTTCTGTTGGCCACCATCGCCAGGGCTCGATCTTTGGCTGCGCTGCTAACTCCATAGCCACGCTAGTCAAAAGCCCAGCGAACTAGCTGATCTCCGACAGAGACCAGGCTTCCTTCTGTGGCGCAAATTGAAGATGCTCGCCAGATTGCGCGCCCCAAGAGAACGCTAGAATTCAGTACCCTCCTTCTAGAAGCCTCATGGCCTGGACAACCTGGCTAGGCTTCGCATAAATGATCTTTTAATTGCAAGGTGCGTGTGAAACGCGTCCCTATCATGCCTATCCTGGTTGAATCTACCTCACTTCTCCAATCACACCGGCCCAGGCGCCCATCTTGATACCATCCATGTCACGTCTTCCTCGACCAGATCTGAGCTCACCTTCAACCAGCTTCGTTCGCCTGGCTTGGCTCCTTGTGACGCGACGGAGCCTGCCCTGCCAAACCGCCCAGCCGCCATCTCAACATGTCGTCCAAGCCCACGCATTGGCCGACCTCCGGCCTCATGATACCGTCCGACCTTTCAGGCCGTTCATTTCCACCACGGCCTTAGACGGGGTGGCTGGCAACTGTCCGGACCCATTGCTGCCGCGACCAGGTCAAGCTCATGCCTTGACTCTGTTCATCTCCCAGGCGCGAAAGCCGGGCGCGTCTGGATTCCACGATGGGTCGGCAATGCAACCCGTCCGTCCTTGAGCCTGCTATCTCTTGCTGACCATCGCATCTGAGCCGCCCGTCGACGGTGCATCATCGACCAGCAAGATTCTGGTCCCTGTTTTGAGGTTCGACTTCCGTCTGCTTGGTAGCATCGTCGTTTCTAGTGGCGATCACGCGTTGCATTGCATTGGCGGCCCACCAAATCCGGCGTCAACAACGGTCGCAGATCAATGGCCGACGTGACAGTCAGCACTTGCATGTCTCCTCACGCATCGCATCAGCGCCACAGTCTTCGCCATTGCCGCCGATTCCTCAGCACACTCCCGAAGAGCTTCTTCGTTTCGGTCCTGAACCCAGGTTGCCAGGAGCTCACCCTGGCCCTTGCTGCACATCCTTCACCCTGTGTCGTCCGGGGTCTCAACGCCTCCGTACCCACAACACTCACTCCGATCTGGGTCCCGGCCCGAGGGCCACGTCTGAGCGTAAGTCAAGCGCAAGTACAGATGACACGCCGAACAAGGGGCTGCAAGGGCAGATTCCACTGACATCGTCGCAGAACTCTTGTCCTAGCTGCAATTGGCTTGCGCTCCCATTGCCGCCTGCTGGCCCTATCGCGTGCTGCCTCGACGGGATGCCGTGGCTCAGATATACCCTCCCCGGCTGTGATATAGCCACCATTGGGAGGGAAAATACGGAGCCCTGCCACACACTTCCCGCTCAGCACAGTGCCTCTCCCCACGTCCGACTCTCCGGAGGTGCTCAACTGCTAAGCCTATGGGCTGTCCCTGTGGCCATTGCTTCCCGCACGAGTCTGTCCCTGTGAGCCCAGGTCCAGGGGTGGAGGGGGGGTGCCTGCCATCGGGCCCTGCGTTAACGGTGCCGACGAGCCAGTGCTCCCCCTCCACAGAGGCTGACAGGGACAGCCTTGGACGATTGACGAGCGCCGGGACGTTATCGGTAGCGTCAAGGTCAAGTCCGCCCCCATCTACCGCACGACCATGTCGCCAGTGCCTGGCCAAGCCTCGTCTCACACGACACCTGCCACCCGGAGTAGTCAACGGCCGACATCTCCAGGCAAGCTCTGAATCAACGGGCACCAGCCCTACACACCCTGTTCTCCATCGTACGTCTGTCGTCACCCGTCTCCGCATCGTTGCCTTTGGCAGGGGTCAACCTGTTTCTCGACTTGGATAGCAGACTGGCATAATATCCTCAATTTATGCCATTGTCAACTCTGGGCAAGGGTAGCCGACTCCGCAACCTGCTTCGGACAGCCCGTGGTCCGCTTGTTCATTTGTGTACATTCCATGCCGTGGACATTACCGGTCGTCGCCAACGGCTTCGCGCTCAATGCCGCTCACTCCACAGGAGCTCGCGCCGTCGCTGGACATCTTGTGGGGAGCTTATATCAGACGATATAACCAGGCACTGCCCGGCCTGGACCTGTCGCCATCTGAGCTTCTGTCATTGCACCAACCCAACAAGCGCGCACCACACACACTCATACGCACGCACGGCACACACACACACACACAAACACTGCCGGAGCTAAAGCCACCTCAAGGGAAGATCCTGATAGCCCAAGGGTACGGTGGCGAGCTACTTACAACCAAGGTAGCACTCGTGGGCCTTGATAACATAATCATCCCAATCTTTTTCTCGCCCTTCAACCGACAGTCTTCGATCTGCAGCTTGCGCGCACCAAGTTTCTGCTTACCATCTTTGCTTTACGCCTCTCCCATTCCCTCGTTGCATCTGAGCACATTGCTGTCGGCATCTGTACATTCTTTTGGTCACTCGAGCGTGTATGGGATTCATCAAGGCTCATAGAAACGAATGGTTCACGGGGTCCACTCGACTTGGACATTTGAAGACCTCATCGTTGCTGCAACCCTTCGCGACTACTGTAACAAGCCGGTTCTCAACACGCCAGTCTTCCAACCCCTCCACGGCCGTGGCCGCCTTTCGAGGCACCATCTAAACCAATTCTTTCTCTCCAGCAGACGGCGACCAGCCAGAGCATTTCGCTCTGGCGGGACCCATGCATAACAGACACGCTGGCGGGCAACTATCGAGTGGGGGACTACAACGTCGAGTATGCTGTCCAGGAGTCGCATCCGGCCGATCAGAGCCATCAGCAACACGGTTATGACCTCTCTTCGCACCAGCACCATCGGCCTCAACTTCAGCATGCGGGTGGTCACGGCCATGGTCTGCCCGAGTCCTCTGGCGGACACCACGGCCATCATGCTGGAATCCCGCAGTCCCACCAGCATCACCCGCATCAACTTCTGATGGATCCATCGCATATGAGCCACCCTCGAAGCCTGGGGCCTGCGCATTTTGGCGCCGCCGGCCCTTCTGTTACACCGCTCTATCCTTCCGTCGCGACGGCTTCCCCCGTACATGGCCAGCACCTGCCTCGCAAGCGACAGAGACCAGACCACATCGATCTCTCCGTATCCGCTATTCCAGGCCTTGACCAAACTGGACTGGAGAGTATGCAACAGAGTCCTCTAAGCGCGGCGTACGCGCATGCGGCCGCTCAACAGATCCAGCATCCGACCCATCACCACCACCGACTGCCCGAGACCGGGCCACCGTCAAAGCAGACGAGACGAGAAGGAGAGGGAAGTGGAGGGGCTCCGAGTGTGGTAGGTCAAGAAGGCATGCCCGCACCAGCACCGCGGCCCAAAGGACCGAAGCTCAAATTCACACCCGAGGAGGACCAGCTGCTGGTCGAGTTGAAGGAGGGCAAAGGCCTGACCTGGAAGCAAATAGCCGATTTCTTCCCAGGGCGCTCGTCTGGTACCCTCCAAGTCCGTTATTGCACCAAGCTGAAAGCCAAGACCACCCAATGGACCGAGGAAACCGTACGTTGAGCCTGACCCATCATCTCCCCCGTCGTGCGCAAGCCATCTGACCTTGGATCAAACAGGACCAAAAACTTCGAACATCGCTGCAAGACTACGAGAATGAGAAGTGGCGCATCGTGGCCAACAAAGTCGGTTCCGGATTTACTCCTGCGGCGTGCCGGGAGCGCGCCGAAGAGCTGTTCGGGCCTTTATAGCAATCAGTGTCCCCTCCAGGAGCTTCGGCACCTGAGTCTGGGGACACCACCTATGCGCAGCAGCTTCTCTGATGGCGAGACAGGGGAGATCGACTACTCAGAGAATCTCTGGATCGAAAATGAATGACCGACAAACCTGTACATGGTCTCACCAGGCAGTCCGGCTCGAGGCGCCTTCTCGAGTCATCTCTACCGTTGGCACTTTCTACCTCTGGCCGCTCAACAGCGCCGTTCTCTCAACCCTCCATTGGCGTCTGCACGGCCAGCTACCCTTCTTCAGTTGTACATCGATAATGAACTAGACCTGGGGTGTTCACGATTCACGCCCACCATTAACGCCACGAAAAACATGACGCCGGTATGACATTTATCTAATGGGGGGCTTCGCCTTGACGGCTCGCTCCAACGCGATTCCAATCGGCGGTAGAAGCTACGCCGAATGGACCCATGCAATAATACGGTTGCCGCTGGACGACAACAAGACGGGCACGGCGCCAATGCGCGGCACCTCTACGACGAATGAGCCAGCATGGGGCTTAATCGGCTGTTCGTCTGTTGCCGTTCTCTCTCTTATGTCTTCGTCCTTCTTGTCTTCATCTTATTCATCCTTGCAATTTTTAGTACCCTATTATTGTATTTTTGTCTACCCGCACGTTGAATCATTGCCATGCCGAACTCGGTCCGGCCGTACTGTCCACAACTCGCGCAACAAAAAGTGCTAGCGCTCTAGAAGCGGATTCTCACATCCATCGCATGTAACGTGAACCAGACTTCTGGCGCCACTTGGCCGGAACAGGAACATTTTGGGGTCGCGCTGACGGTGCGAGGTTGCATCGGCTCTGTTGGGGATTCTTTTCTATTCCCTTCACGAAATCTCCCGAGTCATAACTGGCATGCGGACTCAACAGTTGCCGCCAGGAGGGAGGGGTTTGCCACGCATTGGAAGCTTCTTGCACGACGCACAGAGCGCCAAGTACCACAGGATCACAAATCGCCAGCGACTGATGATGATCTGCTTGGGGGAAACGAGTCTTCGAGGGAAGGATGGACATGGGCTAGCTTGCCAGGGTGATATAGCATGGCAAGAAGGCTTATGACATGATCATGCAGCGACGTCCAATTTTGTTTGCCTGCTCGGGGGTAGTGAGAGGGACCTTGAGGCCCCCGGACGGCCGGGAACGCCACAATGCCCGTATTCGACATGACGCGCCACGATCTGCAGTTGTCGAGTACGCACTGACGCTCGGCAGAAATGGGAACACATGGCTTTGGAACAGTCCAAGGCGATGTCGTGGTAGGAACCGACGATGAGACATGCTCGTGTGTTCTGCCAACTTCACCACCAAGGTACGTCGCGAGGGCTCACCCAAATTCGGTGGGCACCCTGGCAACGAGCACCGGTTGTGTTGCAACAGCCCCCACAGCATCCTGAACATCCCCCTCCAGCGACTTGGAAAATCCAAGCCAAGCGGGGGCGCCACGCCGCTGATATAGCCCACGGCCCTATGCTATCGGCCGGGGCACACGAAAAGATGGCCCCCCTGACGGTCCAATCGGAGAATATGCACGGCGCAGACGCGAGAGAAACAACTCGGCATTGTCCGATGTTTTGTTTCTTAAATTTGTTTGACGCCGGGGTTTGGGGGCTGGGTACATCAATATCATCCCGCCTAATGCGCCGAGGTCAGGGGCCAAGATCGCGACATCTTCAACCCGTCTCCCTCGCGCGCCGTCATGTGAGTTGGGCTCCATCAGCCGCGTGGCGCACAGTCCAGCTACTCGGAAATGACGGGTGGCACCCCCAGGTTACGATGCGAGCTATGCCTTCCCAGAAGTAGCGGTCTGCGCGTCGGTCCTGGTTGACCGGCGAGGGAGGGGGCGGCTCGGTGCCTGGATGGGCGGCGCTGACCAATACAGGCCAAGTGCGCGTGCTGATGATGGCATGGCATGCTGCCTACCGCGCGCTATGGAGACGTGTGGCGACGCGGAAGGCCAATCGTGGCGGGCGGGCGGCTGGGAGGGTCATAGTTGGGCGGTGTTAATGGGGGTATACGCTGTGAGAGTCCAATACCAGGGAACCTTAGCAGGAACGTTAAGAGGGAAGGGCGACGACGAGGGCCCTGCCCTAAGCGGACGGCCAACGGGTGCGAAGGGGCTGCTTTGGGAACTTCTGGCCGCTGGCTGGCTGCGTCGGCGTGCCCACGGCCGAGGCTATTGGAAAGGGGGCGGCCATCGGATCGACTCGCGCGGATCTTGCACCCCCCTCTCGCCGAGGTCGGGAGATGTGACCCTGTCCGTGATGTTACGCGTGCCAGGAGAATCCAAGTATCCGGCTCTTCGAGGCCCAGAGGCGGCAAGGGGGGTGATTGGCAACGACGAAGACGTGTGGAAGGACCCGAGTAGCGGCTGAGGTTGCTCCGGAATTACGGGCAAAAGTGTGTGTGGCTCCCTCGGGGGATGTGTTGTCGTCCATCCCACGTAAGTCATCGCCGTGTCGAGCGTACCGGACGAGCCTGACCTTTGGTACTGGGTGCCTCGCGCTCTGGCCCCAGCTCATCTCCGATGTGTCGACCGATGGCCAACGACGCGGTCGTGGAGATGCGGGATTGTGACGCTGCAATCTTGTATTTACGGCCGAAAGGAGGCGAAGTGGCATTTGTGTTCACAAGCCACGATGCTCGAGAGAACGCCGGGCGCACGATGTGCACCTCAATGCTGTGAGGCACGTACAAGGGGCTTGTGCTGGCGGCATCGTGTTGACGACATGATGCAGGCCAGACCGGTGAAGCACTGCACCTGCATCGGGTCATCTGTGCTGGCTCTTCCAGATGAGTGAAACTGCTTCAATCGTCTCGAAAACGGGACGGAAGCGCGTATGAAGCATGGCGTGACCTGACCAGCCCTTCGATCTACGGCATGGCTCGGGAGAGTCGACCTCGACATCAGCACCGGCCAATGAGCTTGTCATGTGACAAACATGTCGACAGAACTATGCTCGCTCTTCAACGAGGCCAAAAGTCTGGGCCAGCCCTGCCTCGTCGAGGGTCGCGCCGTCCTCGACGAGCCCGACGAGGATCTCATGCGTAGGCACACTGACCTCGCCGCCCAGGAACGCTGCCATGTCGACCAGCCAGCCGTTCATGTCGCGGATTTCCGTCTGCTTCCCGGCCCGAACGTCCTGCAGCATCGAGCTCGTGTTCTCCCTGACCCTGTGCCCGACGCCGAAAACCATTTCCGTCAGCCGAGGCGCCGCGAAGCGCTCGAGCAGCGCGGCGCGGTCCGCGGCGGTCCCGACGATGGCGGCCGCGCTGTCGTGGCGCACGAGGGCGCGCAGGACACCGCTCGCCTCGCGGATGAGCTTGTCGATCAGGGTCCGGAGGGGGCCCGACGTCTCCGCGAACAGGGCCCCGTTCTTGCAGCGCAGCACGGCCGTGAGCGGGTTCACGATGCAGTTGACGACGAGCTTCTCGAGCTGCAGGACCCAGAGGTCTTCAGCGGACACGACGCTCCCGTGCAGACGCGGGGCGAGTGTCAGCTGGTCCGCGAGGTATGCATGCGCGCCGCCCCCGGCCGGGTTGATGAGCACGGGCCCGATCTTGAGATCGGCCTCGGAGGCGTGATGGGCGCGGAAGGTGCCGAGGGACGTGACGCCGTGGGTGACGCTGCAGGCGAGCCAGCTGGGGCCGTCGCCGTCCGGGTACCTGGCGGCGTTGTAGGCCTCGCCGTGCGGTGGCCAGAGCTTGCACATGCCGTTCTGGGCGAAGGCGACGGCGGACGAGGGGCCGAGGTAGCGGCGGAGGCGGTCGACCTGGGGCAGGGCGGCGGAGGCCTTTGTCGAGACGATGAGGTTGTGGATGAGGGCGCCGTCGGCGACGTGGCGGGCCGGGCCGAGGGGCGGTTCCTCGTCGGTCCACCATTCCATGTCGAGGGTGCGGACGGTGTCGGTTGTGCCGGCGCGGGAGAGGTGGAGGCCTGGGCTGGCGGTCCAGTGCTCGAGGAGCTCTTTTCTGTGGACGACGAGGGTGATGGGCGGGCCGTTGGGGATCTTGGAGAGGGCGGTGGCGAAGAGGATGCCTAGGTTGCCGATGCCGAGGACATAGATGCGCCTGGTCGGGTCTGTGGCGGGGTTGCCTGGGTGGTTCGTAGCGATATTGGCTGGTGACCAGGCGAACAGCTTGGGAGCCGGACTTGTATCCTCGAGGACCGAGCGGAGCCAGGGAGGATGGTCCATCTTGGGTTTTGTGGTCGAGAAATATCTCCGCAGTGGTTGTCCTTGTCGAAGCGATCCTGGATGAGGGTTGCGGAACAAGGTCAAAGAGGGACGGATTGAAGCGGAATGAAACATGACGAGAGCCGCTTAAAGAGTGAGGTGTTGTCACCAGTGAAAACCCATAGCAAATATCATCAGGGAAATGAGCTTTTGTTCGAGAGAGAGAAGCTCACGATCATGGAGAGATGAGGTTGAGAGAGGCTTCTTAGTGTATCCGTTGCGGTGGGAATGGTGCGCCCTGATTGCGCTGGTTTGTGGATTATGTGGAGAAGGGATGGATGACTAAAGATCTTGGAGTCCTCAGCCACGGCGGACGCCTCTCGACTCAACGGTGGCAGTTGCTGGAGAACTTGAAAGGATAGACATAGCTGGCACGGTCAGTTCATTTGAATCGGTAGAATCTATGGGTTTGTCTTTTTGGGGACACAAATTGTCCAATAGTCTAGGGTTTCCTAAATTCATTGTAGGATACTCGCGACGTGGTTTAGGTGTTGATGAGGGAAGACAGCTTCTGTAACCCAGAGAATAAAGGCTGAATATCGGGAGACCTAGACCTGGCAAGATAAATACACTTTGCCAAATGTAATAGGAATCCGCTTAGATAGAGATCTGGTTGCAGTATGCCTGCGAGATGAATTCTATGGCATTCGGGCAAGCATTTTAAGATGAACACCACATTCTACATGATGTAATTGAAGATTCCGGCAACCTACAAAATCTTCAGAGGCGCAGTAAGAACAATCACTTGCAGAACATACTCGCCGTGAAACTCACACCAAGATTCCTAATAAGAACAGCGAATTACACGGCAAACCTACGCAGCAGCAAGTGTGCCAGGCTGCTTCAAGCTTTTGACGAGAGCACCCCGTTGGATGCTGACTCAGCTTCTATCACTGATGGTTCGCCACTACAAAACCTGCTAAAACCTCCGATTGGTCGCTGCCTGCCTCCAGCCTCATAACGCCGATGCGTCAGTGACGTGCAGCATTTCGCATTCACTGTTCACGCACCCAGAAAAGACGCCTCTTCTCATCAGGCAACAACTCAACTTTTGTCATTCCTTCCACCTCTTCTTACCATCCGACACCCAAAACACACGTGCGAGTCGATTCAACACCCACGACAGCCCTGAGACTGATGGTATCGGACACTCTTGGGGTACTTTTCCTTCTCATCATCATTTGAAACCCTGGCCACAGGGTCTGAGGATATCGTGAACCAGCATCCCTTTGTGCCACACGTCACTCAAGGGACCTCTCGCTCTTCCCAGTCGCGCATGATCATCGAGCAAGCCTATTACGTGGTTCTTGAAGCACTCCCACTCAGCGATTTTCGACACATTGATTAGACCTCATAACTGCCTTGGCATCTTTCCTTGTCGTGGTCTCATTCCACCAAGGACCTTTCCTTCTCTTTCTCGACTTCAGCATCGGCGTTTGGTCTTTTCCATAGAACACCCAAGCAGAAAGATACCCCGGCGTGCTATTTCCTTTCTTTGAATCCGGTCAACACAACACCACGACACTGCAGTATACCCTCCACTTGGACATACCACCAATAGGCTGTCAAAATGGCAGAAGAAGAATCTTACAACGCCGAAGGCGCATCAAATGCTCCTTCGGCCGAGGAGCAGCCCTCGACTGGTGATGCCACAACAGGCAACGGCGACCTCGGCGTGACCGTTCGCAACCAGGAAGACATCGAGCGAGATATGAACTCCAAAGTCCGGGCTGCCATTCGGGCACAAGACGACGAGCGCGATCAGGCACGGATCATTAAACTGCAGACATCACTGAACAAGCTCAACGAACAGAGAGACGCGCTGGTGCAAAAACGCGCCGGGCACATCAATGCATACCAGGACCGAAAGCTCCGGGATGAGATTGAGAAGCTGGACCCCCGCATCGCCCAGGTCAAGAACGACATCCAGGTATTCGAAGACCGCATCAACCAGCGCGACCAGGACGCCGAGGTCGCCGCTGAGCAGGCGGAGCAAGGCACGAGCGGGAGGCTGCCGAGCGAGACGCGGCAGCAGTTCTTGATCCGCACGGGGAAGATCACGCCCTTCGCAAAGATCGGTGGTCCACGACCCATGCATGGTGACTTGGCAGACGCTATTATCGATGCCGAGGAGGACGCTGCCGAAAAGGAGCTGAATAAGGGCAACGATGATGAGCCGCAGTCGCATCAGATTCTTCGCCGACCTGGATTCGAAGAAGCGAGCGACACGGGTCCGCAGTCGTCTGACGCTGCTCCTGGTCCTCGACGACCTCGCAAGAAGAGACGGGTTCAAAGGGAAGAGGCTGGTGCCGATTCAGATGACTTCCAACCCGAAGGAGGGTCGGAAGATGGCGCTTCCTCTGATGTTCACTCTGCTTCTGACGAAGACGAGGCACCCCGCCGCACCGCGAAGAAACGAAAGCTAGGGAAGAGCACCAAGGGAAGCAAGACAGACAAGGCCGATGTCATCGACCTTGCGGGCATTGACGACGGCAACGAGGCGCACTTCCAGCAACGGCTGGCTGACTGGGTCAAGCGACGGAGCAGAGCGCGACGTCAACGACGCCGTGATGCGACTGGTGTCGACGAAGAGTCGGGCGATGAAGAGGAAGAGTGGTTCAAGCTGAGTCCTGACCATGAGGACTTTGTCGTTTCCGACGACCTGAGAACCCCGGGAGATATTGCGCCGTCGCTGTTTTCGTACCAGAAGACTGGTATCCAGTGGCTAGCGGAACTCTACAAGCAGGGTGTGGGCGGTATTTTGGGTGACGAGATGGGACTCGGCAAGACAAGTAAGTCTGACGTATTCCTGCCATTCTCCACATGCTGACCGTTCAGTTCAAATCATCGCTTTCATTGCAACGCTGCACTACAGCGGCAAGCTTGACAGGCCGGTCATCATCGTGGCTCCGGCCACGGTTCTCCGGCAATGGGTGAACGAGTTTCACAAGTGGTGGCCTGCCCTACGCGTGTCGGTCCTCCACTCCTCCGGCAGCGGCATGGTCAACGCCAGCTACGATGACGATTCGGATCTCGATGCCGAGACGCTCAGCAAGGGCAGCAAAACTGGTAGACGCCTTATCAAACGTATAGAAGACAAGGGGGGCGTGCTCGTCACCACGTACGCTGGCCTTCAGATTTACCGGGACGACCTTGTCGACATTGAGTGGGCATATGCTGCGCTGGATGAAGGCCACAAGATTCGGAACCCCAACTCTGACATCACCATGGCTTGCAAGGAACTGAACACGCCTTACCGCGTGATCTTGACCGGGACTCCTATTCAGAACAACCTGACTGAGCTGTGGTGTCTTTTCGACTTCATCTATCCCATGCGGCTCGGCACGTTGGTCAATTTCCAGCAGCAGTTCGAGAGCCCGATCAAGCAGGGAGGCTACGCCAATGCAAGCGCCCTCGACATCCAGATCGCGGAAGAGACCGCACAAGCGCTGAAGGAGACCATCGCCCAATATCTCCTTCAACGTCTCAAGGTCGACGTTGCCACTGACCTCCCTCCTAAGACTGAACAGGTCTACTACTGCCATCTCACGCCCGCTCAGATCACCCTCTACAAACGCTACCTTAACTCGGACGAATGTGCCAAGATTTTGATAGGGAAGCATCAGTCTTTTGCTGGCACGAAATATCTCGGCGCCATCTGCAACCATCCCGATCTGACTGATTCACGGCTACTGAACGAACCCGACTATGACTACGGCTCGCCGGAGAAATCTGGCAAGCTTCGCGTCGCGCTTAGCAAGCTGGAAGAGTTCAAGAAGGGCGGGCACAAGACGTTGCTCTTCTCGCAGAGGCGAGGTGTGCTCGACCTCTTCGCCACGCGGTTCCGCAGGTCGGGCGACTTCAGCTTCCTGCACATGGACGGCCAGACGCCCATCACGCAGCGCCAGGATATGATTGATCGCTTCAATAACGATCCCTCCATCGACGTCTTCCTCCTCACGACGCACGTGGGAGGGCTCGGCGTCAATCTCACCGGCGCCTCCCGCATTATCATCTACGACCCGGATTGGAACCCTTCGGTGGACGTGCAAGCCCGCGAGCGCGCTTGGAGGCTCGGACAGACCAAGTCCGTCGAGATTATCCGCCTCGTGACCGAAGGCACCATCGAGGACACCATCTACCACCGACAGGTGTACAAGCAGCTCCTGACCAACAAGGTGCTCAAGGACGCGAAGCAGCGCGCGTCCTTGGAGCTGAGTGGGCTCAAGGAGCTGTTCACGCTCGTCCTCCCATCGGACAACCCGAACGGCGAGGTGTACAGGTCGCGCGTCCTGGAGGGCGCAGAGGTGGACATGTCCCTCGCGGCCGGCAACGGCGAGGAAACCACGGCCGAAGCGCCCACCGTCGAGGGCGTCGCCAAGGTCGAAAATTACACCCCGGACACCGCCGACAAGGAGAAGGAAAAGCGCATCGTCGACAACATATTCTCCCGGCAGGTGGCCAACGTGTACGATCACGAAGCTGTTATGAGCGGCAAGAAGAAGGTCCAGGCCGACCCCAGGGAGAACAAACGCGAGGCCAATCGGCTCGGCCGCATCGCGCGCAGCCACCTCGAGCGCGCGAGCAGGGACGCGCGGAACGTCCGCCCCGGCGAGGTCACATGGACCGGCCAGCGCGGCACCGCAGGCCGTCCCGGCGCCCGGGGCGGCGGCCCCAGCTCTGCCGCCGTCATGAGCACCCTGGCTAGTCGTCGCGGTCTCTCGGGCGCCAGCAGCGCCAACGGCAGCAGGATGTCGACGCCTGATGGGCCTGCGCCGCTCAGCAGGCAGGAGTTCCAGAAGAAGATCAGGGAGTACATCAAGGCGCAGGTGGGCGGCAAGGTGCCCAGCTCGATGATCGTGAACCACTTCAACCGGTACTGCACGACCCATCCGACCCAGAAAGACGTCTTCCTCAGTGCGCTGAACAGCGTGGCGGTCCTCACGAGGCATGGCAGCGCGGGCAAGTCAATATGGGAGCTGAAGGACAAGTCTTGATCCCTTGATTTTCTGCGACTGGTCTAGACTCCAACTTGTACAGATAGATGTAGAACACCCGCATTCACGATGCCACGTTCATCTGAAACATCTTTAGCACGTTCACAGCAACATGACAGTGTGCACGTGAGGTTGATCTTCCTGAGGCAGGAGGCTGCTCTTCTTCAGTTCAGGCCGTTTTAGGCGAATTTCTATTCTGTCTACCGGTAAAGCTGCTGCTGCCACAGCGTCACGGCGCAGCGCAGAGCGTAGAACATGGAGACCAGGCGATTAGAGCCGTTCCCCTCGTATTTGCCGACGACGCCACCCAAGAGACCAGATTCGCGAACACTCCTGCCCACCCATCCACCGCAGCACGTCGAGGAGAAGCTGCTGCGACAGAAGACCCCATTTTCCGCCGATCCACACCGAGATTTTTGTTTCGTTTTGTTGCGGATTGCGTGGGTTTTCCCTGGGGCGTGGTGCGCTCAGAGACGACGACCACGGCGACCACCCTTGCGACGGGTAGAGTCGGAGGGGGTGGGGGTGACGTCCTCGATGCGGCCGATCTTCATGCCGGAACGCGCGAGGGCGCGGAGGGCAGACTGGGCGCCGGGGCCGGGGGTCTTGGTGCCGTTACCGCCAGTGGCGCGGATCTTGATGTGGAGGGCGGTGATGCCGAGCTCCTTGCAGCGGACGGCGACGTCCTGGGCGGCAAGCATGGCGGCGTAGGGGGAGGACTCGTCACGGTCGGCCTTGACCTTCATGCCACCGGTGACACGGCAGATGGTCTCACGGCCACTGTACCGAATGTTAGGGCTGTCTGTTTTCGAGGCGGGGAAGGAGGGCGCAGTTCGAGATGCTGCGCTCTCTTCTCAGGATTGTACGTACGTGAGATCAGTGACGTGGACGAAGGTGTCGTTGAAGGAGGCGAAGATGCGGGCAACGCCGAAGACAAGCTCGCCTGGAAGGGTAAGGTCAGCCATCGCGAACTTTGAATTCGTGGTCTCGTGCCAAATCGTCAACCGACGCGGCGCGCCAGCGACAACGAGCATTGACCCAGGCAAAACATACCATCGCGAACCTGGGGGCCCAGGGAGATGTTCTCCTTAGGGGCGGCGGGAGCTTTCTTGGGAGGCATGTTGTCGGCGGTGATCTGCGAATTGTCGGGGTGATGGTCGGTAAGCGGGACGAGAGGCACACGAACATGGAAAAAAAGGTGTTGATGGAGGTGCTGGCTGCGACGTGGGAAGCGGGGCGGTCAGGCCCGGCAATTGCCGCTTCGGGAGCGAGGCACAACCCTAAAATTCTCGTTTTTTGTGCGGTGGGGCGGAAAAGGCTCAATCTGCACGCTCCACGCACCGCCCCCAATTGGCAAGCGACCCTCTGACCCTCCTTCCATCGAAAGGACTTCTTTTTTTCCCCCTTCTCTTTTCTCCAGCCGACAACTCCTCGACATCGCCAACCTCGACACTCAGGACATCCGCCAACCCAACCGTCCAAATGGCTCCGTACGTCTCACAACCTTCATGAGGTTCCCTTCCCTATTGCTCCCCCCGGAGCACCGGTTTCGATGATTGCAGCAGATTGTCGTGGTTCTTTCACTGGACACCGAGTTTCTGCCTGACGGCGGGGCTCGGGTGGCCAGCTCGATCCTTCCTGGACAGCTCCCTTCTTCTTGCATGCTTGGAACACAGCTTGCGGATTGAGAGACGCTGCCCGGGGTGTTGGGGATGAAGATTTCTTCGCCCTGAAAATTATCGCCGCTTGGTGGGTGGTCTCGTGCTCCGCGCCGAAAGGTCGGCGAGCGAGACCCCCTCATACACCAGCGAGCTTCTTCTCTCGGGCACACCAAGTGTCCGAGGTGTTGTCGGATGAGCGTCGAGGTCGGCACCGCCGCAAGATTGTCTGGGTGATACCGGCAATCGCGCGCAGTCGCCGCACCCTGCTCACCGATCAAAAGCATAACCTCGAGTTAGCCAAAGCGAGAATGTCGCGTCAGCTGCAGTTCTCGCGCCGGCGCTCCGCTCCATACCTTGGTATGCCGGACTACGTACTAATCTGAATGCCTCTGCAGTTCCGTCCCTACCCAGGAGCAGATCCTGGTCCCCGAGACTCTCCTCAAGAAAAGGAAGTCCCAGGAGAAGGCCCGCGCCGAGCGCAACGCCGCCCAGGAGAAGAAGAAGACCGTGAGTTGCACCGCCCCGCTTCAAGGCTCTCCGTCCATCCAGCATGCATGATGGAAAACACACCCAATTCGACTAGGCACAACGTGTCGATGCTGTTGTCTTAAATTACATCTTCTTTCGGGTCTGATACATGCTGGATGGACACCTTTTATGGAGAGGCTGCTTTTCACTCAACGAACAGTTGGCTGACCATTGTCCCCACAGTCCAACAAGGAGAAGCGTGAGGTCCTCTTCAAGCGTGCCGAGAAGTACGTCCAGGAGTACCGCGATGCCGAGCGCGAGAAGATCCGCCTCAACCGCGTTGCCCGCGAGTCGGACTCTGCCTACGTCCCCGCCGGTGCCAACCTGATCTTCCTGATCCGCATCAAGGGTATCAACAAGATGCCCCCCAAGCCCCGCAAGATCCTCCAGCTCCTCCGTCTCCTCCAGATCAACAACGGTGTGTTCATCAAGGTCTCCAAGGCCACCACCGAGATGATCAAGGTCATCGAGCCCTGGGTCGCCTACGGTTACCCCAACCTGAAGTCCGTCAAGGAGCTTGTCTACAAGCGCGGCTACGGCAAGGTCAACAGGCAGCGCGTCGCCCTGACTGACAACGCCATCATCGAGGAGGCCCTCGGCAAGTACGGCATCATCTGCATGGAAGATCTCATCCACGAGATCTACACCGTCGGCCCCAACTTCAAGCAGGCCTCCAACTTCCTGTGGCCCTTCAAGCTCTCCAACCCCACCGGTGGCTTCCGCCCCCGCAAGTTCAAGCACTTCATCGAGGGTGGTGACCTCGGCAACCGCGAGGAGAAGATCAACGCCCTCATCCGCCAGATGAACTAAGCTCGTCGTCTCACATGGACGGGTTTTGCCAACTTTGGAAGAATGACGGCTTGTCGTTTTTCCGGAGGTCAAAAATCGGGGGTGTTGTGTTCTTTTTTTGTCGAGAGAAATACCAAGGGCTCATGATGCACGGTCGCACGGCGTTGAAATGATCACAAATGGGATTTGTGAAATTGATTCTAAATGATGACCTCACTTGGCCTCTCGCATATCATCGTAACTGTCGTGTTGTCTGTCGTGAATCACCTTGTCACTGGTGTCCCTGCCCAGGATGAATCTTTATCTTTTCACATATGTGATGTCTTGAGATTCTCGCTGATGAAGAAGGGGTATCGCCGTCGGCATTCATCCTATTCCTACACCAACCTACTCATACATACCACGCTCGCCCGCCAGCTCATATCTTGATATCGAAACTCGTCCCGCAGCCACACGCACTGGTCGCGTACGGGTTATCCGCAATCTTGAACTGCGAGCCAATCAGCTCCATGGTGAAATCGACCTTGCTGCCCTTGAGAAGCTCTAGCGACGGCTCGTCGATGACGATCTTGGGCGCGCCCGCGGCCGGAGCGTCGGGCGCCGCCTCGCCCTCGGCGGCGTACTGGAAGATGGAATCGTCCTCGGCCAGGACGGAGGCGTCGCCGGCGCCAGCGCCCAAGGCCAGGTCGTGGGGCGGCAGGGTGACGAGGCTCATGACGTATTGGAAGCCGTGGCAGCCGCCGGACTCGACCTGGATGCGCAGCGCGAGGTTCGGGTTGTCGTCCTTCTTCATGATCTGGGAGAGGCGCTGCAGTAGGAAGCGTTAGCTTGGCGTGGCGAGAGAAGAGGTTCCAGCGATGAGAGCACGTACCTTTCCGGCGCGGTCTGTGATTTCCAGGAACATGTCGTTTCCATCCTCGTCCTTGAGCGGGTTCCGCACGCACGCCGTAGCTCTCCGTGGCGTCGAGGACGTGAACGTCCGGGTCTGCCCGAGGGCATTTGTGGCATGGGAGGACGAGTCGAGGGCCGTGCAGCCGCGAAGCTCGTTGGGCCGTATCGCGCGGGGCCTCGTTGCCGCCGTGCTGTAGGCGGAACGAGCAGCTGGCCGGGCACAGAGTCGAGGGGCGAGGACGTCGAGGAACGGCGCGGAGCTCGGGGATGCGGCCGAGCGTTTGGCGAGCTGCACGAAGAAGCGTGCGCTCGAGGCTGCGTTGGCGCAGCGAAGGGGTGCCATCGTGGCAGGATCTGGCTGTACCGGTGTCTGTAGGAGAAATATCACCGTTGCCGAGAGCGTCGGAGTAAGTGGGAGTGAGTCGTAGGTATTGAGGTGGGAAAATTACAAATGATGTAAAGTTGCCGGAGGAGCTTCGGCCGTTGGGTTTGGTGGCGGCACTCGCTCGGCGAGCTCGGTTGTAGAATTAGTCATCGGTTCGGGGCTGAACAGACCAATCAAGCAACACGGATTTCCACGCCAGTTTGGCAGCATCATGAAGGCCAGACGCTTGCTTCGTCGAGAACGGCATCGTTTGTGCGACGCTTTCATCGATGTCGATACAGTATCTACCTGAAGTGAGCTTTCCTTGTCCGAATATTTGATTTTACGTTCAAGCAAGTCAGGAGATGGGGTGGCGGGATGTCGGCGCTGTAGGAGACTAATGTATGCCATTTTGAAATCGCGTGCAATGCCCACGTGAACATCTCGATGTTCGGAATTGCTGTGGTAAATCGGTCGCTAAACGAGAAGTATGAGTCCGGCAAATGATATGTATTTCTTGTTTCAGTATCTGTTTCTTGACTTTACTTTACTTGACTTTGGGGCTCTAATTGTTAGACGACCGAGAAGATGATGCCGTCTCATACGGGGTTAGGGGATCAAAACTTAGTTTATGTTGCAATCAAAGAAAGAGGGTTGTCTGGACGAAGTCCATCCAATCAATAAGCATGCCAGTGAAATGTGATTTCTTTGAGTGTCAATGGCCGATATTTCCTGGAGGATGAGGTTCTTACCAAGCACTCGCCGAGACTGGCAAGCTAGACTTATATCATTCAACGATGAGGTCAAGAATGACGATGCTTCTGCTTCACGTATTCATGAAACCGTACCCATGGGGGCTATAGATTTTCATTCAAAGTCTAGAGAACATCTTGCAGACTACACTCAGCGCGACACTGCCATCAGCCGCAAACCTTTACAGCTGAGGTCTGTAAGATCTTCGCGAGGAAGCTCTTTACAGGCATTTCCGACGAAGACATTAACAACGAAGGACCTGAAACTCTTTCGAAGCGCCTGGATGCACAGAAAAATTCCTCTGAGTTCATCAGAAACCTCAATAGAAGCCACTTTCAACGAGGTGAGAGTAATTGTCATTCACCAGTATGAGCATAACATCACATGCCCAGCCACTAATCCAGCACCCACTGGCTTGACTTCACGAGAGCGGACGGGCTTGTTACCAGTTTCAGCACGCCTGTTCCTCGTGATTTTCTCTTCAAGTCAGAATTTTACGCCTACCTCGTCCGCGAGCAGGCATGCCGCGACAAGAGCGCACGCAACGGCAGCGGCTCCCATCGGCCCTCTTTCAGATGGCCTGCATGTCGGTCGTCATCTTCTTCATCTCGTCGAGCATCCTCTTCAGCTCCCTGATCAGCTCGGCGCCGCGGCGCCCAAAGTCGTCCAAAAACCTGGTGCGGTTGTCATCGGGCGAGTCCCCAACGAGGCTGCTGTTGCTCCCGAGGCATCAGCTCCGACCTTCCCATCCGCCAGGAGAATACTCGATCACGGCGTACTACACATGCCTCATGAAGACGCCGCCAATGTCAACACATCCAGTGCCAGGGACTTGGAGGTAACCCACGCCCAAAGGTGATTGAGCAAGGCCAGGCTGGATCCTCTGTGCGTCGGTGAGGCCTACGTCGAGTGGCCGGACCACACGCACCGAGTATGGACCGAGAATGTGATGCGCGCAAAACACGAGCTTGACCGAGATTTGCTGTACAAAGAGAAAATTCTATTCCACACCTCCCATCCCCGTCTCTCCGGGGGTAGTCGGCGAGACACACACCCTCCTACTCCTGAACCAGAGCAACGCTTCCTTTCTTGTCTCCGGCGTGCCCGCTAGCCTCGCGCAGGCGCTCCTCGCGTGCTTTTGTACATTTGGCGCGTTCCATTCCCACAGGCTCCGTAGCACATGCCGTGTCTTCCGGGCACCATATCGTCCGACCTCTGCGCTGCTGCTTCCATCCCATCCACGTGCCGTGCTTATGCCTGCTTCTTCAGATCCCGGGCGGCCTGCTTGAGGTTGAAGTTGCACTCCTCATAGGCCCTGCCGGCGCCAAAACCAGCGCCGACGAACGCGGGCCACGCCCTGCGCTTGAAGAGGAGGACGGAGAAGACGACGCCGAAGCCGAGGCCGAGGGAGGACTTGACGAGGAGGTTCGAGAGGCAGCGGTCCCACTGCGAGAAGTCAGTATCCGGCAACAATCAATCCCCCAGAGCTTGCACGCAGCAGCGCGCAGCTTCCTCCCTTCCATTTGATCCGGGAGTGCCTACCTTCTCGTTGAGAAGTGCCTCACTGACGGGGCGCGCGACGGCGGACTGGGACGGAGGAAGGGCGGCGTCGCTCATTGTTGCGGATGCTGCAGACGGCGGACGAATTGTCAGAAAGGGTCAATTGGTTTCGTCTGGGGCTGTCAAGGGACGTACGCGTGCGGCAATGCGGTCTGCGATTGAGGTTGGCTGGGAGCTGGGATCTGGAATTTGGTGGTGATGGGATTCTTGCTGCGGTCGTCATGGGTCGGGCTCGGTCGGGACAGGCGCTACGAAGACCCGAGGGCGGTGGGGGACGGCAGATGACTTTTTGTGGAGGATGGTTTGACATCACTCGCACTGCAGCATCGCCAACGGAGACTTTGACGTGGTCGAGGGTCGTGATGATGGCTCACGGACGTCGACTGCAAATTCCTTTACGAAAGCTCATCTTCGATCAAGTGTGCCCTGATGCCACCAGCAATACAAGGTGGAGCCGATGCTTCACCTGACCAGACGACCAGTACACAAGGGGGAGAGGTTGCTCTCATTCACCAGGCTCGGATCCGTCAGCTGGCATGAGTCTACCAGATGACAATGGCTAAGCTGGCGGTCCCATCACGCCGGGAATACATCGAGGGTCGGTCGCATATCGCCGGGTCACTTCTCAACATGCTTGAAGCTCTTTATTGTGCAGTTCCTACACTGTAGATGCTTTCTTCAGTAGTGTTTGGCAGTGCTCCCGTCCCGCAAGAGCTGCAGCTACCCAGTCCATGCCCAGCCGCTAATTAGATCTCCCCCTCGGACCGGAGGCCCACGAAAGCCCGTCGGCCAGATGAACTTTCACCTCACTCATCGTAGCCGCCAAAGTGCGACACATCACCTCGACTACCGCGATATGCAATTCCCTTCTGACGGCAAGCTATCGCCCTTTTCAGAATCTCGGAATCGTCGCGGCATCTCCTTTCCTTGACCTGCAAGACAAGGTCGAGGGGCTCCAGGCCGCTCCTATCCTTCGCGTGCACATCCGCTCCGTTCTCGAGCAGGGCCTGGACTGCTGCCCTTGAGCCCTCTGCTATCGCCCATGACAGCGCCGTCCGGCCTGTGTCTTTGTCTCGCGACTCGATGTTTGCCCCGTTCTCGAGTAAAAGTTGAACGACAACTGCGTACTCCACCTTCCTCACCTCGGCATCGGCTGGCTCGTCGGGATCGGCCTCAGGACCCAGCGCATCCCTCAGTGCGAGGAGGCGGTCATCTGCCCTCGACACCCACATGAGCGGTGTCAGGCCGTCCGCATCCGTTGATTCTGCATCTGCTCCTCCGTCCAGTAGGGTCCTGATGCCGTTCACATCCCCCGCTTCGGCAGCCCACGAAAGTGGTGTTCGACCACGTTCGTCTCGTGCGCCAACGTCCGCTCCCATGTTGACTAGGACTTCAAATGCCCCTGTTCTTCCGTTGTGGTTCAATGTTCGTGATGACTCCTGCATCGCGAACTGGCTGAGCTGTTTGCGTAGGGCTACCACGACAGCCTGCCTCCGACCTTGTGCAGCTGCGAACAGCAGTCGGGTCGGGCTGTACCACTCTGGAGGCTCGAAGAGGGCGCCGCCTTGGTAGAGGAGCTGTGCAGCTGCCATCGCACGTCCTTCTTGAATGGCGTAAACGAGTGGCGTTTTATTTTGCTCGTCTCTCGACTCGACATCAGCCCTATGCTCGAGCAACATCTTGACGACGGCAACATATCCCTCCTCGGCTGCCCACGAAAGCGGAGTCCGGCCTTGATCATCCCTGGTCTCGATGTCGACGCCCCGGTCTAATAGATACTTGACCGTGTCCAGGCACCGGTCTTGGTAGGACCCCGGGGCGTTGAATTCGACCGGAAAATTATACGTCCTACGCACGGCCAGCGAAAGAGGCGTTTGGCCATGGTCGTCTCTCTCTTCGATATCAGTGCCGTAGAGGATCATTAACTCGATCACGGCGCGGCGATGCTCCCTACACGCCTCGAAAAGGTCTGCGGCGCGGATTTTGGCTCCATGTTCCAAGAGTGTTCGTGCGATACCGACCTGCTGATTGACGAGGGCCTCGCTCAACACCGTGTCTCCGGACTCTTCAGCATCGGCTGGAGCTCCCCTTTGAAGAAGTAAACTGACGATGGCCCGAGACTTGCTTTGTACGGCCACCATCAGCGGTAGGTCGCGAAACTTGTCCGCTGATGCCACGTCAGCCCCTGCGTCGAGTAACAACGCGACAGTCGATTCGTGACAACTGGCTATCGCGAAGAAGATAGGCATTCGACCGTACTCGTCCTTTGATCTGATGTCGGCTCCACTGTCGATCAACAACTTGACAATAGCATCTTGTCCATGCGCCGCGGCCCATGACAAGGGGGTCTTGCCTGTCCTGTCTCCGGCCTCCACGTTGGCACCCCTGGCGATGAGCAAGGCAGCAACAGTTTTATGCCCCTGCTCAGCGGCCCACGACAGTGGTGTGCGTTGATCCGTCCCAACGGTACGATCGAACGCATTAGGCAGGGCTCCGAGCAGTGCGTCAACATACTTGTCTAGCCCAAAATATGACGCCAGGTGAAGGCCTGTCCCATACGCCTCCAGGTAATATGGCCGTATGCTCTCCCCGGTGTCTGAGTCGTAGTAGTCATAGTCGTAGTCGTCGTAATCCTCAAGTGAATCCAAGTGATCGTCCTGAAAGTCCAAGTACATTTCCTCGTTGTGATCAGTTTCAACCACGAGAACTTGGCTGGACCCATCAAGATTCCGGTCGCTCTCAAGAAAGCTCATGATGGTCTGGCTCAGCTCTGAAGCTGGCAGAACATGACGCCCCCAGTGCAAGGAAGCGTAGCGGTAGAGCGGGTACTGGGATAGCCGCTCCCTGTACCCGCGTCCCCTCTTAGCACGACCCCACCAGAAATCTTCAAGCGAGAGGTATGTGACACATGCGTGGGCGAGATGGTCCTGAGCATTCGGAAACCATCTTTCGCCAGTCTCTTCCAGGTATTGCTGCGTGGTGTAATGTACCAAGCGAACAACTTCAGTCTCCTCGTCCATCGTGACGAGACCCGCACACGTCGAGATGAGATCCTCCACTGGGCATATGTTCTCAAAATCAAAAGTTTCCTGTCCATCAATGATTGCTATAGCGCTTTCGAGTTCTGCTGCCCGTAACGGTCTTTTTGCAAACGTGATCCATGAGAGGACCTGCTTCGCGACCTCGGCCTGGTCGGCAAGCTGCCCCTCAATGCGCACCAAGGCAGCGTCGTAAGCGTGGTGATACGCCTGTGAACCTGTCGGGAGGCCTTTCAGCGCGGTGCGGACGGCCGTCGCCGACTTTTTGCCTTTGATTGAATCGAAGTTGAGTCTCACGAGAAGAAACCTGGACTTACGGTCAGCGGTGGAGCACTCGAAGGATCGGAGGGGGAACATGCATTCCGTCGGTGGCTCTGATGATGCCCTGATTGATCTCTTCCTTCAGACCGGGCGTACGCGCTGCGCATTTTGGCAGCTCCAAGGCGCGGCCTTCCAGGTAGGCGAGGACATCTTGATCGGTCGCCCGGATCTCCAGGGTAGCGCATCCCCTAAACTCAGCAACAATGTCAGGAATGTGCCTCGAGGTCAAGAACAATTTGACGCCAAGTTTTTGTTGAAGGTCCTTTAGGGCATTGATGAACTGTAAACGGGAGCCGTCAGTATCGGCACACTCGTCGAGTGCGTCGACGACGATGAAGGTCCGCGGGGACAACGCGGCGACCCGCTCAAGCACCTTCGAAATCTCTTGCACTGACGGGCGTGTCCTCCCCTCATTGTCGGTGTGCTTCTTGTGAAGCTCTTCAAGCTCAATCGGCGTCGACGGTTGATGATCGCTCAATTGCTTTAAGATGTTCGTAAGCAAGAGCTCGACTGTCTGTTCGTGGCGGCGGAGGTAGTCGAGGTAGATGTAGGCGATGGCGGTGTCCTTGTTGTCCTTGGATCGCGACAGGAGATGCTGAACAACGATCGATGTGATCATGGTCTTCCCAGCTCCGGGTATACCAGGGCAGAAGAGAGTTTTGCCCTCCTGCACCCATTCTTTGAACTCGTTCGACTCCAGAAGCCATGCCCCTGTGCCCTCTTGCTGCCGGTGCACAAAATTGCTATGCTGGACGGCGTAGTCGATGGGTGAAAGCCATTCAAGAATGTTCTTGCGCTTGATTGCGGTGTCATGATTGTCGTGGCTAATTTGCAGGCCGCGCAATTGATCTCCGAGGCCATCCTGTGACTTCTCAATGCGCCGCAGACTTCCAGATATGTCTCGTAGCTGGTCCGTATTCTCGCCATCGCGCCTCTGGATGGCTTTGAGAAGCTCGTCGATCTGTCGCCGGCTGGCCCTGGCCGTCTTCTTGATCTCTTGGAGCAACTGCCGGCAGGTGAGCGTCAGCGCCAGGCCCAGCAGAGCCTTCTCACGTTCGATGGCGTCGAGGATCTTGTCGACCTCCTTCTCGGTAAATGGCCATGAGAGGGATGACGCGATCTTTTTGATGCCTCTTTTCGGCTGAAGCTTGGCCTCAACGATGCCCAGTGCAGTCGAGAGTCGCTCAAGAGGTGCGTCAGGCTCGCCAATGATCTTGACGATGTCGTCCCAGTCTTCGCCTTCGTCACAATCGTCGACCTCATCCATGATTCTCTGCAGGACCTGTTCGCAACCTCGTATCGACTCCCGGAGACGTTTGCGGTCCTTGCTGGACCCTGAGACTCCGTTGATGTACCCGACAACCTTGGCAGAGAGCTGCATCAGGGCAATGACGCTTGCCACAGCGCCGAGAGGCTCCATCGCGACCAGGATGACAGCGCGTAGAAGTGTTGGTCAAGATGGATCGGACGTTGCCTGAGTGAGGGGTACGTGACTGAAGACCAAGTGGATGAGGGATGCTGCCTGAACAGAATGCGACATGATCCTTGATGGGGCGGTGCATACACTGCGCACCGTAGCCTTGCGCCTCATTTCAGCTGGGCCTACGCGCGCGATAATGTGCACATCCGGAACAGCACCAACTGGATTCCATGATGGTGAAAGCTGTGGGGTGTGGCGTATCAGATAGGTGCGGCATTGGCAAATGCAGACTTTTGAATGGAGGGTGTTGATGTTGTAGAGGAGAGGAGACAGAATTGGGGGCGCCAATGACCCCTGTGATGGGAAGTGGGCAGGGACCCCACACCTGGCTGGTTCGCTCCTGCCCCGCCCTCAGCAACTGTCAGTTGACACTTCAGGGAAGGCGCGACCAGAACGTCTCCCTCCTCGTACTTCAGACATCACACAACTCGCAAGAGGCCGAGTCAACACAGTCGGATACAACCTTCTAGTAGCTGCTGTTCATCTCCTTGAGGATGCCTGCCGTTCCCTCCCGTCTCCTCATCCTCAACTCGACCCCGGACTGCCTGGGGAAGATGCTATTGTGAATGGTCCAATCCTTCGAGGGGTCGCTCAGCTCAAACTCGAACAGCTTGATGAGGGTCGCCGTCGTCTTGAAGACCTCCATCCGACCGAGGTTCATGCCGATACACTTCCTCGACCCAGCAGAGAAGGAGAGGTTCGCGTTGTTCATCGCGCCGAGACGATCCTTGAACTCGCCCTCCGTCTCCGTGTCCTTCTGCAGCCAGCGCTCTGGCTTGAAATCCTCGGCATCTGGACCCCAGACCCCCTTGTTCCGGTGCATCACGTATGCGTTGAAGCCAATCTCGGTGCCCTCGGGCACCCACGTCCCATCGGGGAGGGTCAGGCCACCGGCGGGGACGAGACGCTCCTGCGGGAAGCAGTTGCCCGGGAGATAGCGGAGACACTCGCTGATGACCGCGTCGAGGTACGGCAACTGCCTGATCTCGCTGAACGGAGCCGGAAGCGTGGTGAATTGGGCCTCAAGTATCTCCGCCTCCAGGCGCCTGTACACGTCGGGGTGCTTCAGGGAGAGATGCAGGATCGAGCGCAGGCTGACGGCGGTGGTGTCTGCGCCGGCCGCGATGTTGACGAGCAGGTACGACAGGATGCGGTAGACGTCTACGACTTCGGGGTGCTGCTGCTGGGCCTCGAGGTAGCGGTCCAGGAAGTCCGGCTTGGCGGGGTCATGGTTGTCCACGCCCTTCATGCGGCCCATCAGATGACCCAGGCCGAGGTTTGTGATGGCGCCGAACGTGGGAGGTCCAATACGAACGACGGGGTTCTTGTCGAGGAACTTGTCCAGGACGGGGACCATGCCGACGGTGACGAGGTAGTCCATGGCCTTCTCGGAGACGTTCAGGGATCCGTCAAAGTCGTATCCCTTCTCGAGGTAGCCCACGGGCTCGCTCCAGGTGGTCTTTGCCACGACGTCCCAGGCATCTGTCGCTGGTCAGCAAACTCCAGGCCGATTCATACATGCCGGGGAACTCACAGTAGAGCACCCAGTCTCCGAAGTTAAACGACGGGCCCGGTGCTCCCTCACCCGCGAACTGTTCATCCAATCTGCGGCAAAAGGTCGTGAGGACTGCATCGACATGCGGCTCGAGGGGAGCCACGCCGGCCGGAGAGAAGTACTTGGCGATCGGCTTCTTCATCCTGGAGTGCTCGGGGGCACGGACTTCGGAGAAAATGTTGAAGAACAGCTTGCCGTCCACCATGGCACCACTAACGGCATGCCATTCGGTCTATCGGCGAGGCCAGTCAGTCTTCAGTACTCTCCTGCTTGCTCCGATGGCCACATACCTTCTGCCAAACACCATGAATGTCGAAGCAGGTCTTGATCAGCTCGGCATAGTCAACGTCGATGTAGTTCGGAGCCATGCGCACGACTGGGCCGTATTGGTCGTGGAGCTTCTTGGTGACCAGGTGCATACTGCCGTTGTAGGCATGGTACATCCTGTAGAACCTGGTCCAGGCTGTCGGAACATGTCAACGCGGGATCATCCAGGAGATTAGGACAACGGCACCTACACGCAAGGAACGGCCCAGGATATTTCCTCAGAGGAGAGGTGACGTATGAGGTCGCATACCACAGAACGGTGCTCGCGACAGGGACGCCTACGAAAACCGCGGTGGCATTTCCAGCGAGCCATGCGCAGACCTCCGTCAGTGCTTCCATTGCAGATTCAACAGGCAGGCTATCAAGGCCGGCCTTCAGGGACGCCATCGAGGCTTCGATGGAGAACGACATTCTTGGAACTCCTGTGGGCAGGAAACCATTCCGTGGCGAACAAGCTGGTCCGGGTCGGCGACGTGGCTACGGTCCTCGTCATCTGTGACACATGAACAACGGGCACGACATGCCTTTATGCACCAAACCACCAAAGATCTGCCGCCCACTTTCCTACGTCTCCACCCCAGGAGGGCCGCGAAGTGTAGCATCCGGAGGAGAAATTTGCTGGGCAGCCCAGCTTGTACCTTTGGGTTGATCTCGGAAGACCCCAGACAGAGCCAAGAAAAGCTCCGTGAAGGCGCATATTGCTGCAGAAGATTGCAGACGAATGTCCAATCAGCCACGACGTATTGAAATTGAAACTCATTGGCGAGGAGAGGCCGGACGACGTGGTGGTTGGCATCCACGGGTTCCTAGGGTGGTTGGAGGTTGACAGCGGGTCCTGGACTGCAGCATCCCTGACCGCACCTGTCACCGGCAACACTTTGAGGCTCCCCGGCGACCATCTCTCCCGCATTTAGTGGCCTGACAGTGGAGTTCGTTGCACTGACAGGGGGTTCGGGTTCGGGCGGACGGACGGAAACATACCACCGTTGGGTTCTGAGCCTCACACCGCGGAGCCGAGAGTCGTCGCGTAAGTACATCTCCTGGTACGGAGCTTTTGCCCGCCGCGGACGTTGAGAAGTATAGGTTTGGGAAAAGACGGTGTTGACGAAGAAGTCTCTCTTTCTGATTCCTTTCCGAGCTTACCCCTGAGTCTTGGCCAGCCAAGCGCATCACCGTCTGCAAGGACACGCAATGAGCCGAGGCGCGGAGACTCGGCCGATATCGAGGCACGCGGCCCGACAAAAACAGGGCAGTCTCCTAAGCTGTCCAGGCTAGGACATCGCTCAAACCGCCTGTCGATAGACGACCAGGTCGCTTGATAACCACCTGATTCGAAAGCTGTGCACTTCGAAATCATCTATCTCTCACGAGGACTTTGGTCAGCAAAGGGCTGTTCTTGCACGCTGCTATAGCTCAGAGCGGTCGTTATGAGAGCTGCCCACTATTCTTCCACCCACTTGCGAGGCAATGCCACATGCATGCAGAAAGACGTCCGTTGGAACTCATTGCCAAGCAGGGGAACAGGGCAACTCCCTTGGCATTCGCCGTTGCAACCTTCACTCCGCTTTCTGGCATGGAGGCAACACCACGAAACCGTTGACCGGCACTTTTCCGCCCAGATGCGGTACATGCGGCCCACGCTGCAAGGGTCTTGTGTTCCGAACTGTCCGAACTCCCAGCTCATACCAAGGAGGAGAAGCTGCTGGAGTGGCAGTTCAGTTATGGCCTGCGTGGGGACTCGGTTGTTTGGTCCATACGAGAAACGGCGCACGACCGTAATTGGCACTCAGTAGCCATGCAGTGTCAACCAACATGAGGGAACACCGACCTCATATCTTCAGACGGACTCTCCATCCCTCAAAATTGGAGTAATTGTGAGTTCATCACGCTATTCGTCGTTTTCGTCCCGGACTTGAAAGATACGACAACATAATGGACCCGGTCATGGTTGGGCTGGGAGGTGATGCTCCTATGATGCTTGGTGTTCTCTGGGGCCTCACGTTCGTGGCATTTTTGTTCGTTCTCCTCAGACTCTACACCCGCACCAAAGTCATCGAGGCCTATGGCTGGGATGATCACTTCTTCAACGCCTCGTTTGTGAGTCCTAAGACATTTCCTCTCGACTGCACGAGGAGCCTCGAGATCACGAGCAGACAGGACTAATGGCTACCCCCCAGGTTTCCCTTCTCGTCTACGATGTCATGATGACAATATCCTCTCACTACGGCTTCGGGCGCGACATGCAGGACATCATCGCCATCAAGGGCGAGGTGGACGGCATGGAGGCAATAACACGAGCGATCCTCTACTCCGCCATCGGACAGACGGTCCTGGTCGTCGGCACGGTCCTCTCCAAGACGTCTCTGGCGCTATTCCTCGTCCGGCTGGTAACAACCCGTCGCGACAAGGTCGCCATCTGGGTCCCTGACTTCTTCCTCGGCACGGCCGTCGTGGCCTCCCTCTTCGTCTTCTGGTTCTCCTGCCAGCCGACGGCGTTTCTCTGGGACAGGAGACTCGACGGCGAGTGCACCATTGATCCGGGTCCGATCTCCATGTACGCCGGCAGCTGGTCCGTCGTGCTGGATTTCTGGTATGCTGGGTTCCCGTGGTGGATGCTCTGGAAGATCCAGATGCCGAAGCGCGACAAGGTCATCATCGCCAGCTCCATGAGCCTGGGAGTCTTCGCGGGAGCCTGCGGCATCAAGCGGGCAATCGAACTGCGAAACCTGGGAAGCCCGAATTATTTAAGTACGTTATCCTCCATAGATCCCTATCCACATGGCCTAACATATTACCCCAGAGGACGTCGTCGGCATCATCATATGGCACGCGGCCGAGATCTGCACCACCTTGGTCTGCATCGGTATTCCCGTCTGCAGACCTCTCTATAAGGATTGGGTCGGCCGATTCATATCCACCGAGAACAACACCAATAACAGCGGCGGCTGCTGGACAGGTGGCAAGCCCAACAGCCAGAGCAGCGCCGGCGTCTTCGGGCTGCATACCATCGGCGGCAGCGATTACCAGAACATCACCAATGGCAACACGGCTGGGACGGAGAGAGGGAAGCCCGGGGACGACAGCACCGACGAAGACGTCTCGTTCAGGAACGACGTCGACCCCAAGGCGCGGCAGGAGGTGACCGTGCAGGCTGGGTATCCGGCGGTGCTGGGTCGGTCGGCGGCCGACAACGCGAGTGAGGAGGGCATCTTGGGAGAGGACTTCAGGGCGGCGGCAGGACAGCAGGGCAAGCCTTCTATTGTGGTGTTGAGGGAATTCAGGGTAGGAGACTCTTAGGGCTTTCCTCTTTGGTTCCTCACATCGAATTGCATTCTCTCTGCCCATGCCAAGTTCGCGGAAATCCTACTCTGACACGACGCAAAGGCGGAGGTATCATCTCTAGCTGGCGAGAAGAATTTGCGAATATGACCCAGCACGGAGTTGCCGCCGCGTCACATAGCATCGTCGCGGTACGCGGCTGCCTTCTGGATAAAAGCCATCCTCGCGGCCTTCTTCACCTGCCGGGCCTTCTTCGCCTCGTAGTACGACAAGGCACACAGCGCCATATTGATCAGTCTCCGCCAAGAGTCAGCTACAGGAAAGCCACCAGAGGAGACAAGGGGAGGAAGGAAACTCACATGCACATGATCCAGTGGCCCTGGAGGGCCTTGCCGACCTTCCTCGTCTCGTAATTCCTCACGTAACGGCTCCTGAAGGCGGCAACGACAATCCACGAGACCCAAAGCAGGAAGTGGGCAACGACGTGCGCATGAACAGGAATGCCCCTCGCGCTCCTCCGCACGACCCTGGTCACGAGCTCGGCCGTCTCCCAGAGGATGGCGACGGCGGCCTGTGTTTTCGTCAGCGCCATGTCCAGGACTGTGACCCTATTTGTCTTGTTCACACGGGAGGGGAGAGGGAGAGACGTACGCTGGGCCCGTTGACGGCAAGCATGCCCCTGCTAAGGGTCCTGGCCTCGAACCCGAAGCTGAGCATCATCACGATCAGGGCGAAGACGATGTTGAGCACGCGCAGGGCGAGCTTGATCAGGTCCCATCGCCACTGGCGCACGGGCGGGAACCTTGTCGGGATCGTGATGCGGACGGTATGGTATTCGAGGGACTCGGGGGCCGGCGCGGGCACAGCCGCGGGCGCCGGCGTTGGCGGAGGGTAAGAAGGCACGGGAGACGGAGCAGGCACGGGCACCAGCTTGGGCGCCTCCGTGTAGTAGACGTACTTGGCCGGCCCCGTCGCCGAGGGGGCCCTGGAGCAGTCGCAGGTGTTTTCCATTGCGTCGTTCTGCAAATCGGCTCCGAAACCCAGAGTCTTTTGCAATGTGCGTGGGTCGTAGGGGTCCAGGGAGTAGCTTCGTGGGTAGGACTGAGGGATCTGGTGATAGTGCGTCATGATGGCTCACCGGGGCGCCCAGAAGCGAGCGCTCTTTATATCGCGAGATGTTCCAATATGATGACGGAGACGGAGGAACAAGAGCATCATCGCAAGGCGGGGGAGCGCGTGTAGTTTATTCGGTTGCCTGGAGCGCGCGCTGCTGCCAAGGCGGGCCCGACCACATTCGGCCGTCAGCACAGGAGCTCTGGCCTCTCTCGTGCCCCTTTATTCGGCTGCCTGGTGCTCGGCGCTTCGAGTCTTGGACATGGGTTCAACGTTGGTCGTCAATCGCGTTGCTTTTTCCCTCGTTGCCATGCGAACAGAGGCTGATGAGACCGGTGCCTGGACTGAATGCAAGAAAAACTTGCTCACATCTCGCGTCACGAATGCAGATTCAGGTTTGAGGGTCGTGACCGGAGTAGGCAGGGAGGCTGGTCAACGAGGCGAGGGGGCACCAGGCGTGACCTAGATGCCTCTGCCCCGGGGTGTTTAGGAGTTGGGCAAATACTCCGCCGTCAGAAGAGCGGTCTTTTCCCACGGCTCCCTGGGCAGAACGGATGATGCGGGGCCTGCCAAACGGCATTTGATATGCTTTGGGATATCTCAACTTTCTCAGCAACGTCCGGTAACCAAGCTTGAACTCGCCATGATCCTACTGACCACCTTATAACGGCACCTCTTACCTCTTGCTCAGCCTGCCCACCATCTTGCTGCGGAACTGGCACAGGTCCGTCGTCAGTCAAAACACCGCGAGATACTGGACGTGGCTGGCTCTTCCGTAGCTTGAAGCTGCTATGCTCATGCATGTACAGGAAGCCGCCCTTCCCGAAGGCACGGCTGTTTTCGCAGTACTTGATGGACTGAGGTAGGGTCTTAAGGGAGGACAAAGCCCGCGACTACGCTGGAGGAGGCCTGGTACCGCCTTGTAGGGACAGCGCCTCGAACCTTGATCTCAGGCCTTGATGCTGGACCCCCTTTGATACTTTGTTGGCCGCTACGGACGATGCGGCAGGGTTCACAAGACGATCCTTCAACAACAAAGGGAATGGGCCGGCACTGTCCTCACCTTCACCATCTGTGTGTCTCACGTAGGCGTCGTTGAACTCGGCGACGATGATATACGCCTCATCATAGTCTTGAGACACGACGACTTGACTTTGGAAGGGGGTGACTTGCTTACCGATGAGTCTGAGATGAGTCGCCGACTCTGGAACCACAGCTCTCTCGTGGCCCTCGTAAGAAGAAGAGGAGAATGGCGGATGTTCTGGCATTGGACTCTCCAGCAGCCCGAGAGCCAAGTGAGCGAGAGCCAATCCATCACCATGTTTTCGCCCAATGTGCTGTTCTGGCATGTTTGTTCCCCAACAACTACCTGAATGGGATGGGCCGCTGTGGAATTGCGGCTTGTTCTTGGACTTTGAGCGCTATTTTGTGGTCCTGGACTTGTGTCGCTGCATCGCCAGGCCACCGCGTGTCGCCCACGGGCCGGGCGTTCACCCACCGGAGAGCCAGCCGCACGTCGGGGGATACGGTGTTGGTGTGCATGTTGAGCAGCCGCGACGGGCGAACCACCATCTTGCCATTATACAGGTGTGCTTGCATGACCCGCGCGGTGAAGCGGTCGTGGTACGAGATGACGAGGACCTACAGATGAGCAATGTTAGTATTCGTACGCGGATGGGGGTCGGACAGGGAGCCTTGGGGCCGGCACGAACAGGGTAGAATTGGTGGTCTATCAGCTTGTCGTCGCGGATCTGAGATTTGAGAAGGTAGACCGCCTGGAGAAGTTCACTTCGTAGCAGCTTACAGGAACGACGAGGCGAGGTGATGTCGTAGAGAGTGGCGATGGCGTGCGGTATGTCGGGATGGCGCGCATCCCATGCTCTTGAGCCTGGGGGCCACATGAAAACACCCCAGCCGGCAAACATGTGGTGCCTCCATCGATCCTCGGAGGTCACCCACCTTTTGTCGACATGGGGAGATGCCTTGTAGGCATATTGGTTTCTCTCCCAGCTATGCGTCGCCTCGGCGGCGCGCGTCACCCAGTCCATGTGATCTCGGGCGTCGCATCGCGCGTCGGAGGTGAGGTTGGAATATTTCAGCCAGCAGAGATCGGCGTTCTTTGGTGTCTCAATGGGCTCAAGCTGGGGCCAGCGCCAGTCAACGTTTGCCAATGCCGTCTCCATCGCTTCGACTGTGCCGGGCAGGAAGAATCGCGTGTCAAAGTCCAGGGGGTCGTCGTCCTCCAGGTCAAATTGTGACCCGCGGATAATGTTGAGCTCCGCAAGGTCGGCATCGTCGACCATGATGGTCTTATCCAGCTTCTCGAGCTTCCTCTGGATGTTGCAGAGCTGGTAGAATTCATCACGGCGAATGGTGCGGCGAGGCTCGTCACCCGGCGTCGAGGACCGGTGGTCTGCAGGCGATGCGACCGACATGTTCGCCAGGGACAATGAAGGTTTATCGGAAGGCTCGTGAGAATGAACGGGATTGTCGGGTCCTGGTCTAAGATGACGAGCTTGAGCAGGTCGAGGTTCGTGGGATTTGTCTTTGTGTGATTGGAAGGTGTTGACTCGATCGCTGGAAGGAACGACTGGCTTTGTTTGTTTGGCTCCCTTTTCGGTCACACATGTGGGTCCCCCGAGCAACGTCATCCCACTGCCCACCTCAACCTCCAGTCCCAAACATCACAGTCAACACCACAGCACATGACCTTGCCACCGCTGCAACCTATGGGCCCTCCTCGACACATCTGGGTAGTACACATGGCAGCCCACGCAGTACAACGGGTGGTCAGCCATGCAAACCTGTTTTGACAAGTATCAAGGCGATGAGTGCGACAAGGCCACGCTACTTGACTGACCAGGCATGGTCTTCTAACCAGACTCTCAAGGTCTTTTGAAAAGGTTGTTGTAAGTGCATAACCGACAGCCCGGATTTGGACTTTTCCCTTCCTTCGCCCGTTGACTACCACGGACCGAGTGCTCACAACGCCACTCGCTGTTACGCCGGATGCTCATGAAGATATGCTCAACTGTGGCAAGTCTCACACTCCAGGGATCATGCAAATGAACTCGACGGCTTGCCGAAAGCTTTGTATTGCTGAGGGTATGTCTTAGAGGATGCCTTCGAACATGACACAACCAGACAGCCATATCCTGTCGGACTACACTGGAATGCAACATGGATTATATATGCTTCGCATACTATTTATTTCTACCTTTAGATGTAATAAGTTCCCGAATCCTTATTACTTAGTTAACTATATACTTAGTTAACTATACTTAATTAACTATATATATATAGGATTTAAGATATTTCTATATAGTAAGCTAAGCCTTAAGTATTTAGTATTTTTCTTATTCTATTATAGTTATATTTATAAGTATTTAGATTTATTATCTAGGTATTAAATTAATATAATATATAGTTTTCTTAGCCTTAATAGTTTATAATAATATTAGGCTAACTATTACTAAAAATAAAGCTAGTTAAATAACTTATAATAAACTATTTTTACTATTCCTTAGTATATAATAAAATTATTAGTTATATAAAATATAAAATCTTTTAATTTTAGAAGGGAAATAAATAAAATATATATATCTATAGAGTTATATTATATATATATATATATATATATATAAGTATAAATAGTAAAGTATTATTTAGGTCTAGGTACCTTAGTATAGTAGCCCTAGGCCTTAGTGG